>SJYT01059093.1:0-53513 GCA_006410635.1 Cephalophus harveyi
TACTTTGGCCACCTCATGGGAAGAGTTGACTCACTGGAAAAGACTCTGATGCTGGGGGGGATTGGGGGCAGGAGGAGAAGGGGACGACCGAGGATGAGATGGCTGGATGGCATCACGGACTCAATGGACGTGAGTCTGAGTGAACTCCGGGAGATGGTGATGGACAGGGAGGCCTGGCATGCCGCGATTCATGGGGTCGCAAAGAGTCGGACACGACTGAGCGACTGAACTGAACTGAATTACATAGCTCAGTGCTTTTGAAAGCGAGAGGGGCACGCACAAGGCTGAGACTGTCAGGAGGTTAGGCATCTTGGAGGCTGGGGTTGCCGTAAGAGCTTGCATCAGGCACTGCCTCTGTGGACTTTGTTTCCTTTGCTCTTGAGTGGAAGAGCGGCAATGCACGGTGGGTCTACTGCTGTCAGGAGTGGAAACAAAGCAGTCCCACTGATGAGCCTCAGGCCACACAGCTGCTGAGCTGCGGAGCTGGGCTTGTCATCCCCACGGCAGGGCTCAGAGCCTGTAGATTAACGCTGCCTCCCATACCTTCCTTAGAGAGACCTGCGTTCGAATCCTAGCTCTGCCCCTTGCTTGCACTTGATTTTAGTAATGCAACCTGGTTTTTTTTGTGCAGACCAAACACAGACACAATTTGGAAAGTGCGAAAGCAGTTCTTGGCCTTTTGAGATTTTCACAAGCTTTTTGTTTCTTAAATTTTCTAAACTGAGGTCCATATTTAAGAGGTAGTAAGAGAGAAATTTTACATAGTGCATGTATAAGATGTGTTTTTAAAATTATGTGTGTATTTTAAAGTATATTTGGACAAAATTTATCAATTGTAATTGACAAGTCAGTTAATTGAACCTCAGTTTTGATATCCATAAAATAAGCGTAAGAATGCTTACCTCGTAGAGTTGCATGAATCAAAAAAGATAATACATATCAAAGGCCAAACAATTTAAAGTTTATAACAGAAACTCGATGATATTTATTACTATTAACCTGTGATCAATGTAAAGTGTTCTGGGAAATATTCAAGGTTAAGAACCGAAACCATAATCATGTGCACCTATTTCTGCACTTTCTATATTTTAAGGAAGAATCTCTTAGTGATTTGAGTTCCATTTAAGATTATGACCCAGTGGTAGAGGAAGCTAAGAAGGAAATGAGATTTTCTTCTTAGTTATGTTAATAGCATCAGGGAGAATTAACTTTCACAGTCACAGTCTTGATAGGGTAAGATATTTAAAAAGCAGATGTTTTTAAAGAAACCTGGTTGACTTTATTTGGCACATAAATGTGCCTTGAAAAAATTTCCTTCCCACCCCATGAGGGGTTGCCTAATTGCCTCAGATGCAGATGTGCTGGCCGTGGGTTCCTTTGGGTATGAATTCACACCACTCTGGCTTACCTTCGTTGGAGGGACTTACTCTTCCACAATTGAATTTCCAGGCTCTAATGCAAAGCAGGCTTATTTGCTTTGACAGGCAACTACAGGATAAACAGAAAGGGGCAAATTTATATAGTCAGCTAGCTCTCTGCTATGATGAGAAATATGACTTAAACAGGAAACAAAACGAAAAAAAATAAAAGATCTGAGACATCATGAGATTCACCCCAAAGAACTTATTTTCAATGAACCCTAGAAAACAGAACCAGGAAAGGCTCTTGGAAGACCAGAAGAAGTAAATATTGATAGATATCTTCATAATTTGTGTCCATCTTTTGCAAAATAATTTGATGTGCTTTAGAAAAACCACTGAAACATTTTTTTAAAAAAGTGTATGATTGCTGGAGACATTTGAGTAACTTTGGAATAAATGGTCAGACTTCAGAATGTCAAGCCAGTGGTTTGATTTGCTCCAAATTTGAGATTTTTTATCTTATGCTATAATCTTAGTGATGAAACGATTGAAGATATAAGAGGATAATGTGGTTTTAAATGTAGCAGTTTTCCTTTTATATAATGTCAAAGGCAATGCATGTTTTAAAAAATATAGCAACTAAAAAGAAAAATAGAGGAGGGAGTTACCTTTATCACTGCTGACAGTGTTAATAGTTTTGACGGTAAGTTCTGGTGTCCCCATGTCACAGCCCATTCTGAAACACTTTCTTTTTGTGGAGTTGTTGTTGTGGTTCAGTCGCTCCGTTGTGTCTGACTCTTGGCGACCCTGTTGCCTGCACACCAGGCTTCCCTGTCCTTCACCCTATCCTGGAACTTGCTCAAACTCAAGTCCATTGAGTCAGTGATGCCATCTGACCATCTTGTCCTCTGTTGTCCCCTTCTCCTCCTGCCTTCAATCTTCCCAGAATCAGAGTCTTTTCCAGTGAGTTGACTCTTCACATCAGGTGGCCAAAGTATTGGATCTTCGGCTTCAGCGTTAGACCTTCCAATGAATATTCAGGATTGATCTCCTTTAGGATTGACTGGTTTGATCTCCTTGCAGTCCAAGGGACTCTCAAGAGTCTTCTTCAATACCACAGTTCAAAAGCATCAATTCTTTGGTGCTCAGCTTTCTTTATAGTCCAACTCTCACATCCATACATAAATACAGGAAAAACCATAGCTTTGACTAGATAGACCTTTGTCAGCAAAGAATGTCTCTGCTTTTTACTATGCTGTCTAGGTTGGTCATAGCTTTTCTTCCATGGAGCAAGCGTCTTTTAATTTCATGGCTGCAGTCACCACCTGCAGTGATTTTGGAGCCCAAGAAAATAAAGTCTGTCACTGCTTCCATTGTTTACTCATCTATTTGCCATGAAGTGATGGGACTGGATGCCATGATCTTAGTTTTCTGAATATTGAGTTTTAAGCCAACTTTTTCACTCTCCTCTTTTACCTTCATCAAGAAGCTCTTCAGTTCCTCTTCACTTCCATTAGGGTGGTGTCATCTGCATATCTGAGGTTATTGCTATTTCTCCTGGCAATCTTGATTCCAGCTTGTGCTTCATCCAGCCCAGCATTTTGCATGATGTACTCTGTGTATAAGTTAAATAAGCAGGGTGACAATATACAGCCTTGACATACTCCTTTCCCAATTTGGAACCAGTCCATTGTTCCTTGTCCAGTTCTAACTGTTGCTTCTTGACTTGCATACAGATTTCTCCGGAGGCACGTAAGGTAGTCTGGTATGCCCATCTCTTGAAGAATTTTCCACAGTATTTTGTGGTCCACACAGTTAAAGGCTTTGGTGTAGTCAATAAAGCAGAAGTAGATGTTTTTCTGGAACTCTTGCTTTTTTTATGATCTAACAAATGTTGGCGATTTGATCTCTGGTTCCTTTGCCTTTTCTAAATCCAGTTTGACCATCTCGGAGTTCTTGGTTCACGTACTGTTGAAGCCTGGATTGGAGAATTTTGAGCGTTACTTTGCTAGCATGTGAAATGAGTGTACTTTTGTGATAGTTTGAACATTCTTTGGAATTGCCCTTCTTTGGGATTGGAGTGAAAACTGATCTTTTGTAGTCCTGTGGCCGCTGCTGAGTTTTCCCAATTTGCTGGTATATTGAGTGCAGCACTTTCACAGCATCTTTTAGGATTTGAAATAGCTCAGCTGTAATTCCATCATCTCCACTAGCTTTGTTCGTACTAATGCTTCCCAAGGCCCACTTGACTTCACATGCTACGATGTCTCGCTTTAGGTGAGTGATCACACCATTGTGGTTATCTGCATCACAGAGATCTTTTTTGTGTAGTTTTTGTGTGTGTTCTTGCCACCTCTTCTCAATATCATCTGCTTCTGTTAGGTCCATTCCATTTCTGTCCTTTATTGTGCAGGAAGTGTTGCCTTGGTGCCTCTAATTTCCTGAAGAGCTCTCTTGTCTTTCCCATTCTATCGTTTTCCTCTATTTCTTTGTATTGTTAACTTAGGAAAGCTTTCTAAGCCTTTTTTATGGAGTTGCTTTCCCCCAAATCTGATCCTATTTGAGGAACTGGTTCATCTGTAAGCCTCCCGAGTGTTTCATCACAGTCGAAGATGAAACGGATATGGGAGACTCACATTGTTCAAGACACCCTTGGACGAGGTGACATGTTGCTAGCACTTTAGAGAGAAATCCTTCATCTGGTGTGTTTCCTTGACGTCAGGGTGGAGGCCAGAGTCTGTGTGAGAGACCCTGACTGCATGGCAGGAAGCTGCTCAGCCCTCTTATTGTTCAATAAACACTTGTTCAAGGAATAAATGAAGCATTGACTGCTACTCACTCTTTCAGGGGCCATAATGCTAACTCTTCAGTTAGCATTCGCAACAAAAGACTACAAAGATTACTGGACAGACAGTTCAGAAGTTAGGTTTGTGAAATGATGAATGACTTCACCTCTTATTTCCATTTATTTTTCTTTTCCTTTTGGTGGCTTCTTGTATTTTTAGAACTAGGGTTCCTCAACTTCTGAACTGAAAGACAGCATTATCCTGCTCTGCCCTTTTTATCTTAGGACCTTACCTTTTTTTTTTTTTTAATAGAAAACTTCAGTAATGCATTGTGATGTGTTAACAACTGCTCATTGGTGTTTATTTATGGTTGCATTTTGCTTCAGTAGAATCCTTTTGTGACAATGTCTTAGCTTAGAGATGTGTCACAGATAAGGTTGCTATTTGGGATCAGGTGGTCATTTCTACTTTGATTCCATATAGTTCACACCCTACTTCCCTTATCCAGAGGATGCCTTCTCCCCCAAATGGAGATAACTAGAATAGGTGTATCAGTCGCAACAGGCTTTCATGCCAAGATCTCATTGATCTAAAAACACTGGAAGGACTGATCTGTCAAATGTTGATCCTGTCAAATGCCTAGAAGGGAGAGTATTGAAAATATTGGTGAATAGAACCAGCCGCTCCATTCCTCGTTTCTGGTATAGTGGTGGATTGAAATGGAAGAAGAGTATTAGTGTATTGACCTCGGCATTCAGAGTAAGATTTTTGAAGGTCCGCTTTCCTCTTCTTTTTAAGCAGCTACCTACCAAGCATGTGAATTAAACAGAGCATCTACTTAAGTTCTCTCAGCAGAAAAAAAATCTATTCATAAGTGATTTCCGTTTTAGTCAGCATCCCATTGCCAGCATTTTGTTGAGCAACTGGGAGGATTTTTAGATTTTTGAGACAAGGATTCAGAGAATGGAAGCTGTGGGGTGAGTCCACATTTCAGCGGGCTTCATCTTTTGAGAAGTGTTGATCACCATGTAGGAAAAGTTGGACCTCCATGTTCATTTAAAGAAAGAAAAAGAATAAGAGAAAAGGAGCTGCTTTTGTTTTGGGTTTAAGAGTCTTTCTTAATAAGGAATAATGAGCATCAACACACGGTTATTCAGTAAACCGATTAAATGAAGTTAGCATAGCCAGGGAAACAAAGGAGCACCCCTCCAGCTCTTCCATTTATACCGTAGACTCAGCAGTCACAATATGAGACAGAGCAGTAGCAGTACAGCCTGTGCAGACAATTAACATTGATTTTTCATTTTCTTTATCAAGCTAAAACATTGACAGTGCCTCTCTCCCCGCAAAGACAGCACCAGTATATCATTTCTTTTTTTCCTTCCAATCATATCCTTGAGATAAAATTAGCTTTTTGCACCTTTTCTATTACTGGTTTATGTTCAAGACTGTGTCTTTGAAACAATCTTTTTAGCCAGTCTCCTCTTGGGACTTTTCCGTTGCTTCAGCCTAGTTACGCTATCACGAGGATGGGCCATCCCAGAACAGTGAAGAATGCCGACTTCAGAGAATGGTCTTAGGTCAAGAATTAGTGTTGCTTGAGGCCTCCAAGATCTAGTTATGGGTTTCTGCAAACCCTGTGGGCTCTTATGATAATGCTTTTTCTCTACTATTATTGTTATAAGGCATTAAATCAGTCAGATTCATGAGCAACAAGAGGTCACTGTCTGATTGAAATTCATAAGGTCAAAAAGGAAACTAAAAATCAATTTATAAGATATGAAGATTTAGGTTCAAACTATATCCATGAGCAATAAAATTTCACATCCATAAATGTAAGAAAATCAGTTATTAAACTTGAGGGGGGAAAGAAGACTTATTAAGTTTTACACACACATAAGGCAGCTAACACATAATTTTATCAGACATTACTGAAATCCTGTGTGTAATATAAGCGATGATGGGCTAAAATGCTAAATGGTTTAGCACTAAATTATTAAGTGATGTATCCCTAAGGTATTAAACAGATAGAAAATGCAGAGCAGGTGTCTCTCGTAGCAAGACTTGATCACCAGTTTAAGTGCATATTGATAACAAATGCACTTCAGAGGGAAAATAGTATTAGTAATATTTTTGCTGCGTGAAAGCCTGGTGTCAGGATGACTAAAAGCTTCTACCTGACAAAGAAATGTTCATTTCTTTTTTTTTTTTCCAGAGAAAAATTAATCATGATAAATGTTAGGTCCCTGTGGAGCAAAAGGGGAATTCTGGAGGGATTTGAATGTTATCTTCCCTTCCATCACCTCTGTATGTAAAACAATAAAATGAATGGCAAAGATCTGTCTGCATTATGCAGGAAAAGTTGAAATTATGAACACAGTGTGGCAAAATAAAAATATAATTTTGCTAGTATGAGTATAAAGAAGGTTTTATGAAAGCGAACATTTGGGTAAAAGTCCGGTCTCTTGGAATCAGAGCACCAGTTATAGCCTAACTCTGGTTTGCGCTCCACTTTGTCCTCCTAATAAAAGGAAAACAGAACTTTCCAGTGGTTGGTTTGGTCATCAGAGGCTCTGGTTGAAAATTGAAGTGAAAATGCCTGTTTGTGACTTGGGTAGCAGTTTTCTCTTGTCTCTTTAGACACATTATAAACCCAAATATAGCCTTTGATCGGTTTATGGAAGCAAGATGTTAATTGAGCCTCCCTGGCCCCTGAGAATTATGTAAGGTTGGCTCAAACCTCACTCCATATGCTAGAAGTTCAGAGCTGTCTCCCCAAATTTTACAAATTCCCAGGAGGCTTATATTTTTAAGTCTGTCATCCTTGGATCCAAGTGCTGTGTTTGCTGTGTGACTTCGGTGTAGGAATCATTTCATCTGCCCACATTGCTTTGACTCATCTTGGCCCACCCCTGTTTGAAATTACATACACTTGTACACCTTTCACTCAGAGAAATCCTGTAGAAATGCAAATTCATTGCATAAGGTGTAAAAAGTACACTTAATCCTCATTTTGCAGCTAGGAAACAGGGCTTAAAAAGGTTCAGGAAGCTGCTCAAGGTTATGTGATGTGTGCATGGAGTGGGGACTCTGACATTGATTAAGTTCATGGTCTCATCTGTTCTCTTCTACACTTGAAATCTCTGATTAGCTTAGACATAGGCTGACAAACTGTGCCCCACAGGTCAAATCTGGTCTTCCAGCTGTTTTTATAAATAAAACTTTGTTGATACACAGCCATGCCCATTTGTTTACATATTGTCTATGACTATAAAGAAAGCTGAGTGCCGAAGAATTGATGCTTTTGAACTGTGGTGTTGGAGAAGACTCTTGAGAGCCCCTTGGACAGCAAGGAGATCCAACCAGTCCATCCTAAAGGAGATCAGTCCTGAGTGTTCATTGGAAGGACTGATGCTGAAGCTGAAACTCTGATATTTTGGCCACCTGATGCAAAGAGCTGACTCATTTGAAAAGACCCTGATGCTGGGAAAGATTGAAGGCCGGAGGATAAGGGGACGACAGAGGATGAGATGGTTGGATGGCATCACCGACTCAATGGACATGAGTTTGGGTAAACTCTGGGAGTTGGTGATGGACAGGGAGGCCTGGCGTGCTGCAGTCCATGGGGTCACAAAGAGTTGGACACGGCTGAGCAACTGAACTGAACTGATGGCTGTTTCCATGCTGCAATGACCCAGCTGAATATTTGGATTGCCTGTAAAGCCGAAACTATTTATTCTTCAGCTCTTTATAGGAAAAGTTCATTGACTACTATTTAGATGATAGACTGATATTGACTCCATGGGTAACATGGGACACATAATATTTCATGAACATTAGCAAGGGTGGTATGATGAAAAAATACCCAGTAGTCTGTGATCAAACACGTTTGAGGAATGTTGTTAGTTCAGACAAATTTAAACCTGCTCTTCTCTGAAGCCTCTAATGTGCTGATGCGTACAGTTTCTCGTTCAAGAAGATGATAATATACGTGGCATAATTGAACTCAGAACTCGTCTGTGTGTGTGTGTGTGTGCATGCATGCATGTGCATGTGTGTGTGTGTGTGCATGTGTGTGCGTGCGTGTGTGTGTGAGTGACATTTCAGAGGACACACTTGACAAAGACTGAATTGGGTTATGATTTGGGGAAATATATTTCCAAAAGACTGCCGTTAGAATCCCTGGGTGTTCTTTGAGAAGGTGGTTAGAGAGGAGCAGAATTTACCGTTCATAGTTTAGGACTGATTATTGTAACAGAATCTCTAATATTTCTTTAGAAAAAGGTTCTTAGTCTGTGGTTCAAAGGATCATTGGAGTTTTGCATGACCTGGATGGAAGCTAATCATTTTTGACTTGGAAGGGAAAAAAAAGACCTATCAGATAGAATTTTGTTCATTTTTATTTTCCTTCCTGTAAATCTTGAGCCTGTTAGTACCAACTTGGCATAAGTTGGCATAAGTGACCCAAAGGATGAAGAAGATCAAATATTTATTAATAAAAGGTTGGAAATGGTGGGACTTATTTAGTTTAATAGCATGTTTTAAAAAGAGAAAAGGTGTATCTTTTGTTGTTACATTGTAGTTGTATGGTGTAGCTATTTTCTGCATTGTGGATTGCTCTTTGTTTGTATGGTAGAATTATATATAATGTATTTCATGGCTTTCTGTAAATTGTACACAGGGCTTTCAGGGGCTGTAGCTGGCTTTAGGAGGTTCAACTGCAGTGTTCAATGCTGGAGGACTGAGTGAATCCCAATTCACTTGGTTGTGGATTACAAAAACTCAACTCAAACTTGATAATCAGTTGACTTGTATAACTGAAAGCAGAAGTGGATGTGGTTTCAGGTGTGCAAAAGACATAAAAGGAATGTGTCTCTCTCCATTATTTTGCTCTGTTTTCCTTTGGTTGATTTATTCTCATGGGGTATTTAAGATTATTGGCATTTCTGGTTCACATTTTGTCTATAGGTAAAGTTACCAGATTTTCTTAAACAGCTTCCTATCAGTTCCTGAGAATGTCTTTGATTAGTTCTGCCTGGCTCATTGGCCCAACTGTGGGCCAATCCCTGTGTTCAAGATAAAGTATTCTGATTGGCCCACCTGAATATTATGATCAGATATGTTGGAATGGGAGGGGGAGGCCTGTGTTTGACAGTCCCCTAGGAGGTGAAGGGAGAAATTCAGGTGAAGGAAAGGGAAGGGAGAGTGAATGGGGAAAATCCAGAGAGATCTGTCATTGGGTGTAGGAGGCAGAGACATTGTCTAGGGTCAGAAAGAATATTTGTTTAGAAAACAGGGGACTCCTGTTGATACTAGAAGGTAAACTTCATTAAGTCAGGATTTTTGTTTATTTTGTTTTGTTATTTATTTATTTATTTTGTTTACTACTTCTAAAATAGGGCTTGTCACAAAGGAAGTACTCATTGATTGAGAAAATGGAGTGTTCAGAGGAATTGAAGAAGTGACAGCAAAGAGTATAGGCATCCTGGGTGTGATATGATATTGGGTTGGTCAAATAGTTCCGTAAGAGCTTGCAGAAAAACCCAAATGAACTTTTTGGCCAACCCAATAGATTATAAAGTGCCCACAATTGTCTGCTCCTCCCATAAGAGTGGGAGTCCCTTTTCCCACTTCCCACTTGCATCTGGGTTGAGAATAGGACTTGCTTTGGACAACGGGCAGAGCAAGCGGAAGGCTGAAAAGCACCAGGGCCTCGGGTTTGCTCCGTCCTGCTCTTGGAGCTCGGCCACCATTTGGAGCCCGAGGCGCCCGCTGGGGCCCGAGAGACCCTGGGGTGGAGAGCTGAGGTGGCCAGCTGCCGCAGGCACAGGCTCTCCAGAGGCTCAGCAAACCCAACAGGCCTTTGGTCACCAGAACTTCCCAAGTATGACAGCCAGTTTGTAGACCCATGAACTAAATAAAAATTCTTTTAAACCATGAGTTTGGGGGGAGCGGTTGTTAGGCAACACACCCTCACTGATATGGTCAGTGAGGTTCTTGCCTGAAGAGAAGTATTGTCAGAGCTCAGCACTGGGATGGCCAATCTTCCTTCTCTTGTGTTGGTCTTACTTTGATGCCCGAAGCTTTAAAGTCCTCAGGTTCATGCTTGGGTTTTTCCTTCCCTTGGTGTGCAAATATATGTCTAGCATTTGCATTTTGATCAGTCTTTCTATATTTCCCTGCCAGATTTTCAATGGAGGAGGAGAGAGTGTTTTATAATTATTAGTATTATTTTATTGTCACATATATATCTCAGTTAATGCCGACATGATTGTTCTTGCTGTTGTAATCTGAATTAAGAATTTTCATGGCTGGGTATTGATCATTCATGTAATTGTACGACGCAGGGAAAACAATTCCCTCTCTGCCTTTGAGAAATCAAAGCAGTGAGGAGAAAGGATGAGGCAAATAAAAAATCAAAACATGTGTGGTATTTTAAGAGGCACCGTCTTTATTATTGTTTTTTTTCCTGAAAAAGAGAAGCTATTCTTGTTTAGGGAGTTTCTATTATAATAAATATCAATAAAACTGTTTGTTAGGGAGTTAAAAAAAATGCATGCTTATTTGAAATGATTTCCAGGTAAAGTTTTATAAAATTACTCTTGCTTTATTATATTAGGTATATTTTGTTATATTAAAATATAAATTATATTACACAGCATTATAAATTGTTATTAAAGTGATCTGTAGCATAACTAGCAGAGAACTTAAATATAACTGTAAAAACTGAAATAAAAATCTATTAATGCAATAAACCTACTTAATAAAAGTTACTTTCGTATTCAAAAACAAAATATTAAGGCATGCTTCAGATCGGAAAGTCAAAAATGAGGGAATAAATTAGTGAAGGTTAAGAACCTTGTAGCAGCTGACTAACAAAGCTCTAGGGGATTATAAAATTTCATGCTCTTGTAATAAAAAGGATAAAGGATTGGCTAGAAGACCACTAAAAGTTAAAATAAATGAACATAAAGGAGATGAAAAAGTCTGACATGGCTGAGACCACTAATGTGTAAAGACTAAAGGGATGGCATTAAAGCGTTAGAGGCTGGAATTAAATGTGGAATGAATTCTGGTAGTAGATTAATAGAAAATTATAAAGGTAAATGAGCTCGGTTTCATGGTTTCAGAAAACTTTATATATCTCATTATTTTTCTTAGCACTTGAGGAGACGCAGAGTAAGACAAATTAAAACCTGGCATAAGCCATATTGGAGTGGGTGGAAGTGCCAATTACTCCCCAATGCTACTCCCTTCTTATTCCCTAATAACTGACTGCAATTGTTCAGTGGCTCCCGTAAGCCCCTAATACAGCAAGATTTCCCAGTTCCCCCATGCTTCGAAGTGGAA
Source organism: Cephalophus harveyi (assembly GCA_006410635.1). NCBI lineage: Eukaryota > Metazoa > Chordata > Mammalia > Artiodactyla > Bovidae > Cephalophus > Cephalophus harveyi. Next base: position 11,498 of record SJYT01059093.1, read on the forward strand.
CTGTGAACCTGAGTTCTTGTCCAATTAATTGTAGGAGAAAGGATTTCTGAAAAATGAATTTAAAAGGAAATGATGGGTACCTTTTTGCCTCCCTTCTCCCCCTATTTCTTCCTGATGGTGGGAATGTGGGTACAACAGCTGGTGCTCCAGCAACAATTTTGGACCATGAAGTGATTATGAGCGTGGAAACCCTTTGTAGGAGAGAAACAAAACAGTGGGAGCCCTATCGTATGTCAACCCTCTGCTTCCTAGTACTAGACTAGAAACTCCCCTACTATTATTTTGGGTTTCCTATCCCTGTAGTCAAAAGCTCATCTTAACTAAGACAGGGTGGTTTTCTGTTGTCTCCAGGTAAACAAGTGAAAATTGATACTGAGTTTTGCAAGCTGCAGCTGCACAAGCCAGTGGTGGAAGTCGGCATGTAGTAATATCAGCTGCTGGAGTTTGATGGGGGGCCTCTGAGGATGGGACCACTGTTTTCATTGGTGCTGATGCTAGAAATGAATAGTATATTCTAAGTCAGGGTCTGTTGTAAAATTCAGTAAAAGAGCAACCTGGTAACAGTGCTGGGATTTGTCCCAAAGCTGGATTTGTACAGAAAGAATACTATGATTCTGCTTGCATTACAATCAATATGAATTTTGAAAAGTAGTCATATTTTCCTAAGATCAAGAAAATGTCAATGAGTGAAAACAAATACATTTCAATATTGTTTATTTGGGGTGACTTTTGAGGATAACAGATTTTATGTGGGGGGAGGCAGTCTCAAGCCCTCCACGGCCCCGTGTTCTGTCTTGGCCCCTCCACTGCTATATCAGCATATTTTCTCTTCCTTCTCTTTGCCTTGACCTTTCCCGGCTCAGTCTACCATAGCAGCTGAAATGGCACTAGGTTGCTCTTAAGGAAAACACCCTGTCCCTTTGCTATAAGGTAGCATATGCTCTTGATCCAGAGTAGATTTTCCAAACTGTTAGAGCACCTGCTGACCTGTGCAGAGATTCTCCTCATGGTTTGAAATGAAGGAGGGTGGAGCTTTCCCAGAACCACCAGAGCGAAGTATCTCCTGGCCTTTGTTTTCCTGCCTTCTTCAGGAAGCCGTCACACTTCATGCCTCTCCCCTCTGCAGCTCAATTTTTATTTAGCATCTTAGGCTCTGCTGCAGATTTTCTAGTCATAGAAAGACGGCAGTCAACAGAACACACGAAAGCAGTAACCCGTTCACAGTTTCGCAGCTTGCTTGCCCCTGAAAGGTCCTAATGGACAGTCATTTCTGACCTTCCCGGAGCTCTGTTTTCCGTTCACTAAAGTAAATTCCCTGACGGCTCAGTTGGTAGAGAATATGTCTGCAACGAGGGAGAGCCCGGTTTGATGCCTGGGTGGGGAAGATCCCCTGGGGAAGGGATAGTCTCCCCACGCCAGTGTTCTTGGTCTTCCCTTGTGGCTCAGCTGGTAAAGAATCCGCCTGCAATGTGGGAGACCTGGGTTTGATCCCTGGGCTGGGAAGATGTCCTGGAGAAGGGAGAGGCTCCCCCCTCCAGTGTTCTGGCCTGGAGAGTTCCACGGACAGTCCATGGGGTCACAGAGAGTCGGACACGACTAAGCGGCTTTCACTTTTCTTTTCTTTGCCCCTGAAAGGTACTTAATGAAGTCATTTGTAACCTCCACAGAGGTCTGTTTGCCATTTTTTAAGTAAATTCACATATAGAAGGAGCCACATAATCAGTCACAATCCAGGTTCCACGTGAGTCTCTTGCCCTCTGCTCTTCTTACATACCTGGAAACACCTGTGAGATTAAAAAAAGAAAACTACAGATTTGCTTCTGGGGACACACATGATGTGGCCAAGAAAGCCTACAGCTGATGCGAGTAGAAGGGCAACTGGGGAGAGACAGAGGTGATACCAGCTGGAAAACGGAATTTAAAATACACTGAAGAGTGGAAAAAGGCATTTGAATGATGGCTTGGGTCTATACCTTTGTTTCTATAAATGGTCCTAGAAAAATGATTTGGGAGACCTAGTCAGGGCAGAATTTATGTTCTAAAAAAGGGGACAGATTACTAAAAGGTCAAAGGATGGGGGATAAAGAGGGTATTTGGGAAATGGAAATTCACAAAGGAAATATTTTTCATCAATATAGGGTTGGTACCATTTGGGACAGGCTAGATTATGTACGTTAGTTTCTCAGTCATGTCTGACTTTTTGCAACCCCACAGACTGGCTCGCCAGGCTCCTCTGTCCATGGAATTCTCCAGGCAAGAATACTGGAGTGGGTTGCCATTCCCTTCTCCAGGAGATCTTCCTGACCCAGGGATCAAACCTGGGTCTCTGCATTGCAGGCAGATTCTTTAGCATCTGAGCCACCAGGAAAGTCCATCTGTAATACCTAACAGCTCTCAAATATCAATGACGTAACACACAAAAGCTTCCTGTTCAGGCTGTAGATTCAGCAGGTCATCTCGGGAGGGTGGGGAGGCTCTGCTCGTGGGGTGGTCGCCCATGGGCCTCAGTAGAAGGAAGCAAGACTTCCACACTGATGCGTGTTACTGCAGCAGTGCATCAGGGCATGTCTGTCTGAGTTTAACCTGTTGTAACAAAGTCCTGTAGACTGAGTGGCTTGTAACTGTATGTCTCATGGTTCTGGAAGTTGGAAGTCTGAGATCAGGGTGTCAGCATGGTCAGTTTCTAGTGAGAGCTCTCTTTCGGGGTGCAGACTGCCCACTTCTTGTCCCATCTTTACAGTGCAGAAACAGCAAGCAAGCTCTCTGGTCAGTAATCCTATTCAGGAGGGCTTGCACCACCCTCAAGATCTAAACACCTCCTAAAGGACCCCACCTCCCAGCAACAGCGCCCTGGGGATTAGATTGCAACATAGGGATTTTGGGGAGACAGGAGTATTCAGTCCATAAGAATGGCCAGTCACTTAGGACCTCTTAAAGCTTCTACTTGGAGAAGGAATTGGCAACCCACTCCAGTAACCTTGCCTGGAAAATCCCACGGACAGAAGAGCCTGGCAGGCTACAGTCCATGGGGTCGCAAAGAGTTGGACAGGACTGAAGTGATTTAGCAAAGCTTCCACTTGCATTTGTAAGTGGACATTTGTAACATTTGCTTGGTAACATAGGAAACATTTGTTTACATTTAATTGGCTAAAGCAAGTCACAGGGTCCTACCTGCGTGAGGGGCGGGGAATTGGCACCTTACTGCGTGCCTGCAGAGCTGAGCCTCAGAGCTCAGTGCTGGGCAGCACCGGTGTCCACCACCACCCATGCCTCGGCGCTCAGGGTGTTGCTTCTCCTGTGGCACGGGAAGCCACTTCAAGGAGAAACTCCATGCACAGTTCTCTGAGCCACTCAGCTCCAGCCAAGTGCCTGGCACATAGCAGTTTTTCAGTAAATGTTTGTTGCCCTGAATTGATCTCCACTCTGCATACTTCCCGAAACCTCTCATGATTTATTGGTAAAATTTTCACCCTTAATTAGTGAAAAAAGGAACTCTTTCTATGAGTTTATAAATTATTTATCTTACAAAGCCCTTCTGAGCTCTTCAAGCACACTGTAAATAATTTACGTTCATACTTGTGTGATTTCAAATTTGTTTATTAATGTTATCTCGGAGATTAAAAAACGACCTAAATGAAACCACACTATCTTATTTTGCCGATCATTTGGATTAAGAAAAGAAAATGCTTTTCTCCTCCCATGAAAATCTTTTGACTCACCATTAGTAGGGTGTGAAAGTCCAGTTCTTTTCCAAAAGTATGGAAATATTTCTGCTGATCTAAGCCATGGCACGTATGCATTTAGCATTTACTGAGTTCCTACTATCTGTGCCAGGCACAGACTAGGAGAGTCCACACTCCCCGATACATTCCCCGTGGACCTGAACGTCAGCATTATTTCTCCAGTTGTCTCCTTGGTATTTCCACGTGGATGGATCCATTTCACAGACAGTTGAAACCTGACATGTCCAAAAGGAACCGGTGATTGCCAGGCTTCCTCCTAACATTTCTGGAACTCTCTCCTCATCTCAGTCCATTGCTCAAGGCACATCTTCACATATGTGTGCACGCGTGTGTGCTAAGCCGCTTCAGTCGTGTCCGACTCTGCGACTGTATGGACTGTGGCCCGCCAGGCTCCTCTGTCCACGGGTTTCTCTAGGCAAGAATACCTGCATGGGTTGCCAGGCCCTCCTCCAGGGGATCTTCCCAACCCAGGGATCGGACCCAGGTCTCTTAAGTCTCCTGCACTGGCAGGCCGGTTCTTTATCACTAGAGCACCTGGGAAGTCCGCCTTAAGTACAGCCTGGGCTTATCTCCCTCTCTGTATTTAGTGCTACCTTCAAAATACATGCACAACCCAAAACTTATCATCTCCACTGGTACCACCAGAACCCAAGCTGCCTTTATTGCCTGTCTGATTGTATGTAGATCTAACTGGGCTTTCTGTTTTTACCTTTGGCCCCTTTACTCTGTGCAAAGCTTGCTAAAGTAGCCTTTAAAAATAAGTCACTCCTCTTCTCAGAACCCCCAGTGGCTTCCATCTCAGGCCAGCGAAAGCCCAAGTCTTCCATGAGGTCCTGCATGACCTGCCCCCACAGCTGCTCCCCTGATTCCATCTCCTCCTGCTCTGCTCCTCGCTCTCTGTTCCAGCCACAGGCCGCTCCTGCCCTTCTCTGAATAATCCAGGTGGGCTCCTGCCTTGTGCACTTGCTTCACCTCTCACTTGGAGAATTTGTGTCATGTTCTGCCAGTCTTGTCATGTCTCTGCTAAAATGTCAGCTGATCACTGAGGACTTCCTCAGCTTTCCTGCCTCATCAGATAACCCTGTTCCTGAACTCCCACCCACATGCCCTGCCTCTTTTACTTGGCTTCCTCTTTCTCCATCTCCCTATCATGGTTGCTTCTACTTGGTATTTCCTGATTTATTTATATGCCGCCCATCTTTCCCCTTTCCAGAACATAAAGTGCATTTGGGCAAAGACTTGGACTGTTTGTTTCAGTGCTATATAAACCCAGCCATCAAGTAAGAATAGCATATGGTGGATACTCCATGAAGATTTGTTGAACAAAAATGAGTTATATATATCTTTGCAATTTTATTGTTCACTACTTATATCTCATCATTAAATATTAGCTTCCCAACTAAACCAAAGGGCCTTGAGGGCAGAGACCAGTACAGATTCTTTGACACTTTCCTTGTGTTCAAGTGCAGAGATGGTCCTGAGGTACTTTACTGATGATACGTTTGGTTGATTTCTTCAACTTTTCCCAGCGGGTTCCTGCAGAGCATCACCCAATATGATCTTTGAACACTAGTGCTTGTGGCTTAGAGTCTTGTTACTCAAAGGTAGAGATGCAGCGTCCCTGGTGTCATCCCAGGCCTACCGAGCGAGAACCGCATCTGAGCAGGATGGAGGCCAGAGCCGCCTCCAGTTTAACAGGCACACGAACTCCCTGGGCACCTTGTTAGAAAGCAGATCCCGCGCTTCCCTCAAGCTCCAAGTGAGGCTGGCACTGCTGGACCCTGAGACACTCTGAGTCAGAGGGGCCTGGAGAGTTTGGGAGGAGCTCTGTGTTCTTTCCGCCTCTTAGAAATTCACAAGGCACATCCACGTCTCGGGCTCTGAGAAGTCCTGGATTTGTGGCGTTTAAAACCATCGTCGAGTCGAGCGCCTCTCAAGCTCATTGTGGCGATCCCAGCGAACGCGTGAGGGCCAGCATTCCTGGGCACAAGCCTGGAAATCCTCGCCCTAATCTCTACCTCGGTTTCCTTCCCTTGGCTTCTCTCTAGGCATCTTACAATTAAAAAAATGTTTTGAAAGTGATTCCAGTATAGCCTTTGCGCTAAAGCTGGCGACAAGGACCCCGCTCTTTCCACCTTTCTCCTGTGACTCGTGGCTCACCTGTCCCGTGGCTCTTCCCTGAACTGTTTCACATAGACGTGCTAGAGCTTTCCTCCGTAGGGGCCCTCCTCTCCGGGCTTTTCCTGCTTTCTAAACATTCTTCAAGGCTCAGCTTGAGTGTCCCCTCCTCCGGGAAGCCTGCCCAGACTTCTAGGAGCACTCCCTTACCTTCACTCCACATCTTGTGGGGGCTACAGGGTGTGGGGTGGACTTCTGCCTAGCACTAATCCTGCACACCGTGATTGTCTATTTAGGTTTCTGTTCCCCCTTAAGATTCTGGGAGCTCCTTGAGGGCAGATCTGTATCCCCAGAACTCAAGATCTTCCAAAGAACGTATTAGGTGATTATCTGCATTGATCTTTAAAACCAAAGTTGAAAGAAAACATGGATCAAACCCGTCCTCCACTAGGGAAGGAGAAGGTGGGATGATCTGAAAGAGCAGCACTGAAGCGTATACATTCAGTTCAGTTCAGCCGCTCAGTCGTGTCCGTAAAAGAGGCCACCAGGGGGACTTTGGTGTTCGATGCAGGGAGCCCAAAGCCGGTGCTCTGTACCCACCTGGAGGGGCAGAGTGGGGAGGCAGGGGGAGGGGTGTTCACGAGGGAGGGGACACACGTCTACCTATGGCTGATTCATGTTGATGTATGGCAAAACCCATCACAATACTGTAAAGTAATTACTCTCCAATTAAAAAAAAAAAAAAGAATCCCCCACTAAAGGCCGTACAAGTGAAACTAAGTCAAAACACTGAGCAGTTTTATTTATAGCTGATGTGAAGAGCTCAGAGAAACGCCAAAAGCCAACTTCTTAACAACGTGCAACTCTTCAAGCCAGGAAATTTAATTTTAGGTAGAATAAAGCAGGGATGGGTTGAGAACCATCAGAACGATTTAGATACAGAATATTTTACTGCAGGGGTCAGAGAAAATGGGGAACGAACTCCAGAGTATAAAGGGCCTGGTGTGTACTGAGGTCAAGGATGCAGAACACTGGGGCTTTGTAAGGCACAAGGGTGCGCATTCTTAGTAACATGCGTGCATTAAGGGTGTGCATTCTTAGTAACATGCGTGCGTTAAGGGTGTGCATTCTTAGTAACATGGCGTGCGTTTGAATGGATATTAGGAAGACATCTGATTTTCCTAGGTAAGTTCATACTATCATAATTTTCCTGATTCGATGCTTTAAGGGGCAAAAAGTGAATCTTGTCAAAGGAAAGCTGTAAGAGAAATAGTACCTGTGGGCTTTAGGTGGCTGGTATATTCATACTTGATGCTGGGAATACATTATGTTAAGGACCTGGACCAGTGATTGAGAAACCAGTTCGCTAGCTCTTTGGTTGACGAGCTTGTACTATGGTACTTGCTTCGGAGAACTGCTCCACTAACAATGGCCATCTTTTATGTTTGAATGTTTGTGAAGTGGCCACCTCTTCACAGTTGATTGGATCAAGGGTGTGCTCCTGACTTAAGTTGGGCCAATCAGATTCTCCTTTAAAAGTTTAGGGATCCAGGGAGACCCAGTGAGTTTCTGAGTATGGTTTGGACTAAGAAGGTGGCTGCTTTGGAGTTGCTGTATTTTGCTATGGGACAGACAGGCTGGGTTAGTTGTAAGAGAGGAAGCCTGGGAGAAAAAATAATAGGAACACAGAGGGAAATAAGCATGAGAAGAAGGGCTTGGTCACTCTTGCTTTCCAGGTTCCCGTCCCTTCCTCGCTTGGCTGCATTCCCACCCTAGGGTTTTAGGAAACACGCTGGCAGCCTGATACTGAGCCTCCTGCCAACCCATTTCAGCTTCGGCACCATAGTTACAGGCTTGTTTGAATTATTACTGTTCTTTGTAACAAAGGTCTTCTATCAGTGAATGTCGAGCAGGTTATTTACTTTCAATGGGCTGCAGTCACTTCATCTGTAAAGTGGGAGAAAACTGGTGAGTATTTTCCAAAATGCAGAATATGAACCACTGGAAAATGATGAGATCTTAAGTATTATTTAGAGCCAGTATCGAATAATATTAAATGACATGGTGATTCTTTTTCTAGTTGTCTTCCAGTTCTCCTGACTATACGTCAAGAAGGAAGTCAGTTTGATTCTAGGATGTTTTTAGTACTTTTCTAATGCCTGTTAGTCTCTCTTTTTAATGAAGAGAAAGAAGACATCAGATTGGAGCCTTCAAAGGCTGTAGTATCCATTCAGAAAATGCTATCAGTTTTCTTCCTTGAGTTTATTTTTTAATGTTATTATTTATCATTATAACTCTTGTTTTAATCCTGGTTTTTCATTCACGGTAGTGAGACAAAACTTCCTTTAAAAATAACTTCCTTAAAAATAACTAAAAAGTGCAGTAAAAAGAACAGCTCTTCAATGCAACAGGATGATAATTATAAATGCAGAATGATGGAAATAGAAAATCACAGTTTGGCAAAATACCACAGTAATAATCATTGCAGGCAAATGTCATCAATGGACACTAAAATTCGTGGGCAAAAATACGAGAAGCAAGAAATTTGCATTGTTAGAGAGTCTCCCCACATGACATTTATCAGGTACAAAGGAGGAGAAAGTAGCTTGACAGTGGGGAAACTACAAAGCTGCCTCGTGCTTAGAGATCAGAGTTAACAGCATGTAACGCACCTCGTGATACGATGCACTGAGAAGGACACGCTGCTGTCTTCTCAGAAACGCAGGACTGAGAGAAGCCTAAACTGAGGAATGCTTTGCACAGTAACTTACCTGTTGACGCTCTTCTAACATATGAAAGTCATGCGGGGAAGTGAGACGCTTTCACACTGGGGGGAACTAAAGAGACCATGACAGTGACGTGGACTGTGCAACCCTGTGTTGGATCTCGGACCAAGACGGACAGATGTTGGGCGGGGGGAGGACATTGGTGGTATGTGAAAGAGACCTATAGATCATTTAATAGGATTCTATCAATGTTAATTTTCTGCTTTAGTAGCTCGACTATAGTCGTGTCAAATGGAAGCATTTGGGGACACTGGGTAAAGGGTGCGTATACTACTTTTGCAGCTTTTTTCCCTTAAGTCTGAAACGTTTTCAACATTTCAGAAAATACTGGAAATCCAAAACTCTAGAATTATACTTTCTCTAGATCAGTCATTCTCAAGTAGGAACAGATTTGTACCCAAGGGGTCATTTGGCGACGTCTGGAGACAATTTTGGTTGTCACAATTAGGGAAGGATGTTACCGTCATCTAGTAGACAGAGGTCAGGGATGCTGTTAAGTATCCTACAATTCACAGGACAGGTGCTTACAGCAAAAATTTATCAGGTCCAAAATGTCATTAATTCTGAGCTTTATAAACCCTGTTCTAGAATGGCTCTGGTTTAAAATAGTATATAAAGACAAGAACGCTATGAAAAGTGTGTGAATGTTGCTGTGCAGTGGGCCTGCGAGTGTCCAGGTCTCATTGGAATCTGAGCTCTGCATTTCTATTTGGGCCCAACATTTTGGATTCTGTGAGTTCAGGAGCAGTGCCATTCAAGGTGAAAGGTGTCAGGTGGGAAGTTTGGTGACCGCACCCTGGGAGGGGTCATCGTTAGTAAACTCTTTTCTTTCATTTCCCTGTTCCAAAATGAACACATCAATCTGACCATTTCTAATGAGCTGTATGTTGATACCGTGTGGATGAGTCTTGCTGTCAGCCACTGCCTGGTGGGCTTAGCAGAAGAAACGATCCTTCATTAATTAACCTTCACTTTCTATGTAGATTCACTCATTGAGATGCAGGTAATTAAACCAAGGTCATTTCAAGGACTGACAGGGAAAAAAAACAGCAGTTGGGAGGTGGTGGAGTTTTTTGGGTAGAGGACTTGGAATTCTATTTTTATCTTTGTGCAGAATTGCGGAATCCTCTCTTCTTGACTTTTAAATAATCTAACCTTTTTTTGTGGAGTTCACTTAAGTGAGGTCTTAAGTTCACCTCAAAGCCATATCTTGAGAGTTTTTAAAGACTTAGGTTATTAGTAGCTCTTGCTGGTTTAGGAATAAATATTAAGGTAAAGATTTCATTTTTAGGGGGGTTACAAACTGTGTAAAGGAAAGGCCGAAGAATTACGTTGAAGAGAAAACACACTTTCGTGGAGTGTAGTTGCTCCTGCCTCTTATTTGAGTTACACATTTTGTGATTTTTAAAAAAAATTGCTTCTAGTTTTGACCTGTATAATACGTTACAGTGGTTGGAAGGGTGGGTTTAGAGTTAGGTGAGTGTGAGTGCGCACTCTGGTTCTAGGTGAGTGCACATTCCTGTTGCAGTTCTCCCCTTAATTTTGACTTTTGGAATTTTATTTCACTTCTTTGACCTTTGTTTCCTCATCTGTAAAATGGATCTGATGCTGGTTAGAGCCAGCCTGCTCCCAGTACTGTTGACAGGATTCAGCGAAACAGGACCCGGGCCTTAGCCCGCACTGCGATCCTGGGCTGTTCACACAGGACAGCCCCCTCGAAGCCGCGCTTGCCGTCTGCCAGGGCTTGACTTGGACCAACTCCTTCAAGCCTCCCATCAGCCTTCTGAGTTAGGTAGCATTGTTGTGCCTGTCTTATAGATGAGAAGGCGGAGCCGCAGAGAAGTCGAGCAATTTGCGCGGCGAGCACAGCCGCGCGGCCGAGCCGGAGTCTGCGCCCGGCAGGCTGGCCCCCGAGGCGCCTTCTTCGCGGGAACTGAGCTGTGCTGGTAAAGGGTTGCGTGTTGCTGTCCGTCTCACTCCTGGCCACGCCTGACAATATACTGATAAAGGGAACCCGCTCAGGATTGCTTTCTTCTTGGGAATCAAGGTGGTTCTTGAGGGCGCGGGCCTAGTGAACTCTTTCACGCCGGCAAAGCGATATCACAAATGCCAAGAAAAGCCCCTTTTATCAAAATACCTAGTTGCCGTTGAGAAGCATCGCCACCTGGTGGTAGGCTGAATCACGGCAAGACCGCATTGAGCAGATGCATGGAGTCTGCTGTGGATTCCCTTTTCTCTTCCGGCTCCTAAAGTTCACTTAAAAAAAGATGTTTGCCGTGTCGTAGTACCAAAGCCGTTGCAGATTCTGACATCAGTGTATTTGGAATTGAGGTGTTATATTTAAAGTTTCAGTATTATAATAGAAACCAATGATGTTCAGGCATATTCATACCTCTTTAAGTAGATGATAAAAATTTCTCAGCTTGCCTCGCTAAACACTTTATTTTTAGTTGTAATGATGAAATGCTTAATTTGTAAGACATATACAGCATCAGAAGTAGGGCCACTCAGTATATCTAATATCGCCTACGGTTATTAAAAGTCAGTTTTTATCTGTCTAAACAGGTCATAAAAAAAGTAAAATCTGAAATAAAAGACTGACTCTCTCCTTACAATTATATTTAATACGTGTTCAAAATTCTGATTAGAAATGAGTGCAAGCCATGAATGAGAGGTAATAACTTAAAAGGCAGAAAAAAGTTTTAGCCTGACTGGCATTTGTGTTCTAGTCAAGGTTGGTCAACCTTTAAATGATGCAGTGTTTTTCATTAACTTACACCAAGACCGTAGCAAATTGAAATTTCTCCTCACACACCCAGATTATACCTAGCTGTTTTCTAAACCTGGAGGCTCATTTCTGTCCCCTGACTACTTCCAACTATATGTAAGCTGAAGAAATTAATCTTTATATACTACACTTTCTTTTATTTTTTCTGTTATTCTTCTTTCTCTAATTCTTGCATTTTGTGACATCACAGGGTACAAACACAGCTGAAGGTTAGAAGTATGAATAAATCCTTGGGCTCTTGTAACATAAATGTAAACTGTTTGCCTTGTGGGAGAAGTGATATTTTATCCTTCTAAAAATTATTTTATTAATTTGAACATTAATAAGAGTTAATAAATAAATTAATTAATTGCTTGTTTGGTAATAGGTAAAGAAAGTCATGGAGACATATTTAAAAGCCACTTTTTTCTTCATCATCAATGCTATGAGAACATCCGTGTATAAAGCTTGATGTTTATGGGTCTGTTTATGTCTGGGCTCATACAAATATACACAAACTTATATATACATATGTAACTTCTCTGCCTTAGTTTCATTATCTGTAAAGCAGGGGATAGATAGATCTCCAGTTTCCTTTCCATAATTCTGGGCCTCAAAAGTTCTGAAAATAAAAAAATGTTCATCATTCATTTGGAAGCAAAATCTGCCCTATATTGATATGAGGCTATTTATGGTCATTATTACCATTTAGCATGAGTGTTCAAATGTTTTGATGCAGAAACATCAAGTTTTTAAAATTAAAAAGTGTTGTCCAAGACCCTCTGCTGGTGTTAGGTAGCATGATTGTGCTTCTGGGGGAGGCAGCCTCCAAGAGGGCCCCTGGTCTCTGGGACCATGGAGATCATGCCCTCGTGTAGGCTGGACTTACGGACTTGCTTCTCACATGTGGCTTTAGCCGAGGTGATGGACTGTCACTTCTAGATTCGATCGGGTGGAGTGTTATTTCCCTTTTGGGTGCTGTTTCTCAGTCTCTCTTGGATTCAGTGGGAAGCAGATCTCCTTTTCCTAGCTTGTAGAGTCTTTAGGGTAAATAAATGAGATAATACTTGTAAAATACTTAGAATCATGCCTCGTTGAAGTGGTCAATAATAAATATTAGTTATCATTACTCTTCCCCCAATTTTTTCCTACTTATTTATTAAGTGAGATTAAACCGCTATTTCAGCTACTGATTGCTATCACTGTCTTTATGGGCACATTAGTTGCAGGTTGCCTTTTGTCTCCCCCCCACTGCCAATTTTACAGTGTTTTACATAGAGTGTTCCAGGTCAAGATATATAGATTTAAGTCATTTAAAAAATCAATCAAATTCTCAACTGATCAATATTTGCACAGTTTCTAGGTCCTTGTTGTTGTTGTTGCTACAGGCAATGTCTCAAAAAGCATCTTGAGAATGTTTTCAACTCAGCTGAGTAGAGAGAATCCAGTTTTTTAAAAAATTAGTTTTATAGGGAATAATTTACGTACAGTAAAATTCAGCTCTTTTCATGTTCAGTTCTACGTTTTGACAAATGTATACAGTTGTGTAACTACAACTGTTATCAAGCTGTGCAACAATTCCACCATTCCCCAAACAAATTCAGTTTTGCCCAATATCTTTTGTTTAAAAAAGTAGCAACTGAAAAATAATATCAGTGCAACATTTATGCTATAACCATGTAGACTACCCTCCCCCACCCTAATATTAAAAGAAAGATCCTGCCAAACTGGAATGGCTCTTCAATTACTCTCAAGTTTTTAAACCTTTGCCAAAAAGTGTTTGAGCTTAATTAAGTTAAAATATTTCAAAGAGAGCCCAGTTGTAATAATTTGTTTATCATACAAGCTTCCCTTTGATCATGGATGTTCACTTTTATAGAAACCCTGTTATCATTCTTGGGATAAGGGATAAAGTAAATTAACTTTGTGTTGGAAAAAATACAGGAAATTAAAGAAGTACCTGAGGTGAACTGCCTTATTAGTAACAGAAAGATGCGACTTTACAGAGCCAGTGGGTCAGTGGAGCAGAAACAGAGTCTGTGGGGGAGTAGTGTGTTACTTAGATATTACGGAGACAGTTTATTAAAAAGATCACTTTTAAGAAATGTGCTTAATATCCCTCTCTCTGGGCTCAGTGTGAACCCTGCTAGTTCCTGCGGAAAGACAAGCTCTGCCTTGAGAAAGTGAATTCAGCAGCAGTGGCGCAGCGCTCTCCCTCCATTTGGCTGGGAGGAGCAGGCAAGGATTCTGCAGCTGTGCTGATGGGCATCGCACGCCAGCGGAGAGTCAGTGCCACTCTTCCCATTTTTCCCTTCAAAAGATCCTTATTTGCTTTGAAGAGTAGGCGCATATTTAATCTAGTTGTGTTTAAAAGTCTGAGTTTCAGGCTCTCCCTGTCCTTCCTGCCAGTCTCTCCCTTTGGGGGGCTTAATTTTGTTTTCTTTTTGACAAATCATGAGCATTAAAAAAAGATGGCTGTATTACCATTAACTAAAGAATAGTTGGAATGCTCAGAGCATTCTGGGCTGGAGTGAACAGGATTTGCATTACAATATCAGCAAGGAGGTATTTTAGAGAAGGCAGATTTTTTTGCTTTTTCGTTTATACTAGAGAACTTGGGCTTCTCTGGTGGCTCGGTAAAGACTCAGCCTGCAGTGCAGGAGACCTGGGTTCAATTCCTGGGTCAGGAAGAGCCCCTGGAGAAGGGAATGGCTACCATTCCAGTATTCTTGCCTGGAGAATCCCATGGACAGAGGCGCCTGGTTAGCTACAGTCCACGGAGTTGCAGAGTTGGACGCAACTGAGCGACTAACACTATCATGGCTTGAATAACAACCAGTTTTCTTTTTGACAAATCATGAGCATTAAAAAAAGATGGCTGTATTACCATTAACTAAAGAATAGTTGGAATGCTCAGAGCATTCTGGGCTGGAGTGAACAGGATTTGCATTACAATATCAGCAAGGAGGTATTTTAGAGAAAGCAGATTTTTTTGTTTTTTTCATTTATACTAGAGAACTTGGGCTTCTCTGGTGGCTCGGTAAAGACTCAGCCTGCAATGCAGGAGGCCTGGGTTCAATTCCTGGGTCAGGAAGAGCCCCTGGAGAAGGGAATGGCTACCATTCCAGTATTCTTGCCTGGAGAATTCCATGGACAGAGGAGCCTGGTTAGCTACAGTCCACGGAGTTGCAGAGTTGGACGCAACTGAGCGACTAACACTATCATGGCTTGAATAACAACTCCACCACTTAAAAGCTGTGAACCCAGCAGAGTTTTCCTTGCTGCTAAGTCACTTCAGTCGTGCGACCCTGTGCGACTCTGTGCGACCCCAGAGACAGCAGCGCACCAGGCTCCCCCGTCCCTGGGATTCTCCAGGCAAGAGCACTGGAGTGGGTTGCCATTTCCTTCTCCAGTGCATGAAAGTGAAGTCGCTTAGTTGTGTCCGACCCTCAGCGATCCCATGGACTTCAGCCCACCAGGCTCTTCCGTCCATGGGATTTTCCAGGCAAGAGTACTGGAGTGGGGTGCCATTGCCTCTCACAATTCTTCTGGATATCTCACAATAAAAATGCATAAGCGTAATCCATACACTTTGGAAAAGAACATTCAAACATTGAAAGTATAGTGTGACAAGTAGGAGTTACCTCTACCCTGCCTAGCTCCCAAGAGCCCCTAACAGCATTTTCTTCATCCCTTAAAATGTATACGCAGGGCATGCTGTCCTGCATTTTTCTTTTCTCCTACTTCATACCTCACAGATCTTCCCTAAGAAACAGATTGATTCAGAAATGAACTTAAGGAGTGGGGGATGAAATGGGATATTGGGATTGACCTATATACACTACTGATACCTCTCTATAACTCAGTTTTCACATATATAAAATGAGATTCATTTATTCTTCATAGGAATATCAGAAATATCAAGAGAATTAAGATGTGGAAGGACTTTGAAAACCACAAAGCACTGTGAGCACCGCATAGATGATAGAAGAGACATTTATGGAATTTTAAAATTTAGCATTTGTGGGATTTGAGTCCTGGGACTTGGGTTAGATCTGGGGTCTGTCCCTCACCTGCTATTTAACCTCCTCAAGTCTCATATTCTTCACAGATGAAATGGGGATAATACCATCTCATTAGATTATTCAGACTTTATTGGAGTTTAAAGTGAAAGTCACTCAGTCGTGTCCAACTCTTTGCGACCCCATGGACTGAATAGTCCCTAGAATTCTCCAGGGCAGAATACTGGAGTGGGTAGCCTTTCTCTTTTCCAGAGGATCTTCCCAACCCAGGGATCAAACCCAGGTGTCCCACATTGCAGGTGGATTCTTTGCCAGCTGAGCCACAAGGGAAGCCCAAGAATAATGGAGTGGGTAGCCTATCCCTTCTCCAGGGGATCTTCCCAAACCAGGGATCAAACCGAGGTCTCCTGCTTTGCAGGCAGATTCTTTACCAAGGGCGCTATCAGGGAAGCACTTATTGGAGCTAATGTATGTTAAAGTGCTCTATAAATTCTAAAGCAGGAGTTAGAAAACTTCTTCTGAAAGGGTCAGATAGTAAATGTTTGAAACTTTTTTATTTTCTCTGTTGTAACAACTCGATTTGGCATTTGTAGCGCAAAAGCAGCCATGGAAAATACATAAACGAGTGTGGCTGTGCTCCAATAAAACTTTACAAAATCAAGTGGAGGGCCATACGTGGCTCACTGGCTGTAGTTTGCCAGTTCCTGTTCGAAAGCATATGATGTGGCTTTGTTGAGCTCAAATAATGCGTTGGAAGTGGTAGATAACTACCGTTCATTTATTGAGCCCCTCAGATTGCTATAGGGGAATGAGGTGGGATTATAGGTTAGTAAAATGTGATCACAAAGGGGAAGATGAACTACTCAATAAATGGTGTGGGGGCTTTGAAGGAAAAATTTAATTGGATCCACATCTCAAATTATAAATTACAAACGATTAAACATTTAAATGTAAAACACACACAAAGCTCTAGAAGATATCACGAGATAATTGCTTTGTGAACTTGGGCTAGAGGCAGAGCTTCTAATCCAGATCCCATATAAAAAAAAGATCGATAAATTAAGGATATTACTAAATATGCATTATCAAAAATCCTAAGATAGAATGGCAACAAGTTTCTATTATATAGCACAGGGAACTATACTCAATATTCCATAATAAACCATAATGAACAAATATGAAAAAGAATATATATACACTTGTTTATATGCCCACACTTATATATGTGCAGCTATATGTATATACATATACAACTGAATCCCTTTGCTATATACCAGAAACTAACACAGTATTGTAAACCAGATATACTTCAATTACTAAAAAAAAAAAAAAAAAAAAAATCCAAAGCAAGGTAAAATGGTGAATATTTCAGCTTAGAACACAGGCCAAAAGCTAACCTCCTCATATATGAAAAGCTCCTAGAAATCGAATAAGAAAATGACCAGTGGCCTAAGAGGAAAATGGTTAAAAGATGTGAACACACTGTTGACAGAAAAAAATAACGTGATAAAGGGAGAGCTGAGAGAACAGAAGCTAGCAGAAATCTCGACACTGTGAAGCCCCCAAGTTATTTGCCTCTGGAAGTACCATGCCCCCATTTACTGCTGTATGAGATAAAAATGTGCGTTATTTGAGCAATTGCCAAAAGCATCCTATTGACACAGAAATTAATGGCCTGGAATCTCTTTCCCTAATAGTAGGAAGTTAGGTAAAGTCTTCTAAAATTTAGATTCCAACCCACTTCCAGAGAGAAAGAAGTAGACAATCTGGAATTCGCTGAGTTTAAATCCTAAAATGACAGATTAGTCACTGGTTTGAGTGAATTTTCTTAGAAGGAATGCATTGATTATCTATTGTTGCATAGCAAATGACTCAAAAAGTTCATGGCTCAAGACGAAGCAGAACACATCTATTATCTCTCTCAGTTTCTCAAAGTCAGGAATTGAGCTGTGGTTTAGCAGAATGGTTCTGGCTCAGAGATTGTCATGAAATTACAGTCAAGACGTTAGCCACGGCTGCAGTCATCTGACATACGGCTGGGGCTGAGGGAGCTTCCTCCATGCCGGCTCACTCACGTGGCTGCTGGCTGGGAGCCTCAGGTTCTCAGACACGGAGGCTCCCTTTTCCCCACCCCTTGCCCCCTGAACACACCCAGGGGCTACTTGAGTCTCCTCACAGGATGGCGTGTGGTTTCCCACAGAGCAAGTATTCCAAGAGAACACAGCAGAAACTGCAGTGTATTCAGAGTCTTGTCTCAAGAGCCACATCCCTTCACTTCCACAGTATCTTTCAGGTCAGCCAGGTCAACAGTATTCTGTCTGAGAGGAGACCACACAAGAAGCCAGGGCCCCCTGGCATTCATCTTGGCAGCTGGTTACCACAGGTGACCAGGTTTAGCTTTTCTCATTGCTCTGAGTTAAGCTCAGTTATAGGAAAATAAAGGAAATTATAGGTATATCTTTGATTGTAAAATCTGTACAATGCATTTCTCTCATAGGTTTGTGTTAGGAAGTGGGACAGATAGGAAGCGCGCGTATCTTCTGAGGAGACTCTGCTGTGAAGGTTCTCTCAGTTGTTGTGACTGGATTCGTATGCTTTGCTAGGTAAGCAGGGATAAGCTTTGCATCATGTTTCTCCATTTTTGGTGATTGTTTTGTCAGGCTTTCTCACTATCTTATAATGTGGACCTTAGAATCCATAAGCAAAACCAGAACTCCCCTCTCCCCCACTCACAATTTCTGGCATCATTGCTGCAAATAAATGAATGGTCAGTGAACTCCTGAAACTCCCACTTTATAGAGCAGGGTCTGGGTAGTTCATCTGGAGACATTTTCACCAGAGGGTTACTGCGACTTAGTGCAGCGGTAGAAAATCTCAGTGACGCTCTTGTGAATCATCTAGATTTAAGCAATGAACATCACAGTGAGCTCACCTGAAAGAATTAATTGCAAAATATGCCCCCAAGTAGCTAAACAAATGAACTTGGTATATGGGATGATAGGTGTTAAACCAATTATATTGTAGAGAGCATCTGTCAAAAATAATCACTCTTGTTTTTAAGGTAGTGAATATTAAGACATTTCTAAAAGTAGTTAAACAGCAGGATCAATATCTGTTTAGATGGGTTCTAAATTGTGTCAAGAAAATTATCATCAAAGAATGAGAGGCCCCTTCTCCCCATTTGTGCTGTAGCATCTATCCATTCCTGCAACAAATATTTCTAAAGGGCCCACTGTTAGGTGTTTCACACAGGAGTATGTGGATAGACTACTCCCAAATGGCTATACATAATTAAAATAAAGAGGACAACATTTATTTTAAAATAAATCTTTAATAAAATAAAAAAAACCTTTGATTCTTCATGAGATCATTTCTGACAATCCTGTTTATTGATTTTTAGGAGAATACACACATATATCTCATATATATTTGTAGAGTAGTTTTTCTCTGGGTTATTATGAGCAGGTATTCAATCAATTTAGTCGCTTAGTCATGTCCAACTCTTTGCTGCCCCATGAACCACAGCACACCAGGCCTCCCTGTCCGTCACCAACTCCTTTAGTTTATCCAAACTCATGTCCACTGAGTCAGTGATGCCATCCAACCATCTCATCCTCTGTCGTCCCCTTCTCCTTCCGCCCTCAATCTTTCCCAGCATCAGGGTCTTTTCAAACGAGTCAGCTCTTTGCATCAGGTGGCCGAAGTATCGGAGTTTCAGCTTCAACATCAGACCTTCCAATGAACACTCAGGACTGATCTCCTTTAGGATGAACTGGTTGGATCTCCTTGCAGTCCAAGGGACTCTCAAGAGTCTTCTCCAACACCACAGTTCAAAAACATTAATTCTTTGGCACTCAGCTTTCTTTATAGTCCAGCTCTCACATCCATACATGACCACTGGAAAAACCATAGCCTTGACGAGATGGACCTTTGTTGACAAAGTGATGTCTCTGCTGTTTAATATGGTGTCTAGGTTAGTCATAACTTTTTTTCCAAGGAAAAAGCGTCTTTTAATTTCATGGCTGCAGTCATCATCTGCAGTGATTTTGCTGCTAAGTTGCTTCAGTTGTGTCCGACTCTGTGCGACCCCATAGACAGCAGCCCACCAGGCTCCCCCATCCCTGGGATTCTCTAGGCAAGAATACTGTAGTGGGTTGCCATTTCCTTCTCCAGTGCATGAAAGTGAAAAGTCAAAGTGAAGTTGTTCAGTTGTGTCTGACTCTTCGTGACCCCATGGACTACAGCCTACCAGGCTCCTCCGTCCATGGGATTTTCTAGGCAAGAGTACTGGAGTGGGGTGCCGTTGCCTTGGACCCCCGCCCAAAATAAAGTCAGCCGCTGTTTCCCCATCTGTTTGCCATGAAGTGATGGGACCAGATGCCATGATCTTCGTTTTCTGAATGTTGAGCTTTAAGCCAACTTTTTCACTCACCTCTTTCACTTTCATCAAGAGGCTCTTTAATTCTTCGCTTTCTGCCTTAAGGGTGGTGTCATCTGCATATCTGAGGTTATTGATATTCCTCCCGGCAATCTTGATTCTAACTTGTGCTTCTTCCAGCCCAGCGTTTCTCATGATATACTCTGCATATAAGTTAAATAAGCAGGGTGACAATATACAGCCATGCTCCTTTTCCTATTTGGAACCAGTCTGTTGTTCCATGTCCAGTTCTAACTGTTGCTTCCTGACCTGCATACAGGTTTCTCAAGAGGCAGGTCACTTTCATGAAAATTAGAAAAAAATAGGAAAAATATGATATATACCCATGATATTGCCACATAGCCATGGTTAATATTTTATTTCAGTCCAAGTTTTTTCTCTCATTATAGAAATGTATAAAATTTAATGAAATTGGCATCAAACTAAATTTTTTATTTTTTAAGCTGTTTTGAAAATCTAGCAAATTATCCATAATAATTTTCCAATGTCATTAAATAGACTTAGAATATCTTAAATGTTCTCATTAACTAATTTTGTTGATTGTCGCTGGGTTCTTACCGTTAGAAGTAATGTTGCAATAAACATTACTTGTGAATAATCCTTGTGTGTGTTGGACACACACAAGTTTCTAGGAGTGGATATAAATATTTTAACATATTTTAAGAAAAGTGATACTTAATTATGGTTCCAATTTATGCTTCCACTAGTGGAGCATGAATACTTGTCTCACTATGGCACCCTCAACAGTAATAAATATCATCTTTTTTGTTCAGATTTGCCAATTTTGTTCACATTCTTTTATTTTGTAATTATTGACTACAGATAAGGTTGAGCTTTTTCATGTTTATTTGCCACATGTGTTTTTTCTTTTATAAGTTGTCTGCTCATGTTCTTTACTCATTTTTCCAAGGGGGCATTCTTTTTCTAGTTGATGATAAGGAAGAGTAATCTTTATTAAGATTATAACCTTTATCATGATATTGCAATGCCATTTAATACCTGGAAGTTTGCCTTTTATTTTTGCTGATGGTATTTTTGACATATGCTACTTTAATTAGTTGAATCACACAGTTATAAATTTTAAAATAAATATAAATGAAATTAAAAGTAAAAAAAAAATCTCAACTGTGTTTTACGGAATGGGTTTAACTTGAAATTGCCTCCTCTTCCCAATTTCCTAAAATATATTTATTGGATGCATGCTAAGTTGCTCAACTGTGTCTGACTCTTTGTGACCCCATGGACTGTAGCCCCACCAGGCTCCTCTGTCCTTGGGATTTCCCAGGCAAGAATACTGGAGTGGGTTGCCATTTCCTTCTCCAGGGGATCTTCCTGACTCAGGGATTGAACTTGTGTCTCTTGCATAACAGGGGGATTCTTTATCACTGTGCCACCTGGGAATCTCCATTGATTGGATCAACGATTTAAATGTTGCCTAACTGTGCACTAAATTTATACACAGGCTGTAGCTGGTCATGGGCTGCCTATCCAGATCTGGTAATAACCACCACCTTGAGTTATTCTTTGAGCTTGCTTTTGACTCTTCTATTAATATTTCAAGAACACTCATTGCCTTATTCTTCTAGACTGATTTTATTGGGCTCAGAGATATATTGAAATTATGCTGAGAATGAGGGGATGGATGAGGAGGATGTATGTAGCTTGGAAGTGGAATTGAAAAGGGCTTCACCATTCCCCGGGTCTCAGTCTGTCTCTTGGCAGGACTGTTAGCCCCCTCTACCTGGGGCTGCTCACTTACTAGGGTTCACTTCCCGTTGGCTTGTACAGATGTCCTGCGTGGGGTCTTTCTTGATTTACGCTGGTTGAAAGAGCTGATTGCAGCAGGAGACGGACCTGGTGTTCAGTAGAGTTACCCAGGAAGGAAAACCATTACGTTGGACCAGGCTGATAGCCACGGAGAAGAGCACTGGCCCAGACTCAGGGTATATTTTGAAGATTTGAGGTATTTCTTGGAAAGATGTACTGGGAGATAGGAAGTGAAGGATTTAGAAAAGGGTTGAATCAAGATTTAAAAAAAAATCTAAAGTAATGCCTATTCAGTGTAGAAAATCTGAAGATATAATAAAAGCGTACAAAAACCTCTTATCCCGTTAAAAAGTGTTTTAGTATATTTCCTCTTAAGCTTTGATATATCGATGAAAATAAAATGAATGTTCTGACTCTTGGTCTGGATTGATTTAAACCAGATTTGGAGGGTGGATTTAGGATGACTTCGCATAAAATAGAGGCTGTGTACTATTTACAAAATTCATTTTTGAAGGACAACTCAACAAAGCCAGTGCTCATGGTTTAGGAAAGTTGAAACTATGGCAGAATGAACCATTGAGTGAGCATTGACTAAGAGAGATACATATTTATCAAGACACTGTGGGCAGAGAACATGGCAATATGGGTCTCTTGCTGAAGGTCTCAGTTACACACGCTCCTGTGCTCCGTGTTGATTATTCTGATTTCACTTTCTTACATGGGTTACTCAGTGGAACGCTCATAGGTGAACAGAAGCAGCGATTTCTTCATTTAGTGTCATTGGTCTAATGCTGTGTGTCAATATCTATATTGCAATTTGCTTACATTTGTGTGTCAGTAGCTATAAATCTATTTCCATGTTTATATCAAGTAGAGATAGTAGTTTGAGTGTGTTTGTATGTATTTTGAAGCCTGCATTTTACATCAAACATTATATCACAACCGTTTTCTAATTATTGCTGGCATACTTTCAGAATTTATTCTGTAACTCATCAACTTACTGAACTTTTATTTCTAATTGTTTTTTCATTGATCCTCTGAGTTTCCTAGAAGATGGTCATATAATCAGCCAATGCTTTTGTCTTATCTTTTCCAATAATTGTATTTAGAATTATCTTCTAGTCTAACTTTATTAGCTGAGTTTAAAGAAAGTTTAATAATATTGGCAAGAAGAGAATCTTCTTTTATTTTTCTATCCCACTTCTGGTTTTAGTGGGACGACTTTTAGGGTTTCTAAAGTGTGATCTTGTCTGTTGATCTGAGACATTCTTCACGCTTCAGAGGTTCACGTTTATTGAGTTTATTGTTACTGTTCATTCAGAAGTTAATTCTGAATTTTATCTTGTGTCTCTTCAGATTAAGATAATTGGGATTATGTCTTTCTGGTTTACGTTTGTATTATAAATTTACTTTGAGCTCCAATAATAATGCTCTTAGGAAAACAATATTTTTTAAAATAATATATAACATTTATTTATAAAGTACTTCTTGAGTATCTTATACATTCAGATCCTGTGATGAATGTTTGGAATACAATAGAGAACAAAGAAATGGTTCTTTCCCTAATGCATTTAATAATCTAGTGGGGGAAGACAGAAAAGAAAAGGTGTTTTTTGAAGTTTGCTGTTTTCTTTGATGTTATTTCAGGTGGCCAACATTCTTTTTAGAATAGAGCTCTAATTTTAAAATGGAAGACAGCAGGATGATAAGATGTAACACAGAGGATCTTGCTTTAAAGAAAGTAGTTTCCAGAAAGAACTTGCTTTGTGATGGAAAAGACCAATTTTAACATAAATCAAAATATTTTCAGAGATATATTTATGACTCCAGGAAAGGCAAAACTACCCAAAGTTCAACTTCACTAATGATCAAGGCTCATTGATTACGACCAAGTTAGTGTTCTTGTTTATATGTTTTGGTTAACTTGGCTTATGATCCTCTTAAAAGTAGACATGTCTCCAGAAAAAGAGGTTTTAGTATTTTTAAGGCAAACGATTTTCTATTCAGGGATAACTCTCATTCCTAGACCCGAATATAATAGATATTGCAGGTTGTCTGGATATTACCTATATTTCCTTCCTTTGTACTAATAAAATTCTGATTTTCTTTGGAGAAGAAATATGCCCAACTAAAATACTTACATCCAAGACCTCCTTGAAGAGAGGGATGGCCAATCACTCCAGTTTTACTAGTGAGATATAGGCAGTAGGCTTTGCTGAGAGGCTTTGCAAAAAATTTTTTAAACCGATTGGCAGATTCTTTATAAGCCCTTGCCCCTACTGTCTTCTTAGAATACAGGCATGATCTCTGGAGATTCAGCAGCCTTGAGGGCAAAACGTTCACTCTAAGAGTGAAGGAGCAGGGTGTAGAAGCCTTGCTTGTTGCAGATATACACTTGGCAACTGAGGCAGCTCAGGATTGTTTACCACTAAATTTCTGGTTACCTGAAAAAAATAGACCTATATGTTATTTGAGTTTTTTGTTACTTGCAGCCAAACACTTTTATAACCACAGGGTTCAAGTCAGACTTTGTTAACAAAACTGGTCATATAGAAGTGTATATTTTCAAAGAATATGTCTATGAAAACTGTAAGACTTGGGAGAGTATGGGAAGATCTTGGGAGAGTGTCTGGAATAGAAGGAACCCTAGGGATCCGCACTGTCATTCTAAAACAAAAATTCATCTCTAGCATTTAGCACTTAGCTGCTTTTCAGTTGCTGGCCCCAAATGAAGTGGCAGTGTTAACATAATGCCTTGTATTTAGTGCCTCATGAATAGACTTCTATCGCAGATCACACAAGCAATTCACCTGTAAGTCCTAATAACCTCAACTTCAAAGGCTCATCCCATTTAGAAGGAATTTTTTTGTTTGCAATTTAAATGATATAAATACTCAGTGAACTGTAGACACCTCCTGCTGCTTCTGGTTTTCATCTCGAAAAAGCAAGAGACTGTGTCACATACTGTAGAATTAAAAGCTCGTTTGTGCAAGGAGAATCTCACTCTAAAAAGTCGCCTGTTATTAACTGTAGTTTTATTATTGACCCCTGGGCTTCCCTGGTGGCCTACTGGTAAAGAATCCGTCTGCAGTGCAGGAGATGAAGGTTCGATTCCCGGGTTGGAAAGATTCCCTGGAGAAGGAAATGGCAACCCACTCCAGTACTCTTGCCTGGGAAATCCCCTGGACAGAGAAGCCTGGTGGGCTACAGTCCGTGGGGTTGCATAGAGCCAGACGTGACTTAGTGACTAAGCAGCAGCGTGGAGCGCAGATGACTTTAAAGGGTTGCCCTCCGTGGATGGTTGGCCGCACCCTAGGTCTTGGCCTTGTGAATAGGGTCAAGATGAAACCATCAGAAGAAGCAAAGTTCAACTGCCTCTGTTAAAGAAAACAAAAAATTGTGGATGATAGCTGAGTCAGCTTCATGAAATTTTTAACACTTGCTATTGGTGCCCAGGGTTATGGGAACCAGGTCTCTTAATTCTACTAGCCCATGTTGAGGGCAGATCTAAGTCTGCATAATCCTGGCTATATTGCTGCTCCATGTGAATCAATAACATGCTTGTGGGATAGGGTTTGCACTGGCAAGACATTTCTTAGCTGAACATCTGTTCCAGCCAAATAAGGAAGTTTCTTATCAACAAAATGTAACCACGGCCCGTGAGAATCTCTTTATCAATTCTTTATCTTTCTACAGGCACAGACAGGAAAATTTTTAAAGAGAAAGATGAGAGAGATCCAGATGTTCTCTCCCTAGAATAGTGTCTTATAAAAAATGTGTTTAGATTACTAGCAAATCACAGTGCAACCAAAGGTCTCTCAACTCATCACAAGAGGCAGACCTTCAAGATGATACTGGAAATTTCTCAAGGCTGTTGGAAAGAGCTATGCACTGAAAATGCATGTTTGCACAGTAAGAGAGGGAACTCCTTTTATTGGGCAGCTGCTCAAGTGTAGACATTCTGCAAGCTGTTTTCAGGTTTTTATCCACACAGCAGCGCTGTGAGGAAGGTACTAGGGTCTCTTCTCCGGATGGAGGAGTGGAGGGCCAAGGTTACAGCTAGTTCACAGCTGAGCCCGTGTCTGTGAGCAGGCGGGCGGATTGCAGGTTCTGCATCCTTCCACTGAGTTGTGCTGGCTTAGTCTCATCGTAGGTGTCACAGCTTGGTCGGGGGTGTGTGGTGTGAACGCATGCAGGGTTGGAAAGCACAACAAGACCAAGGGCACGAGAATGCAGCATGTGGTTAATCGGCAAGTGAGAGTTAGATCTGTGCATTTGTCATGAACCAGAGCAACCTGGGAAGGCCTGGCCTCTCTGCAGGACTTAGGTAGCTCCACATGAACTGTAGAGAGGCTGAAAGATGCGCATCTTGTAGGTGATAAGCCCAAGGCATGCTCATCACACAGCTAGTAGACTCATTTGACGTCGGAAAGTTTAGACGGAAGCTTGAGGGTAGACTTCAGCGGGCCGTGAGTTTCAGGCTCGTGTATGTTTGCATGCAGGCCAGTCTCTCTCTGCCCTTCCCTCGTCCCCCCGGTCCTCTCCCCGCACCTTGGGGAGTCTCAGCTCACTGTCAGGGGTGGTGAAGCTCTACGTGCAACTCCTCTAAATTTTAATGATACTAGAAATGATCATAAGCGTGTGTAGGAAGTCAGCCCTCTCACTGCGTGTCTCTCGTGGTGGTCTTCCCAAGTGGCGGGTAAACAGTGCCACCTCAGTTGGATGCCTAAGGACCTCCCGGTTGTTGGCATGGAGGAAACTCTGGCTGTTTGAATCTGCACACAGCATCCGGTGGGATGGACATGCCAGACTTCCACAGAGTGAGTGTCCTACCCGTGCGAGCAGATTTTGTTATGGAACTTACCAACTTGAAACCCTTCGATATTGGACAGTCCAGCTGTTAACACCCAGGAAAGAAATAGTCTGCTTCTGAGACGGGTGCTGTTGGTGCCTTGCCCATGCCTGGTTGGCAGTCACTCTGCTGGCCTGTGCCCAGGTGTCCAGCTACAAACACCCCTGAGTCTTTGCCTAACGGCTTTCTCTTGGCAGGCCAGATGTGGTGCGGAGATAATTTTGGGGGCAGCCATCTGCCAGTGACAAAAGGGAACTGGGGGATAAATATCGTAGGTGCCTCGCTTCTTGGTGGGCAGTCCTGAGGTTTCTGTGGCGATGAGCTCCACGCCGGTCTGCCATGGCGTGGTGTGCTGACCTTTCCTTCTCTGTATCATGGACCCACGTTGCTTACCAGTGGTTAACTAAGATCAGCTTTGAAAGAAACCCCTGTGTCCGAATCCTTGTCTCAGATTTGCATCTAGGAAGCCAAGCCAGATCCTGATTCCAAAGCATGTGGAATAAACAGTCACTTGATCAAGATTCCTGGATCAGCACAGTGCCAACCTCAGCTTTGGGCTTCCCTGGTGGCTCAGCTGTAAGTAATCCGCCTGCAACGCAGGGTTCAATCTCTGGATCAGGAAGATCCCCTGGAGGAGGAAATGGTAACCCACTCCAGTATTGCCTGGGAAACCCCATGGACAGAGGAGCCTGGCAGGATACAGTCAATGGGGTCGGAAAAGAGCTGGACACGACTTAGTAACTAAACAATAGCAGCAAACCTTATCTGTAAGGGAACAAAACAGTTCTGCAGAGCTATCAATATATGCCTTAGTATAGGTGGCATGCGAGGGTTATTCTTGGGCAGATCTTGGTTTTGATGATCCTGAATTAGAAATAAAAATTTCGGTGATTAATCCAATTTTAGATACTGTTCTTGTGAGGATGACTGTTCGTTACATTAAGCATTATTCCTTCCATTAGCATTACTGAAGCTGTAATATAGAAACAGATTAAATATACAAGCAAACCTGAGATTACATCCTTCTGCTACTAAACCAAATATCAGCGATTTTTGTTCCAGCAAAATACCATCATCTGTCACATTAAATTAATGTTGGAAATTTAAATTTTATTGGTTTTGTAGTTGTGTTTGAATATAATTTGAAAATTTGTTCTAGATCGATAGTTATATCAAAGCTGTCACTATAAGGAGTTTATAACTAGTCTTATGTTTATACATATTGAAATTAAATTATTATGAATTTCAAAAATTACATCCAAGGTCCATGAGAATATCTATATTTTCCTTTATAAAGGAGATGACTTGAGCCTAGGAAAAACTCTCGAGGTGATTGGGAGCCCTCGGAAGATTTTGATCAGTAAGGTGATCTCGTGAAAATGATGTTTCAAGACAGATTAACGGAAGATGAATTTAAGTAGACATCAGCAGTGCCTAGATGATAGTAGAGGCACAACACTATTTTCTGAATAAATGAAGTAAAGTAGAAATCCATTGCAGGAAACTAGACAGTAAAAACACAGATGTACAATCTTGTGGTTGAGCTGTCGTGTCTGACGCTTTGCATCCTCGTGGACTGTACACTGCCAGGCTCCTCTGTCCATGGGATTTCCCAAGCAAGAGTACTGGAGCGGGGTTCCACTTCCTGCTCCAGACGATCTTCCCAACCCAGGGAAGTGAACTCACGTCTCCCGCACTGGCAGGCGGATTCCTTACCACTGAGCCACCATATAAAACCTGTTGTTTGTTCAGTTGCTAGGTCATGTCTGACTTTTTGTGACCCGGTGGACTGCAGCATGCCAGGCTTTCCTGTGCTTCACTAACTCCCAGAGTTTGCCCAGATTCATGTCCATTGAGTTGGTGATGCCATCTAACCATCTCATCCTCTGCCACCCTCTTCTCCTTTTGCTTTCAATACAGAACCTAGGCTGCTGCAGTGAGAACGTGGAGAGTTAAAAGAACTTCATGACTTTGAAAACTTTTTATTGGAGTCGAGTTGATTTACAGATTTTACTGGAGTCTGGTTGCGTTACTTTCAGGTGTATAGCCAAGTGGAGCCGCTGTGCGTGCTCCTGACTCTGTGTACAGAACGCGCACCAGCTCCAGGTCTGCTAGAGCAGAGCCCCAAGGCAAGAGTTCATGGGCAAGTGATTTATTAGGGTTTGCTCCCAGGTGACACCAGTGAAGGAGAAGTTTCAGACAAAGTCCCCCGGAGCGAAACCCCCCAGAGTGAAACTGAAGCCTGACCCCACAGGGGAACCATGGAGCGTAGCTCAGACCTCCACGTTGATCGCAGTTTGAGTCAAGGGAGCCGGGCTTTCACACCCCGACACCAGCCAGTCATCGCCAGAGGGCTGCTCCCTTCCAGCGCATCCAGCTTTCTGCGATCAGACAGCAGTCTTCCAAGAGGGTAGAGAAGACAGCCTAGTTGGCTGCAGCACCCAGGGCTGGGGAACGATGCGCAGAGAGGGTCAGA
Source organism: Cephalophus harveyi (assembly GCA_006410635.1). Lineage (NCBI taxonomy): Eukaryota > Metazoa > Chordata > Mammalia > Artiodactyla > Bovidae > Cephalophus > Cephalophus harveyi. Next base: position 40,467 of record SJYT01059093.1, read on the forward strand.
GGGCATCTGCGTGCAGTGCCCACAGCCCATCACCACGAGGGTGGCATCACGGTGAGTGCGCTGACCTGTGGGGTGACAGTGGACATCGTGGGAAAGGGGGAAGGGGGCTTCCCTGGTGGCCCAGTGGTTCAGAAAAGGGGGAAGGGGATCCAGTGGGAAAGGGGGAGGGCTTCCCTGGAGGCCCAGTGGTTCAGAAAAGGGGGAAGGGGGTCCAGTGGAAAAGGGGGAGGGCTTCCCTGGTGGCCCAGTGGTTCAGAATCTGCCTTGCAACAAAGGGGACTCGGATCCAGTCGCGGGCGGGGGAGCTAAGATCCCACATGCCGCGGGGCAGCGAAGCCCGTGCACTGCAACTGCTGAGCCTGTGTGACACAACCGGAGAGCCCCCAGGCCACAACCCGCGAGTCTGCGCCACGGTGAAGTCCCGCGGGACCCAGCGAATGCGCTGCAGCTAGGACCCAGTGTGGCCAGACAAGGAAGCAAGTAGACAAATATTAAAAAAAATCATAAAAAGAGGAAAGGAATTTGGGAGGGGTCCTGGGAAAAAGACGATGAGTCACGATTGCTGGGCTTTTGGGAAGAATGAAACACCCAGAAGCCCAATCCCCTCGCCCCCTGCTCTGTTCCACGCCATCATCATGTCTCAGCCGGGTCGCAGCCTCGCCAAATCACGTTCCTTTGCTCATATAGACCACGTGTGCGTTTGTGCCGCTGTGCCCCTCTGTTGCTTCAGAGTGACGCCCTTTCACCCTTCACCATCTTCAACACCCAGCTCCCCTGCGGCCTGTTCCGTGAAGCCCGTCCCAGCGTTAGGCAGCGCCTCCTTTGCCTTCCCACCATCCTCGGAGCTCACTGCTACGGGAGCTCTTACGGGTCCACACTGCCTGTTCACGTCTGTCTCTTTGGGAAACTGGAAACTGCATCCTATTCTTCCTGGGTCTGCTGTGCCTGTCAGTGATCAGGACTCTGCTTTCAACCGTGTTCTTCAAACCTCGTGAACTGTAACCCATAGTAAGAAACACATTTTGCACCATGACCTACTCTGTATGTCCATAACATATACATACAGAGCTGAAGCACCAGGTTCATGGAACAGGGTTTACCACGACGGAATGCCACGCACCCTGATGTTTTGTATTCTCTTCTATTCATTATTCATATGTTCTGGCCAAAGCCCACCAAACCAATTAACTTACTAATGACTCACGACTCTCCGTTTGCAAAACTCTGCTTAGCATAAGCTCAAGAACTGTTTGTTGATATGAATTGCAAAACATTGGCTTATTTTGAAGCAAACTTTAGATATCATGTAATTTGATCCATAAATACTTTGGTATGCATTTCTAAAGCATAAAACTCGTTAGCTCCTCATACCTAAAAATACAATATTCGTACCTAAAACGTATGGTAATTTCTTGGTATCAAGTATCCAGACAGAGTTCAATTCTCCCAATTGTCTCATAGTTTTTAAGAGATGCTGGGACATCCCTGGTGGTCCAGTGGCTAAGACTCTGCACTCCGAACGCAAGGGGCCCAGGTTCAATGCCTGGCCAGGAAACTAGTTTCCACGTGCCACAACTAAAGATTCCACATGCCGCGTAAGACCCAGAGCAGCCAAGTACGTGCATGTTAAAAAACGAAGCTGTGTCCGATTCCGACTTCTCTTACGTTTCCTTTACTCTATTAGTCATTCCTCTCTCTTTCACCCTCATCACAACACTTCAGGTCTTTTATAATATGGGTTTGCTGTATTATTTGTGTATATTTAAGTCTACTAGACAAGACAAGAAAGCAAATGGGATGGATGAAACTCATAAGAAATTGTAAGCATTGATGGTAAGTAAGCTAGTGGCTTATGAAATGTAGGTGATACTCTCAGGCTGTGTTAAGAATATAAGGAAGAACTTGTGGAACAAAGGTGGAATTCATGAGACATGCTAAATAATAGAGTAAACTGGTAATCCATAAGAATGATAGAAGAGATGGAATGCTTGATGGGACAAGCAAGAGCTTTACTTATAGCCAGAAATGGATGGAAAGACCAAGTCAGAGTGAGCAATTATGACAGCTCTGGGCCGACAGCTATGTCATGCTGAAATGAGCCCCCATTGGAGATCCCCAGATGCTCCTGTTGTGTACTCCAAGCTAGTTCAGTTCAGTTCAGTTCAGTTCGGTTCAGTCGCTCAGTCGTATCTGACTCTTTGCAACCCCATGAATCACAGCACGCCAGGCCTCCCTGTCCATCACCAACTCCTGGAGTTCACTCAAACTCATGTCCATTGAGTCAGTGATGCCATCCAGCCATCTCATCCTCTGTCATCCCCTTCTCCTCCTGCCCCCAATCCCTCCCAGCATCAGGGTCTTTTCCAATGAGTCAACTCTTTGCATGAGGTGGCCAAAGTATTGGAGTTTCAGCTTCAGCATCATTCCTTCCAAAGAAATCCCAGGGCTGATCTCCTTTAGAAATGGACTGCTTGCAGTCCAAGGGATTCTCAAGAGTCTTCTCCAACACCACAGTTCAAAAGCATCAATTCTTCGGTGCTCAGCTTTCTTTATAATCCAACTCTCATATCCTTACATGACCAATGGAAAAACCATAGCCTTGACTAAACGGACCTTTGTTGGCAAAGTAATGTCTCTGCTTTTGAATATGCTGTCTAGGTTGGTCATAACTTTCCTTCCAAGGAGTAAGCGTCTTTTAATCTCATGGCTGCAATCACCATCTGCAGTGATTTTGGAGCCCAGAAAAATAAAGTCTGACTCTATTTCCACTTTCCCCATCTATTTCCCATGGAGTGATGGGACCGGATGCCATGCTCTTACTCCAACCTGGAAATGCAGATAAATCCTGTAGTGGCACAGCAGGCTGATTGACTAGAGGTGGCTGTGGATAGGTGTATTTGCCAGGATGGAGCAAGTCTGTGTCATTGGCCCCAAGCATCTTCCATTTGTGGTCCCCTTGCTCAGACCTCAGTCCTGGTCCTTGTCACCTCACTACGGCATTTGCAGAGGAAGATGCAGGAAGGAGACAGGATGCATCCAGAAATGATTTCTAATCTCTGACTAAAGTGGTGTGGTCTTCCGACGTGCTTGCATTTTTATCCTAAGTGTCATATCCATTTATTTCCCTTTGTTTCTTTTTCTAAAAACTTAAATTTTTAAAAAAGACTTTCTTTTTCAAAGAAGTTTTAGTTTCATAGCAAAATTGGGAGAAGTCATGGTGATTTCCCATGTATTCCTTGTCATCGTGCATGCGGACCCTCCCCGTCACCAATATCACCCACCAGAATGGTGCATTCATTACAGCTGACAAGCCTGCCTTGACGCATAAATTTCACCCAAAGTCCATCATTTATATTAGGGTTCACTCTTGGTGATGTGCATTCTATGGGTCTGGACGGAAGTCTGATGTTGTGTGTTCATTGTTATGTTACATATCAGTATGGTTTGGTAGGTTTTAGCTGCTAAGTCATGCCCGATTCTTGCAACCCCATGGACTGTAGCCCACAAGGCTCCTCTGCCCATGGGATTTCCTAGGCAAGAACACTGGAGTGGGCTGCCATTTCCTCCTCCAGGGGATCTTCCTGACCCAGGGACTGAACCCGTGTCTCTTGGGTCTGCTGCACTGGCAGGTGGATTCTTTACTGAATGAGCCACCAGGGAAATCTACATAAAGCAGTGTATCAATTTATATATTATATATATAAAAATCCTCCGTGCTCCATCTATTCATCCTTCCTTCTTCACTGCCACCCTCACTTATGGATATGTGTTTTCAATTGATCTATTAAACTGTGATTCCAGCATCTTAATTTGGTCTGTGAACCTTTCTGTTCTGGGGTAAGTGGGTTAGCTCGCCTGGCAATGTGCTTGGAGATTACTATGGCATTAAGGCAGTTTCCCACACATCTTTAATGCAAGCTAATCTAAAAGATGCTGATTGTAATTTCTTTTTAACTCATCTCATGCCGGATCCTGTTGGCTGCTGATCTGATTTCTTCATATCCGCATCTCTACTTCTCTTCTGTAGAATCCTAGTTTTGTTCAGATATCCACACCTTCCCCACTCAACCAGCTGCCTTAGGGGAGGCCAGCCCCATTCCAGTTCCTCAGTAAGCCTGATAGGTGTGAGGTTTTCCATTCAAACCCCACCTGCCAGCAGTTGACTCAGGAATGATCACTTGATATAATTCTGGACAATGAACTGTGGGAAGTCTGCTGGGTTGTGGGTGGGGGAAGTTTCTGGAAAAGGGCTCCCCAGTCCTATGGTAAGACACACTTCACAGGATAAGAATCCTCTCTTATACCTCTATATATTAAACCAGGAAGTGACACACGGAATCACTAGACACATCTTGTCAACAGCCCCACGTACGTGCTGAGAAGTGAGAACTGGACAGATTCTCCTCTGTTATCACAGACATCACTGAGCAGACTCAAGCCACCCTAGAACCAACCTTGCCTCTTCTCTTCCTGTCGTTAAATCTTCATTCTTGGAACCACCTTGGGTCCAAGTTCTTATTGCTTGCAAGTGAGAGCACATTTAACCAAAATACCTCCCCATAGCTATGGTTTAAATGACTTAAACGGGCCATTTCTTAATATATGATTATAGCCTATCTGTACTGGACTTGGGAGTTTATTTTTTAAATTAATTAATTTTTAAACTGGAGGATAATTGCTTAACAATGCTGTGTTAGTTTCTGCTGTACAACAACGTGAACCGGCTGTAAGGATACATATGTCCCCCAGCCCTGCGCCTCCCTTCCATGCCGCCCCCTCCCGCCCATCTAGGTCATCACAGAGCAGCCAGCTGAGCTCCCTGCGCTAGACAGCGTCTCCCCCCAGCGGTCTGTTTTACACATGGTAGTGAATCTGTGCGGAGAGGGCAGTGGCCCCCCACTCCAGTCCTCTCGCCTGGAAAATCCCATGGACGGAGGAGCCTGGTGGGCCGCAGTCCATGGGGTCACTAAGAGTCAGACACGACTGAGCGACTTCACTTTCACTTTTCACTTCCATGCATTGGAGAAGGAAATGGCAACCCACTCCAGTGTTCTTGCCTGGAGAATCCCAGGGACGACTCACCCCCGCCCCCTTGGCAACCGCAGGCCTATTCTCTCTGTTGAAAAAGATGGTGATTTAAAATGCAAAAACAGTAAAAGAAAAGCAATGTGGCCTCACAGAATCTAGCTGGCTCTGCCTTTCCTTTCTTTGTTTGCAGCAGATTTTCAGTTGTCAGCGAGGTGCATGAGACAGCTTAGGACTGCGTGAGGGTTCTCCTTGATGTAACTGGGAGCGAGACAGAGAACCAGAAATGGGGTAACTTTTCTCAGGGGAGGAGTCGACGTGTCTCCATTCTGTTGTCCAGGCTGACTCCTTTAATCACTGGGCGTGGCAGTCCACTCCAGTATTCCTGCCTGGAGAATCCCATGGACAGGGAGGGGTCTGTCAGGCTCCGGTCCACGGGGTCACAAGAGTCAGACACGACTGAAGTGACTTAGCACGCACACATATAGAGTCCGCCTTTGCAGGCACCCCTCGGAGGCAACATTATGCCCTCAGCCCCGTTCCTAGCACAGAGAAAATGCTCAGTGAAGGTACCTTTTGGTCATAGGAATATTCATTATAAAACAGAACACGTTCCTTTGTGCACCTGCCTGGATGGGAAAGGTCTGGGAATCGTCTGTAGAGTTATTAATTACTCATAGACTTCATGTGTGTTTTCACGACACTGCTGTTTCCCTATTCCATCTTAGAACATGCTTTCAGAGGTTCGAGAGCTCCTGGGCGTCTCATCTTTGTATCATTTGGCTCCTAGTACTAAAAGCCACATCCTGTTATGTTTGGTTGCTAGGTGGAGAAATGTTATCATGGGCTTCAGCAATAATTTATCCACAGAGCTCAGGGAGTTGTCATGTTCTCCTGACAGTGAGCTGCGGCACTTTATCAGCCGGCCTGTAAATCAGGCGTGTGTGGGTGCGGATGCCAGCTCTGTTTGATCTCTCTCAGACACTGTAATAATCTGCTTTTGTCTGATTGATTCCTTCACATCACCACGCACATTGCAACAGGGAGTGGAGTGCCCTCTGTTTATCTCGGCTGGTCATCTGCAGGAGGCCAACAGGGCAGAAAATACTCTTTGTGCCGAGATGGAAGAGGTTTTGGAATTAGGGCCTTTCCATCACATCCCTGAGCTGGTTTCGTTCAATAAATCAATGATAGCAGAATTGAATGCACCATAAATACCTCAAACCATATCTCTTACAAGAATGTAAGAGTAATTCATAGAAACAGGAAAGGTAACTTTGCGGGAAAGAATTACGACCCCAACAAGCCACAGCCGTTCAGGGCTTTTTACTGGCTGTGTTCACATCTCACCCTTTGAACTTTTGGGGGTAAGGGGAAAAAAACGCCGCTGGCTGGTGTTTGCTTCCGGGAAGTGCAGGGGTAAAATTGAGTAGAAGGGATCCTGTCGAGACTGATGGCTGCTTTTCAACCTGAAGACGAGTTTTTCCCAGTTTCTGTCGGCTCCTGTCACATGCGGTCCCTCTTTATCAAGGGACGCGTCACACCATCCACACGGACCAAGGTGGGCTCTGCCGTCTGATGGGCGACGAGCCACGCCTCTGCTGCCCCCACGCCAGGCCCTCTTGTATGAGTTTTGCCAGCCGTCCTGATGCTCCACAAGGAGTAAGCGTCTTTTAATCTCATGGCTGCAATCACCATCTGCAGTGATTTTGGAGCCCAGAAAAATAAAGTCTGACTCTATTTCCACTTTCCCCATCTATTTCCCATGGAGTGATGGGACCGGATGCCATGCTCTTACTCCAACCTGGAAATGCAGATAAATCCTGTAGTGGCACAGCAGGCTGATTGACTAGAGGTGGCTGTGGATAGGTGTATTTGCCAGGATGGAGCAAGTCTGTGTCATTGGCCCCAAGCATCTTCCATTTGTGGTCCCCTTGCTCAGACCTCAGTCCTGGTCCTTGTCACCTCACTACGGCATTTGCAGAGGAAGATGCAGGAAGGAGACAGGATGCATCCAGAAATGATTTCTAATCTCTGACTAAAGTGGTGTGGTCTTCCGACGTGCTTGCATTTTTATCCTAAGTGTCATATCCATTTATTTCCCTTTGTTTCTTTTTCTAAAAACTTAAATTTTTAAAAAAGACTTTCTTTTTCAAAGAAGTTTTAGTTTCATAGCAAAATTGGGAGAAGTCATGGTGATTTCCCATGTATTCCTTGTCATCGTGCATGCGGACCCTCCCCGTCACCAATATCACCCACCAGAATGGTGCATTCATTACAGCTGACAAGCCTGCCTTGACGCATAAATTTCACCCAAAGTCCATCATTTATATTAGGGTTCACTCTTGGTGATGTGCATTCTATGGGTCTGGACGGAAGTCTGATGTTGTGTGTTCATTGTTATGTTACATATCAGTATGGTTTGGTAGGTTTTAGCTGCTAAGTCATGCCCGATTCTTGCAACCCCATGGACTGTAGCCCACAAGGCTCCTCTGCCCATGGGATTTCCTAGGCAAGAACACTGGAGTGGGCTGCCATTTCCTCCTCCAGGGGATCTTCCTGACCCAGGGACTGAACCCGTGTCTCTTGGGTCTGCTGCACTGGCAGGTGGATTCTTTACTGAATGAGCCACCAGGGAAATCTACATAAAGCAGTGTATCAATTTATATATTATATATATAAAAATCCTCCGTGCTCCATCTATTCATCCTTCCTTCTTCACTGCCACCCTCACTTATGGATATGTGTTTTCAATTGATCTATTAAACTGTGATTCCAGCATCTTAATTTGGTCTGTGAACCTTTCTGTTCTGGGGTAAGTGGGTTAGCTCGCCTGGCAATGTGCTTGGAGATTACTATGGCATTAAGGCAGTTTCCCACACATCTTTAATGCAAGCTAATCTAAAAGATGCTGATTGTAATTTCTTTTTAACTCATCTCATGCCGGATCCTGTTGGCTGCTGATCTGATTTCTTCATATCCGCATCTCTACTTCTCTTCTGTAGAATCCTAGTTTTGTTCAGATATCCACACCTTCCCCACTCAACCAGCTGCCTTAGGGGAGGCCAGCCCCATTCCAGTTCCTCAGTAAGCCTGATAGGTGTGAGGTTTTCCATTCAAACCCCACCTGCCAGCGGTTGACTCAGGAATGATCACTTGATATAATTCTGGACAATGAACTGTGGGAAGTCTGCTGGGTTGTGGGTGGGGGAAGTTTCTGGAAAAGGGCTCCCCAGTCCTGTGGTAAGACACACTTCACAGGATAAGAATCCTCTCTTATACCTCTATATATTAAACCAGGAAGTGACACACGGAATCACTAGACACATCTTGTCAACAGCCCCACGTACGTGCTGAGAAGTGAGAACTGGACAGATTCTCCTCTGTTATCACAGACATCACTGAGCAGACTCAAGCCACCCTAGAACCAACCTTGCCTCTTCTCTTCCTGTCGTTAAATCTTCATTCTTGGAACCACCTTGGGTCCAAGTTCTTATTTCTTGCAAGTGAGAGCACATTTAACCAAAATACCTCCCCATAGCTATGGTTTAAATGACTTAAACGGGCCATTTCTTAATATATGATTATAGCCTATCTGTACTGGACTTGGGAGTTTATTTTTTAAATTAATTAATTTTTAAACTGGAGGATAATTGCTTAACAATGCTGTGTTAGTTTCTGCTGTACAACAACGTGAACCGGCTGTAAGGATACATATGTCCCCCAGCCCTGCGCCTCCCTTCCATGCCGCCCCCTCCCGCCCATCTAGGTCATCACAGAGCAGCCAGCTGAGCTCCCTGCGCTAGACAGCGTCTCCCCCCAGCGGTCTGTTTTACACATGGTAGTGAATCTGTGCGGAGAAGGCAGTGGCCCCCCACTCCAGTCCTCTTGCCTGGAAAATCCCACGGACGGAGGAGCCTGGTGGGCCGCAGTCCATGGGGTCGCTAAGAGTCAGACACGACTGAGCGACTTCACTTTCACTTTTCACTTCCATGCATTGGAGAAGGAAATGGCAACCCACTCCAGTGTTCTTGCCTGGAGAATCCCAGGGACGGGGGAGCCTGGTGGGCTGCCGTCTGTGGGGTCGCACAGAGTCGGACACGCCTGAAGCGACTTAGCAGTGTATCTATGTCAATGCTACTCTCTCAATTCGTCCCACTCTCCCCTTTGCAGGAGTTTATTAAAACACGTATTCTGGGGCCCACTGTAAACACACTAATTTGGAATTTTAGGGAGGCACTGGCACTCTTATACACAGTAAGGCATCAGACATTATAGCATAGACTTGATGAGCTTGTTAACAAATTGTCTGAAACCTGCAGATAAAGCTGAGAATGACTCCGTGTCCTTTCACTGTGACTGATCCGACTCACCCCAGAGTTAATTTGATATTGAGGAGAACGCTCCTGTAAGTTTGACTTGCTGTTTGCCATTTGGTTGGAACCAGAAAACATAAGTTAGACGTTAACTCGCAGACTTCTGTCTGGAGAAAAGAAAAACCCACGCAGTTGTGGCTTAGTGGCTACGGGACACGGCCCAGCAAATTCGTTTCAGCTCCTCTTGAGCCACTTACAGTATGAAGCTGCATCCCTCACCTCCTCCTTTGAGCCGCTCTCGCCATCATTTTGACTCCCTCATTAATAAGTCGAGTCGAAATTTTGACACGTGGTCCTGTGACAGTTTACGTCTGGAAGTAAAAGAAAAGCAATGTGGCCTCACAGAATCTAGCTGGCTCTGCCTTTCCTTTCTTTGTTTGCAGCAGATTTTCAGTTGTCAGCGAGGTGCATGAGACAGCTTAGGACTGCGTGAGGGTTCTCCTTGATGTAACTGGGAGCGAGACAGAGAACCAGAAATGGGGTAACTTTTCTCAGGGGAGGAGTCGACGTGTCTCCATTCTGTTGTCCAGGCTGACTCCTTTAATCACTGGGCGTGGCAGTCCACTCCAGTATTCCTGCCTGGAGAATCCCATGGACAGGGAGGGGTCTGTCAGGCTCCGGTCCACGGGGTCACAAGAGTCAGACACGACTGAAGTGACTTAGCACGCACACATATAGAGTCCGCCTTTGCAGGCACCCCTCGGAGGCAACATTATGCCCTCAGCCCCGTTCCTAGCACAGAGAAAATGCTCAGTGAAGGTACCTTTTGGTCATAGGAATATTCATTATAAAACAGAACACGTTCCTTTGTGCACCTGCCTGGATGGGAAAGGTCTGGGAATCGTCTGTAGAGTTATTAATTACTCATAGACTTCATGTGTGTTTTCACGACACTGCTGTTTCCCTATTCCATCTTAGAACATGCTTTCAGAGGTTCGAGAGCTCCTGGGCGTCTCGTCTTTGTATCATTTGGCTCCTAGTACTAAAAGCCACATCCTGTTATGTTTGGTTGCTAGGTGGAGAAATGTTATCATGGGCTTCAGCAATAATTTATCCACAGAGCTCAGGGAGTTGTCATGTTCTCCTGACAGTGAGCTGCGGCACTTTATCAGCCGGCCTGTAAATCAGGCGTGTGTGGGTGCGGATGCCAGCTCTGTTTGATCTCTCTCAGACACTGTAATAATCTGCTTTTGTCTGATTGATTCCTTCACATCACCACGCACATTGCAACAGGGAGTGGAGTGCCCTCTGTTTATCTCGGCTGGTCATCTGCAGGAGGCCAACAGGGCAGAAAATACTCTTTGTGCCGAGATGGAAGAGGTTTTGGAATTAGGGCCTTTCCATCACATCCCTGAGCTGGTTTCGTTCAATAAATCAATGATAGCAGAATTGAATGCACCATAAATACCTCAAACCATATCTCTTACAAGAATGTAAGAGTAATTCATAGAAACAGGAAAGGTAACTTTGCGGGAAAGAATTACGACCCCAACAAGCCACAGCCGTTCAGGGCTTTTTACTGGCTGTGTTCACATCTCACCCTTTGAACTTTTGGGGGTAAGGGGAAAAAAACGCCGCTGGCTGGTGTTTGCTTCCGGGAAGTGCAGGGGTAAAATTGAGTAGAAGGGATCCTGTCGAGACTGATGGCTGCTTTTCAACCTGAAGACGAGTTTTTCCCAGTTTCTGTCGGCTCCTGTCACATGCGGTCCCTCTTTATCAAGGGACGCGTCACACCATCCACACGGACCGAGGTGGGCTCTGCCGTCTGATGGGCGACGAGCCACGCCTCTGCTGCCCCCACGCCAGGCCCTCTTGTATGAGTTTTGCCAGCCGTCCTGATGCTCCATGAGTCTCTCTGGTCAGCAGACCTGATCCCTGCTTTCTGTGCCCCTAGTTGCTGACGGGTGTTTCGGGGGCACGCTTCAGCACCCCTCGCCCCCAGGAGCTGGGCTGAATGAAATCTGTGAGCTTGCTGTGCTGCGCCCCGGGAGCTGTCCCAGACGTCCGCGCCTGCCTGAGTCGAAAGCAGAGGTCAAGCTGTATTGTAGACATGATTGACTAAATCCCATCCGAGAGGAGGATTCTGTTGTAGCTTCTGCCTCTTGGAGGGCGGCAAGATGAAATTCCAGAAAGAGGCCTTTCAGCTCAGAAGTATATATAGGGGGGCGGGGGGAGACAGCTTGAATAGGCTGTTCTTGTGCAATCCAAGACACACACTGTTGTTCTTATATTCATGGTGGGAGTCCATACAGTTAATGATGGTTTATTCTAATATGCGTATTAGAAGCAGCGGTTCTAACTTAGTGGTTAGAGTTGGAGTAGGTAACCCACAGTGCCAAATCCAGCCCATCACCTGTTTCTGTCAAGAAAGTTTTATGGGAACATAGCCACGTCCATTTATTTCCATAGTGTCTGTGACTGCTTTCTGCTCTAACGGCTGAATTGAGGAGCTGTGGCAGAGACCATATGGAAACCTGAAAATACTTACTATCTGGTGGCCCTTTACAGAAAACATTTGCAAACCCCTGGGTTAGAGGGTTTTTCCTGGTGCCAGACTGCCAGTTCCAATCATTTACGAGCTGAGTGACCTTGGGCAAGTTACACAACTGCTCTGATCCTTGGCTTCCTCACATATAAAATGAAGATTATAATAAAATTTGTCTTAACAAGTCGGTGGTGGCCTGATGAGCAGCTTAGCTCCAACAAGTGGGTAACGCTCTTCCTTCTGAATGGCTTGTTGCCTGTGCCCTTGTGCCCATCTTGGGCAAGTGCAGTTGGCCTTCACCTGGCATTTAACCCCTGATGTCCTACATGTGCCATGCCAGTGCATTTGCGAGTATGGATTTATGGAGTGGACACGTTTAGCCCAGAACTTTTGAAAAAGACCAGGGCAGAGTTATAGCCTTTTCAAACAAGCCTTTGCCTTTACAAGGACGTCAAGATATGTTCCCAGAGTTAGAACATTTATTCCAAGGTCTGCACAAAACTGAGTTATTCTGGCCATTCAAATTAGAAAGATGTGGCCTCAGAAGTGTTACAGGGTGATCTACAATACACCCGAGAGTGTATGTTCACTCTTTAAAGGGGACTGAGATGTAATGTAAACAAATTGAAGGTTAGATCACCTATGTGAAGCCCTGGACTCCGATGACCATGTCCAGCAAATGTTCTCTATAAAGGGCCAGAGGTATATGTTTCAGCCTTACATCTACTCAGCTCTGCCAGTGTAGCATGAAAATAGCCATAGACGATAGGAGCACAGATGGGCAAGGTGCTGTTCCAATGAAACTTTATTGACAGAAACAGGTGGAGGGCCGGGGGCCCAGAGTTTGCCAATCTTGCTCTGCCATCTCTCAGTAAAGCTCATAGTTAGTCCTACAAGAACTAATTTATTAATCTTAGTAAGGATTTATGTGTAGGTATGTTTTTGATAGAAGGCAATGGCAGCCCACTCCAGTACTCTTGCCTGGAAAATCCCATGGATGGAGGAGCCTGGTGGGCTACAGTCCACGGGGTCGCGAAGAGTCGGACACGACTGAGCGACTTCACTTTCACTTTTCACTTTCATGCATTGGAGAAGGAAATGGCAACCCACTCCAGTGTTCTTGCCTGGAGAATCCCAGGGACGGGGGAGCCTGGTGGGCTG
>SJYT01059093.1:53572-123181 GCA_006410635.1 Cephalophus harveyi
GTCGGACACGACTGAGCGACTTCACTTTCACTTTTCACTTTCATGCATTGGAGAAGGAAATGGCAACCCACTCCAGTGTTCTTGCCTGGAGAATCCCAGGGACGGGGGAGCCTGGTGGGCTGCCGTCTGTGGGGTTGCACGGGGTCAGACACGACTGAAGCGACTTAGCGGCATGTTGATAGCCACATCATGCGCCCTTACCAATGAGGAAGTTGAGGGCCAAGGGCATTAAGTACCTTGACCAAGGTCACACTGCTAATAAGTGATAAAAGCAGGACTTGACCGGAACCTGTCTACTCTAGAGTCAGTACATTTAGCCACTATTCCACCCTACCTCCTTTTGTCTTAGTGCAAATGCCGTTTCTTGTAACAGAGTGATTCCCATCTTTCAATTTCTTTCATTTACCTATATGAAAAGACTTGTTTACAAGAGATAATATTTAAAATTTTTCAAAGTGACCCTTGTTGGGTCAGTAACCAAAGCAGAGACCACTTTGTCTTTATGGATGCTAATGGTTTGGGGGCCACTGCCTGGGCATGTAACCAATGCAGAGCCAGAAAATTCTACGCTCAGAAGGGGACCCTGTGTTTGAGGTTTAATGCTCTTGGCCTCCATAGTCAAATCCCTAGTTTTATCTTTATTTTTTAATCACTTGTTCATTTTTATTTGGAGGATAATTGCTCTGCGATATTGTGTTGGTTTCTGCCCAACATCATCATGGATCGGCCGTAGGTGCACACGGCTCCGCTCTCTCCTGAGCGTCCCTCCAGCTCCGGCCCCATCCTGCCCCTCTGGCATCACGGAGCGCCAGGCGGTGCTCCCTGCGCTGCAGGGCAGCTTCCCATCCGCTGTCTGCCTCATTCACGGTGATGCGCACGCTTCAGTGCCACTCTCTCAATTCCTAGTTTTATCTTTAAGTTTGCGTTTCGTGAGTCTGACGGGACATCACTTGTGTGGAGGGCTTGGTGCTTCGGCTCACACTGGTTCCTCCCTCTGCTGCCTGTCTGCCTCCCTGGGTGGGCCCCGGCGGCCCACTTCCAGGCACTGCCCGATGATGGCTGCTGCCCCCAACCCTGGTGGGGCCTTGACCTCATGGACTCACCCCGCAACTCTCCCCTTGCTCACAGGAGCACAACATTAAAACGCAAATTAGAGAGCATTACGGCTGATGGAAAGAGGGACTGGAGAAGAGAAGATTGCTTCCTTTTGGTACGGGGCAGTCCCACTTCATTTTCCACTGGACCTCATGAATCACTTAGTTGGTCCTCTCTGATTCTCAATAGTAACCTCACCTGCAGGAATCTCAGGACCAACCCCAGACCTGCCAATTCCGAATCTGCATTTTCACAAGACCTTCGGGTGGTTGCTGTCCTTCCTTTCATGTCTAGATGTGCAGCCTCGAGTATGGTGTCCACAGGGGCCCGATTACCTGCAAGCTTAAGGAATCATGCCAGGTGCATGTGAGACTGAGCCAGCTCTGGGATCCACTGCATATTTCCCAGCCTTACCTGCTGATCAGAACCACTCGGGGCACGTTTTTAAAGAGCAGGAGCACCCTGGCTCCATCTTCTATTTTGAGACTCTCTGAAGGAGGGCCTTGAGAACATATATTTTTTTAACTTTTAATTTTATATTGGAGTATAGCTGATTAACAGTGTCACAATAGTTTCAGGTGAACATCAAACGGACTCAACCATGTATATACCTGTGTCCAGCTTCCTTGCTGGCACAACGGTAAAGAATGTGCCTGCAATGCAGGAGACTTGGGAGATGCAGGTCCGATCCCTGGGTCAGGAAGATTCCCTGGGTCAGGAAGATCCCCTGGGGGAGGAAATAACAACCCATTCCAGTATTCTTGCTGGGAAAATCCCATGGACGGAGGAGCAATCCACGGGGTCACAAAGAGTCAGATACAACTGAGCAACTGAACACAACCCGACAACTAGGTACTTAGTCGCTCAGTCGTGTCTGACTCTTTGTGACCCCGTGGACTGTAGCCCGCCAGGCTCCTCTGTCCATGGGGCTCTCCAGGCAAGATTCTCCAGGCAACTCCAGGAGTGGGTTGCCATGCCCTTCTCCAGGGGATCTTCCCAACCCAGGGATCGAACCCAGGTCTCCCACATAGGACATCACTTGTGTGGAGGGCTTGGTGCTTCGGCTCACACTGGTTCCTCCCTCTGCTGCCTGTCTGCCTCCCTGGGTGGGCCCCGGCGGCCCACTTCCAGGCACTGCCCGATGATGGCTGCTGCCCCCAACCCTGGTGGGGCCTTGACCTCATGGACTCACCCCGCAACTCTCCCCTTGCTCACAGGAGCACAACATTAAAACGCAAATTAGAGAGCATTACGGCTGATGGAAAGAGGGACTGGAGAAGAGAAGATTGCTTCCTTTTGGTACGGGGCAGTCCCACTTCATTTTCCACTGGACCTCATGAATCACTTAGTTGGTCCTCTCTGATTCTCAATAGTAACCTCACCTGCAGGAATCTCAGGACCAACCCCAGACCTGCCAATTCCGAATCTGCATTTTCACAAGACCTTCGGGTGGTTGCTGTCCTTCCTTTCATGTCTAGATGTGCAGCCTCGAGTATGGTGTCCACAGGGGCCCGATTACCTGCAAGCTTAAGGAATCATGCCAGGTGCATGTGAGACTGAGCCAGCTCTGGGATCCACTGCATATTTCCCAGCCTTACCTGCTGATCAGAACCACTCGGGGCACGTTTTTAAAGAGCAGGAGCACCCTGGCTCCATCTTCTATTTTGAGACTCTCTGAAGGAGGGCCTTGAGAACATATATTTTTTTAACTTTTAATTTTATATTGGAGTATAGCTGATTAACAGTGTCACAATAGTTTCAGGTGAACATCAAACGGACTCAACCATGTATATACCTGTGTCCAGCTTCCTTGCTGGCACAACGGTAAAGAATGTGCCTGCAATGCAGGAGACTTGGGAGATGCAGGTCCGATCCCTGGGTCAGGAAGATTCCCTGGGTCAGGAAGATCCCCTGGGGGAGGAAATAACAACCCATTCCAGTATTCTTGCTGGGAAAATCCCATGGACGGAGGAGCAATCCACGGGGTCACAAAGAGTCAGATACAACTGAGCAACTGAACACAACCCGACAACTAGGTACTTAGTCGCTCAGTCGTGTCTGACTCTTTGTGACCCCGTGGACTGTAGCCCGCCAGGCTCCTCTGTCCATGGGGCTCTCCAGGCAAGATTCTCCAGGCAACTCCAGGAGTGGGTTGCCATGCCCTTCTCCAGGGGATCTTCCCAACCCAGGGATCGAACCCAGGTCTCCCACATTGCAGGCAGATTCTTTACTGTCTGAGCCACCAGGGAAGCCCAAGAATACTGGAATGGGTAGCCTATCCCTTCTCCAGGGGAGCTTCCTGACCCAGGAATTGAGCTGGGGTCTCCTGCATTGCAGGCGGATTCTCTACCAGCTGAGCTACGTGACAACATTCTCCCCCAAACTCCCCTCCCATCCAGGTTGACACAGACATTGAGCAGAGTTCCGTGTGCTATACAGTAGGGCCTTGTTAGTTTCCATTTCAGATATAGGAGCTTGTACATGTCGATCCCAAACTCCTGAACTATCTCTTGCCCACCTTTCTCCCCCAGCAACCGTACGAGAGCATATATTTTTCACAAGCAGATGACCCTTCTTTCCAGAGGACCCTTCTTACCCACTAAGTTTGGAAAACTCTTTATAAATGACAACTAAGAAATAGAAGCATCCCAAACACCTCACTTGTATCCATATCTGCCACTCATCTATAGGTCCTGGCTTAACCTCGCTTATAATTTATAAGCATTTTAACTAGAGCTGCTTCATCTCAAGCATCTGCGTGTTTGCAGGTAGCAGTTAAGAGCCATTTCAGAGGATTACACTGAGAAGTCCAAAGTGTGTGTTTGGGAGGCCTGGTATCGTAAAGATACCAAGATAAAGCGAGATAGCCGGGCCCCCGAGAGTTACTTTGGGTAACCTCTGTTGACATTAGAAGGGCTGAGAGGAAGACAGGGAGCTGCGTTCTCACCTGGCAGTTCTGTGCACACTGACTGTTCTCAGAACCCTCAGGCCACTGTGTGACGGCGGCGGCCAGAAGGTCATCAGGGTGTTGATGACATAAGGGATGAACCAGGAATGGCAGGACCTCGTCCTGTTCGGAAGCATGGGGGGCTTGCATCTGGGGAATAGACGCGGTGGCTGCCCCTGCGCCCCAGGGAAGACGTACAGGCTGGAAAGAAGCTGAGTCCTACAGGGAAGCTGGTCTTTTGTGTGGGAGATGTAGCAGGCAGTCACCCCCGCCCCCGAACAAAGTCAGACGGAAATAGCTAGAACCGGGCCTTTGCTGGCGGCCCCGTGGCTGACACTCCGGGCTTCCCCAGTGGCCTAGTGGTAAAGAACCCACCAGCCAGTGCCGGAGACGTAAGAGATGCAGGCTTGATCCCTGGGTCAGGAAGATCCCCTGGAGGAGGGCATGGCAACCCACTCCGGTATTCTTGCCTGGAGAATCCCATGGACAGAGGAGCCTGATGGGCTACAGTCCATGGGATCGTGAAGAGTCGGACACAATTGCAGTGACTTAGCACGCAGTATGCTTCCACTCAGGGGGCAAGGCTTTGATCTCTGGTCAGGGAACTAAAATTCCACATGCTGTGCAGTGTGGCCAAAATTAAAAAAAAAAAAAAATTAGCTAGACTCTTTCTGTCCCAAGCACAGACCGTGTGCAGAAATCCTGTATACAAAGCCCCCAGAGGCTGTGGCAGGACAGCTGGTGGCAGGTGCTTCTAAAGGGGACGAGCCCTCAGTTCAGGCCAGTGGTTGCCACGTGGCGATGTGGCTGAGCATTCCCTGGGGTTCAGCTTTTTTGTAGAGAAGCCTGAAATCTGGATTTTCATGTTAAAATGATGATGAGTCTTCAGCTTAAGGATAGGAAGTGGAAGGACTTGGATCAAGTCCTCATAGGAGACCTGTCTGGAGAGGGGACATCTGAGCAGAAACACGAATGGAGTGAGGGGATAACGAAGCCATGTGGCTACGTGGGGTCGGGCGGGGAGAGGGGAAAGCACGTGCAAAGGCCCCGGTTTGTTCAAGGAACCCCGGGCACTGGGGTGACTGGGCACAGTGAGCGAAGCTGAAGAAAGAGGCCAGAGAGCTAAGCGAGGGCCAGGTGATTCTTCCCATTTTAGAGAGGCCTTTTAAGATCCTACATTTAATTTTCTTATCAATGATCACGTCGCAATCAGTCATCAAATCTTTCTGTGGCTCCCAATTACTTTCCAAGTCATGTGACTTTGATTTGGAACCTTTTTGTAGCAACCCACTCCAGTATTTTTGCCTGAAAAATCCAGGGACAGAGGAGCCTGGAGGGCTGCAGTCCAAAGGGTCGCAGAGAGTCAGACAGGACCAGGTGACGAAGCACACAAGCACGTGTAGCTTCTGCCAGTCAGTTTCTCTTTGCTTCAGCACTGCTGGTTTTTGAAGTCTTAAAAAAAAAACAAAATCCACCTTCTTACTATCATTAACACTGCTGTTTGGTACACAGGAAAAGTTGTTAAGGTAGTAAATCCTAAATGTCCTTATCACAAGGAGAAAAATTATTTTCCTTTATGTTTTTCTTCTTTTTTTCTTTTTTTAATGTCTATTCAAGAAGATTAATGTTAGCTAAAACTATATTGGTAATCACCAAATTAGGACAGGGATGCCTGGTGCGCTGCCGTCCGTGGGGCCACAAAAGAACTGGACACAAATGAGTGACCGAACAGCAATAACAAATCACTGAATTTAGAATCTGGGAAATAGAAATAGAAAAATGGAAAATATAATAAAAAATCAAGAACCTATAGAAAAGAGTTGAGTAAGCATATCACCAAGCTCAACTAAAACTGACCTTTAAATTTGACTTTGAGCTTCCTGGTGGCCAAAGTAGAAATGATGTGGGTAACACAATTGGTTTCATAATTGTCATTACCAGGAAATTCTAAAATATTGCCAATCCTTAGAAGATAAATGCAGTTTACAATATATGCAATTCAAACCATCATGCTGTGTACTTTGAACTTATGCTATGCCAATGTCAATTATTTCTAACAAACTTGAAAAAAAGTTAAAAAAATCCGTCTTCGTGTTGTCCTAGGGCCCTGGTGTATGCTGTGTGAAAGAGCATTCCTTTCTCTCCCTGACCGCCTCATGCCTGCTCACCTGACACTCCCTCACGGGAGCCTTCTGTGACCCTCACTGTGAGATGGATCAGGTTCTGCTGGGGCACCGTCTCAAGGCTTTGGCTCTCCTTTGGAGCCCTTCTTACCCCTGCGGATGACTAACAGATCGCGCCCTTGGTTTAACGCCTGTGCCCCTTGATAGTTTGTAAGCATCCTGGATCACTTATTTTCCAGTATCCTCAGCTTGTAGGAACGTGCTAGCAAATATCACTCAATAAATCTTCATTTACCGGATGAACAGTTGAGTATTCTTAGGCAATCTCTGCACCCACGTTCCCTGCCCTGCACCCACTTTCACTCATCTGCATACACATGTGCAGATGCCATGCGGGTGTATTAAGGTGGGGGGTTACCATTTCAGAGACAGGAGAATGGCTTCTGGCAGACTATGTGGAGGGAAGGCTGAGTGGAACACTTGAGAAAGTTCCCTGGAGGTGATAAACTTAGACACAGATGGTAGGAATTAGCCAGCCTGTCCTGTGGGGCTTAGATGAGGCTGGATCACTTGGGTCAGGAGTGAGATGGAGTTAACATTTTCTGATATTAAACAGAAAGAATCTGAATGATGAGAAAAAAGAGAAACATTTGTCCCACTGCAGTTCCACTGCCGAGGAATAGCCGAGAAGCTGTGGGCCAGCCGGAGCGGTGGTCCAGCGTCTGCCTTGGGGGGCATCAGTGCTGTTCTCTAACCTGTTACAAAAGCCTCCTTGCTGAAGAACTGACCTTTTCGTTTACATCTGAGTGACACTGGCTGTAGTGTTTTTGATAATAAAGCGAGTAGAAGAAGGATGTCTTAAACTCTTCCTATCATGTTTAATGAGAGAGAATTTTCCTCTTCCCTTTCTTAATGAAATGCTTCAGAAATGACTTTTAACTCAGAAGGGGGAAGCTGCTCCCAATTTGTTCTGTGATTCTGCATCCCCCAGGCCGAGGTGAGCCAGAGGGATTGTAAAGCTGACAAGGAAGGACTTTCTGGGACCACCCCTGGGCATATTTGAACTCTGTCTTCCTGCAGAAATGATGGCTTCTCCCAGCCCACAGCTTGCATATTTGCATTTTTTTCCATTGCCCCAAGATGCTCCACACTGGTTACATCACTCCATGGCTGTCATCATCTGTCCTTCTTTGGGGAAATGGGAGAGTGAGGTTTAGAGAGAAATATGTCTGAAAGGCTTGCATCCTAAATGGTCCAAGAAGCACATAAATACTTTTAGATAATCTAAAATCACGGGCTGTTTGACCTTCTGGACACGTGGTCACTGTTCTCATCTAAAAAGAAACCGTCAGAAAAGTATCCGGGGCTTAAAATATCCACTTGTTTCATGCAAGATTATCTAAAGTACTACTTTGACCAAAAAACCTGATTTTCTCTGGATTTCGTTAGAGTAAGAATAAAGGTGTTTGTTTTTTTTAATTTCTTTCCTCTTTCCTCTGGGTCTGTTCCCGATTAACCTCATAAGCACTTCATAAATCTTGCATCTGGGTAATATAACACTGTACAGAGCTTTTAAACCAGAACATTCTGTTTTTTGAGTGATCTGGCACTACTGGATCTTGGGAAGGGGCAGTTCTGTGGAAGGAAGAAAGCCTCCGAGACCTGGCTGGGGCGGAGCCTGCTGGACACGTTGTGGGGTTTCTGGAGCATCTCCAGGGAGTTCTCGGTCATGCTGTGGTGCTGAGAGAGGCTTGAAAGTCACACGTGACTTTGAAAGTCACATAGACTTACTTCCAATTCCTACTCCTTGCCTTTCTACATTTTCTGAGTCCTTTGAAATAAAAGTGTGTTTTTTTAGCCCTGTTCCACCTCTCCCTCAAACACCACCCGCCCAGAAGTATCTCTTATTTCCTCCTACATACCAAGAAATTTAACTTAGGGTTTAAGTTTAGTGGGTAGTATCGAATAGATAAAGAGTCTCTTGATGAAGGTGAGAGAGTGAAAAAGCTGGCTTAAAACTCAGCATTCAAAAAATGAAGATCATGGCATCTAGTCCCATCACTTCAGGGCAAATAGATGGGGAAACAATGGAAACAGTGACAGACTTTCTTTTCTTGGGCTCCAAAAATCACTGCAGATGGTGACTGGAGCCATGAAATTAAAAGATGCTTGCTCCTTGGAAGAAAAACTATGACAAATAGCACATTAAAAAGCAGAGACATTACTTTGCTGACAAAGTTCTGTCTAGTCAAAGCTATGGTGTTTCCAGTAGTTGTGTATGGATGTGAGAGTTGGACTGTAAAGAAAGCTGAGCACTGATGCTTTTGAACTGTGGTGTTGGAGAAGACTCTTGAGAGTCCCTTGGACTGCAAGACTCTTGATGAAGGTGAGAGAGTGAAAAAGCTGGCTTAAAACTCAGCATTCAAAAAATGAAGATCATGGCATCTAGTCCCATCACTTCAGGGCAAATAGATGGGGAAACAATGGAAACAGTGACAGACTTTCTTTTCTTGGGCTCCAAAAATCACTGCAGATGGTGACTGGAGCCATGAAATTAAAAGATGCTTGCTCCTTGGAAGAAAAACTATGACAAATAGCACATTAAAAAGCAGAGACATTACTTTGCTGACAAAGTTCTGTCTAGTCAAAGCTATGGTGTTTCCAGTAGTTGTGTATGGATGTGAGAGTTGGACTGTAAAGAAAGCTGAGCACTGATGCTTTTGAACTGTGGTGTTGGAGAAGACTCTTGAGAGTCCCTTGGACTGCAAGGAGATCCAACCAGTCCATCCTAAAGGAGATCAGTCCTGGGTGTTCTTTGGAAGGACTGATGCTGAAGCTGAAACTCCAATACTTTGGCCACCTGATGTGAAGAACTGACTCATTGAAAAAGATCCTGATGCTGGGAAAGATTGAAGGCAAGAGGAGAAGGGGATGACAGAGGATGAGATGGTTGGATGGCATTGCCGACACATTGGACATGAATTTGAGCCAGCTGCAGAAGTTGCTGATGGACAGGGAGGCTTGGCATGCTGCAGTCCATGGGGTTGCAAAGAGCTGGACATGACTGAGCAGCTGAACGACTGAACTGATGCCTTGTAGCGTGAGTCAGGAAAAGCCAAGGACATCGATTCCATTAAAGCAATTCCGTGAGAGCCTTCCACGGGGTTATCGAGGTGCAAGAACAAGGCATATAGGTGGAGGAAATAATTAGGAGGATTTGCTTTGCAGCATGGATACAAAAAGAACTGAATGCCACGTCACTTTTACAGGGGTTGTCCCATGCGCTGGCCGACACAAGCCATGGAACCTGTCTGTCGAGACTGGGGAGTATGTGGATGGACTGGCTGAGCTCTCAGCCAGGAACCCTGAGCTCTCCTGTGATTCATAGGGACACATTTGACCTCTGTGTAGATGAATGGCTTGGTTGACAGGGACTGCTTCATTTCAGAGTTGTGCTGTGGAGCTTCTCAGCCAGAGTGTTACATGTCTGGCTGGGATTGAGGCTATGCTTCTCTGACAGGGCCCAGAGCTTTTTACATGCCTTGGACAGAATATTAAACACCTTGTCACACCTCAATCTTCTTAATCATTACTAATGATGACAATAAAAATAATGATGATATTCAGAGCAGAGGCCCGCAAAGGCAAGGCAGTGAGCCGCCGAGTTGAGTGGGGTATCGGGGAAAGAGAGCCCAGGCTGGAGATGTGGGCCTGATGTGAAACCCAGGCAGTTCTTTTCCATGCTTTCAGGTTTTCCTGATTTGTGAGTGAGGCTATTGGCATTGCTCTTGTTTAGTCACTAAATTGTGTCCGACTCTTGCGATCCCATGGACTGTAGCCCGTCAGGCTCCGCTGTCCATGGGATTTCTCCAGGCAAGAATACTGGAGTGGGTTCTCTCTTCCTTCTGCAGGGGACCGTCCTGACCCAGGGATTGAACCTGCGTCTCCTGCATTGGCAGGTGGATTCTTTACCATTGAGCCTCTGGGAGCCCGGAGACTATTGTACCGATTCTCAAAGTGCCACCTCCTAACCAGCAGCATCAGCATTAACTTTACAGTGAACTAATTGGAAATGCTGGTTCTTAGGCCTCACTCAGACCTACTGAGTCAGCACCCTGGGGCGGGGATCCCCAGCAGTCTGTTTTTTAAGCAAGAACTCCAGGTGATTCTGAGTATGCCTAGTTTTGAGAATGCCTGGAGCTTGGACCAGCTCTCCTCCCAAGTGTGATGGCGGCAGAACAGTGGCCGATTTCCCGTCCCTGTTGCAGCCACACCTTTCGCAAGTTCCTCCTTCTTGGAGGGAGTTTGTCTTCAGCACTTGAATATCTGCTGCCATTCCATCTTGCTTTGGCCCACAGAACGCGGCGGGAGCGGAGGGTGCAATTTCCGCGCCGCTCACTTCTCCCGCGCTTCTGTCTCTCTCCACCTGTCTGTCTCCATCTCCTCTCCTGTCTCCCCTTTCAGTTCCGCACATCCCTGCCACAACCGTGAGCCGAGCCCGGGCTGACCACTCGCTCGGCAGGGAGCTGAGTCGTCCGTGTAGTGGCCATCCTAGCCCCCAGCCCCCCAGCCCCCTGCCGGCTGACCAGGCGGCGTCAGGGAGCTCAGAAGGAGCACTCGGCCAACCCACGGAGGCGTGAGCCACCACCAGTGGGCGCGGCTTAAAGCCGTGGGTTTGTGGCTTTTTTGTTATAAGGATTTTCACGGAAACAGTGATATAAGATGGAGATTCTATAAAATCTGCAATTCTAACTGTTCTTACCTTAATTTTATGTCAGCAACCCCCAAATCACAGATGGAAAATTCAGGTGTGAAAATACTTTGTTTCCTGAACTAAATTTGTTTCCTCTTCTGAGATGCCATGCCCATTGTGAGGTAGGAAATTAGTTATTTAATTCTTGGGTAATTCCAGGTGATCTGCGTCCATATGTCTATGATAGATGTTATGTCTGTATGTGTGTGTGTGCTAAGTCACACTTCAGTCGTGTGAACTGACCAACTCTTTGTGATGATCTATAGCCTGCCAGGCTCCTCTGTCCATGGAATTCTCTAGGCAAGAATACTGGAGTGGGAAGCCATTCCCTTCTCCAGGGGTCTTCCTGACCCAGGGATTGAGCCCAGGTCTCCTGCATTGGCAGGCGGGTTCTTTTCAAGTAGCGCCTCCTGGGAAGGCTGGACGTTGTGTCTGTTTACCACTAGGTCCAGTCCTCCTCTCCTGATTGAGGAGGATGGCACTGCCTCACTTCCCTGGAGTTAGCTATGACCATACAACTGTCTTTGGCCAATAAAATATGAGTAGAAGTGGGTCACATTTTTTGGGTGGAAACATCAGGAGTTGATATACAATTATCAACTTCCCAGATGGCGTTGGCGGTAAAGGACCCACCTCCCAGTTCAGGAGACATAAGAGACGTGGGTTCAATCCCTGGGTCGGGAAGATCCCCTGGCGGAGGGTATAGCAGCCTGCTCTAGTATTCTTGCCTGGAGACCCCCTGGACAGAGGAGCCTGGCTGGCTGTAGTCCATGGGGTTGCAAAGAGTCAGACACAACTGAAGCAGCTTAGCAAGCAGGCTCATGGAATGATCATGTACTTCCTTCCTTCAGCTGTGAACAGATGAGTTAATACATAGACAACGCAAAATCAAAGTGTCTTTGAATACTCTGCTACCATGAAGAGGTCAGCTGCCCCAGAGTGTTGTCTGGACTTTCCATGGCTGGCTTTCCATGAACAAGACAGTGATCTCCTTGTCTGGCCATTAAGGTTTGCGAATCCGAGCATAGCCTAGTTTATCCTTACTGATACATCAGGACTTTCGTGGGGTCTTCCCTGCTTCAGGCTCTTTTGCCCAATGTATTAGGTTTGCTCAGGCTGCCATAACAAAATGCCACTGGCAGGATGGCCTCAACAGTAACTCATTTTCTCACTGTTCTGGAGGCTAGAAGTCCAAGATGAAAATGTTTGGTTTTTTCCAAGGCTTCTCTCCTTGACTTGCAGATGACTGCCTTCTTGCTGGGTCTTCACATGGCCTTTTCTCTATGTGTGTGTCAAGTGTACATGTATCCAAAATCTCATTTTATAAAGACACCAGTCAGAGTGGATCAGAGGCCACCCCAACTGCCTCATTTTTAAAGTCATTCCTTTAAAGACTCCATCTTCAAATATAGTCACATTCTGGACAAAGAAGATGTGGTATATTACTCGGTCATAAAAAGGAATGAAATTGTGCCATTTACAGAGACATGGATGGACCTAGAGCGTGTCATACAGAGTGAAGTAAGTCAGGAAAAGAGAAACAAATATCGTATTTTAATGCATATATGTTGGAGAAGGAAATGGCAACCCACTCCCGTACTCTTGCCTGGAAAATCCCATGGACGAAGGAACCACGTAGGCTACAGTCCATGGGGTTGCAAAGAGTCAGACGTGATTGAAGTGACTGAGTAATGCATATATGTGGAATCTAGAAAAATGGTATCAGTTCAGTTCAGTTTAGTTCAGTCGCTCAGTTGTGCCTGACTCTTTGCGACCCCATGAACTGCAGCACGCCAGGCCTCCCTGTCTATCACCAACTCCTGAAGTTCACTCAAACTCATGTCCATCGAGTCGGTGATGCCATCCAGCCATCTCATCCTCTGTCGTCCCCTTCTCCTCCTGCCCCCAATCTCTCCCAGCATCAGGGTCTTTCCAGTGAGTCAACCCTTCAGATGAGGTGGCCAAAGTGTTAGAGCTTCAGCTGCAACATCAGTCCCTCCAGTGAATAACCAGGGCTGATCTCCTTTAGAATGGACTGGTTGGATCTCCTTGCAGTCCAAGGGACTCTCAAGAGTCTTCTGCCACACCACAGTTCAAAAGCATCAATTCTTTGGCACTCAGCTTTCTTCACAGTCCAACTCTCATATCCATACATGACCACTGGAAAAACCATAGCCTTGACTAGACGGACCTTTGTTGGCAAAGTAATGTTTCTGCTTTTGAATATGCTCTCTAGGTTGGTCATAACTTTTCTTCCAAGGAGTAAGCATCTTTTAATTTCATGNTGGCACTCAGCTTTCTTCACAGTCCAACTCTCATATCCATACATGACCACTGGAAAAACCATAGCCTTGACTAGACGGACCTTTGTTGGCAAAGTAATGTTTCTGCTTTTGAATATGCTCTCTAGGTTGGTCATAACTTTTCTTCCAAGGAGTAAGCATCTTTTAATTTCATGGCTGCAGTCACCATCTGCAGTGATTTTGGAGCCCCCAAAATAAAATCTGACACTGCTTCCACTGTTTCCCCATCTATTTCCCATGAAGTGATGGGACCAGATGCCATGATCTTCGTTTTCTGAATGTTGAGCTTTAAGCCAACTTTTTCACTCTCCTCTTTCACTTTCATCAAGAGGGTTTTTAGTTCCTCTTCACTTTCTGCCATAAGGTGTAAATGATCTTATTCACAAAGCAGAGAGAGACACAGACAGAGAGAGCAAATATATGTCCACCAAGGCAGGAAAGTGGGGGTGGGATGAATCGGGAGATTGAGGTTGACATATATACACTATTGATACTGTGTATAGAATATATTAATATAATCGGTGAGAACCTACTGTATACCACTGGGAACTCTACTCAATGCTCTGTAGTGACCTAAGTGGGAAGCAAATCCAAAAAAGAGGGATGTATGTAAACATACAGCTGACTGACTTTGCTATACAACAGAAACTGACAAAGCATTGTAAAGCAACTATACCCAATAAAAATTAATAAGAAAACCAAATACAGTCGCATTCTGAGGGGCTCGGACCTCAGCATATGAATTTGGAGTGGACACAGTTCATCCTAGAGCCCCCTAGAGATGCATACACTTTCTAAAGGGACTTACAGGACTCCAGAGTCAGTGGGTGGTTGGGGTGGAGACAACACGTTGAACTGAGCTTCCCTCGTCTCCTCCTGTTGTCAGTGAATGAACCGTCTAGCTCTCGGCTTCTCCTTGTCTGATTCATGCGCCCTGCTCCTGCATTCCGGTTGTCCTGACTCACGGCCAGTTCCTCTGCTCTGCTGGCCTCGTGGCGTCATTCCTGGCCGTGTAGAGAATGGCTTGACACCTTGTCTTTCAGATCCTCTATAATCAACCTAGTTGGGAACAAGATATGTCAAGCTCTACTTTGAATGGAGAAGAACCATGAGTTAGGGATAAATTGCTAGGAATTAAATCTATCTCATATCAAAATGAGGCCTCCCTGTTGGCTCAGATGGTAAAGAATCTGCCTGTAGTGCAGAGTGCAGGACACCCAGATACGATCCCTGGATCAGGTAGATCCCCTGGAGAAGGGAATGGCAACCCACTCCAGTATTCTTGCCTGAAGAATCCCATGGACAGAGGAGCCTGGTGAGCTACAGTTCAAGGGGTCACAAAGAGTCGGACACAACTGAAGCAACTAACACTAACACTAATATCAAAATGCTTACCCCTGCATTAGAAATTTACCTAATAGGATTTTTTTCTTTTAACACCCGCAAATAGGATTGTGAATTTCACCTTGAAAGAATTCAACTCTCACAGTGAGAACTCAAGAGCTTTAGTTTATAAGGCAAGTTCAGTGTTTAGAAAGAGGGGGAAAGCTGTTTGATTTTAGCTGACCATTGGGAAAATTAAAATAGTTCATCCAGATACAGTGTTAGAAATATAGTGCAGAAAATGGAGTATTTCCATATAAAAGCAACAGTGATATTACAGAAATATCATGACTACTCCCAAGCAGAGCAAGAACATTTTGAGTGCAGAAATGAATTTGTGATTGATATAAAGGATGAATAGAGAATGATCTGTAGCATTTGTCTGAAACTTCATAAAGGTGCATCCAAATACTGGTTTTCCCCAGTTTTGTTAGTTGTGAATCACTATATGAAGAGTGTGTGTCCAAGTTAAACATGAGGGCCTAGGAGTTATCTTAAACACAGGTGAGTCCTCGTGGATGGCTTTCCCTTGCGACCGTTCGGGTCAATGTGCTGCGGCTGCATGTAGGTCCGCATCCGGGTCCTCGTTCCCCCGTGACTCTCCATTGTCCACGCCTTCTGGTTCTTCCCTCCAGTCCTGCAGGGTGTTTTCGTCTCTCATTTTTTTTTCTGTTTTGGCTGTTGTTGTCATTGTTCCTTCTATCCTGTTCTCACTTTCCGCCTCTTCATAAAGAAACTGAAAACAAAGCAAGGCAAAATATATTTTAAACATAAAGGATGGTGTGGAGGCCAATATTAGAGATGACACTCATGCAGAGACTTATAATTATCCAAACTGGCAACAGATGAGCCATGGCCAGGATCAGCTGTCACAATGTTTCTCAACAAGGCACACTTTTTCCTCTTAGCACAGGGGTCCCCAAACTCTGGGGTCTGATGCCTGATGATCTGAGGTGGGAAATGCACAATAAATGTAATGTATTCGAATCATCCCGGGACCATCCCTGCCTCCACCCTGGTCCATGGAAAAATTGTCTTCCATAAAATTGGTCCCTGATGCAAAGTTTGGGACCGCTGTCTTAGGGGACACTTGGAAATGTCTAAAGACATTTTGGTCATCACAATTTTGTGGGAGGGTCAGCTCCCTGCCCCCGCTGCCCAGACCATAGTACAGAATTATCCAGACCAAACTGTCAATATTCCTGAGATTTAGAAACCCTGAGCCCTAAACATGTTTGTTTTGATCCTCTCAAGGTTTATTTTTTCCTGTTAATTTGAATAAGTTGCTAGCGGTTTACATACAAAGCAGGAAACAAAGACTGAAAAAACAATCAGAAGAATCTGGCAGCTCTGAGTCTGTATCCCCCAGGTGGAGTGGAAGCCACCTTCTTAGAGAAGGCACGTGCTCCCCGGGGACCACAGTCTCCCCATTTCCAACTGTACAACACAAACGCACTTCACTTATTTGTTACTTTCCTAGACCTTCTGGAAAATTGATTTTGCAACTTTAGTCCTATGATGGGCAAACTATGGCTTGTAGGCCAAATGCAGCCCAACAGCTGCTTTTATAAATAAAGTTTTATTGGAACACAGGCATATCCATTCATGCACATTTTTTCTATGGCTGCTTTTATGCTACTTTAGGTAGTTGTGACAGAGACCACATGGCCTGCAGAGTGGAAAATATTTATGTTCTGGCCTTGACAGAAATCTGCTGGCCCCTGACCTAGTCTGCTCAGTTTATTTATTGTTGGTGCTAATCTTTGAACTCAGGCTTCCTGTCTGTGTAATTAGTCCAAACAGGAAATGACAATGTGTTTAGTCACATAAACTAAGGTAAATTTCAATTAGAGACTGAAGTTGAGTCAATATTTTCATATATTGACCATTGTAATAATGCTGTTGAAGTCAGGATCCTCACCTGAAACATGAGTACATTTTCTGAATAGAATTAGTAACACAGGCTAGGCTAAAGTTTGTGCTGACTATTATTTTCTGCTGTAGGTGAGTGACACGTTAATTAATACTTCCATCATGATTGCCTTAACATAAGGCTTTGTGTGTGTTTGTCTGTTTTTTTGTTTTTTTTTTGGCCTTGTGTTTTATAAACAAAATCCCACCCGCTCTGTGGTCTTTCTTAGATGATCAATCTTAGAAGAAATGAGGAATGGATTTTTTGTTGTTTATTGCTTCCCACCGAAAAATAAAAGCATTTAAACTCTACTTGGTTCATTTATGCATTGCTTTAGTGTGGGGGTCTGCACACATTTCCTGTAAAACGTCAGATAGTAAATATTTTTGGCTTTGAGAGCCCGGTGATCTCTGCTGGAATACAGTGAAAGTATCTGTGGGCAGTAAGTGAATGTTCATGACTATGTTCAAATAAAACTTTATTTATAAAAGCAGGCAGCAAACGAAATAGTTGTCCATGCCTCCCTGTTGATGGGATAACTTAGCAAGCTACCTATGGGCCCCTTCTAACAGTGAGTGCTTGGCTTATAATAAAAATTCAAAAGCACATTCTTCTACAGCCAAGTTGTGAGCCTGTGTCCCCACGCTGAGGGCAACCTGCAGACTTCTTGCTTCCTTTCATGGGACATTGTTAGATTTTTTAAAAATTAGTTATCATTGTAAACTCAGTTAATTTTGTATTTTTAAAATATTCTATGAGAATGAGAAGATCTAGCAGGATACTATTTTTTGTTTAAAGGGTAAGTATGTCCCATGAAATGTCCTGGACATACTTATCCTAAAAATATTTCAATATTTTGTAAACTATGGGACATGTTTCTACTATAAATGATTTGTTGCTTACAAGAGATTCAAATTTTT
Source organism: Cephalophus harveyi (assembly GCA_006410635.1). Classification (NCBI taxonomy): domain Eukaryota; kingdom Metazoa; phylum Chordata; class Mammalia; order Artiodactyla; family Bovidae; genus Cephalophus; species Cephalophus harveyi. Next base: position 71,009 of record SJYT01059093.1, read on the forward strand.
TTACTGGGCAGCCTGTATTTTATCTGGCAGCCATCCTCCACTCCTCCCATCCCCTGTACCTGTCAGCTCCCTTGCCTATGATCTCTCCTTGACTTCTTAGGGTATCAGCGTAGATGGCCCCAGGATTTGAGGTAAAATTCCAAGCAGCACTTGAGTGTCGTCACTGAAGTGGTTTTCACTTTCTGTGAAAGTTCATGTTTAATGCCTTACATGCCTACACGTGTACAGTCAGTGCAAGGAATAAAGTCATGTGACACCGTCTCAGCCCTGTATGGGTGAGTTTTCTAACCAAGCGCTTCTGTGCGTGAGGGAAGTCAGATGAACCCAGAGCCCCGCTGTGAGCGTTTTGCTTTGTCTTGCTACCACTGGAGTGCTTTCAGATAGAGAATCAGGTCTGATAGCATCCCCGAGGAAACAGCAGCCAGTTTTTAGGGCCAGGACACGAAGGATGGTGTTTGCTTTACGTCAGGTTGAGAGGCCTGGCCAAGGAGGGCAGGTGCTTTTCAAGAGAGAATTGCGTAAGCCTTTCCGTCTGATGAAAGGAAGGGGTGACATGTCTCACAGGATTGACGGGTGCGCTCTGAAAATCTTCCTCTGGCTTCCTTCACTGAAAACATGTGAGGCTTCGTAGGAGAGGATGAGAGATTAGCTAGAACAGGGATTTCCACTCTCGGCACGTGGGGTCGGATACGTCTTTGTAGAGCAAGTCTGTCCTGTACATTGGAGGATGTTTAGCAGCATCCCTGACCTCCATCCACTAGGTACCTACTAGGTACCAGTAGGGTGTCCTGCCACCCCGGCTGTGACATCCAGAAACTTGTCCACTCATTGCTAGGTGCATCCTGGAGCAGACTCACCCCCAGCTGAGAATCACTGTACTAGAAACATCACCATGAAGATGAATTAGGTCTCAGCTGGCTCAGGGCCAGGCACGGCTCCCAGTGAGAGTCAGGCTTAAGGTCACGGTGTTGGGGTTGGAGGGGTTGCTGGGAGGGATGCCTAGAGCAGCAGAGTTTAGGTCCCAACTAAATGATTCAAATTCATTTACAAAAGTCTTTAGCCAAATTAAACTCCTCTGTGGGCAGAATCCGTGTGAAGAGGATCCAGTTTGCAGCTCCTGCAGTGGAAGAGCTAGCTTGGTCACTGTGGCTTGTGGTGCGAGTGAGCGTGTGTCTCGCTTCGGTTCGTGCCCCGGTTTGCTGACAGGCCAAGGCCGCTCCGGCTTTGTGGCCGCGTCTCCCCTCTCTACTCGTGGCTCCCCAGGGGGCTCAGGGATAGAGAGTCCACCTGCAGTGCGGGAGACCTGGGTTCGATCCCTGGCTCGGGAAGATCCCCTGGAGAAGGAAATGGCAACCCACTCCAGTATTCTTGCCTGGGGGATCCCATGGACAGAGGAGCCTGGTGAGCTACAGTCCACTGGGTTGCAAAGAGTCAGACACGACTGAGCATACACACACACACACGCTCCTTCTCTACTCATCCCCGCTCTGTCTGCATAGACCACTGCTTCTCAACCAGGGTGACTTTGCACCCCCCTCTCTAGGGAACATGCAGCGATGTTGGTGTATTTTCGGTTGCCACAGCTGGGAATGGGGTGTTACTGGCACCTTGTGGGTAGAAGCCGGTGATGCTGCTAAACACCCTACAACACGCAGGACAGTTCCTTCCACAATGAATTTCCTGGCCCCAAAGGTTCCTAGTGTCGAGGCCGAGAGAGCTGGCTGCAGTAGGTGTGGGCGCACGTGCCCGCCTGAGCGACCCGGGTGAGCTTTTCGTCCAGAGCCCCGCCTCCTGGGGGCTCACTGGAGTCTCTTGAATTGGAAGCTGGGAAAGTGTCAACGTAGGGACCCCGTGGAGGGACACTGCCTTTTCTTTGCATTTTGCACTCGTGCCCAGAAATAGCAAGTATGCAATTCTGTACAGATGTAGGTTCTTATGAAACCTTTCCCTTCTTTTGGGGGGGATTTGGATACTTTACAGAACTTCATCTGGGCCTCAGTTTCTAATCTGATCCAAATCTCTGCTGAAACACCATCAGATAAAGAGATTCTGCTAACGTATTTAGGACATAATGTGAAGAAGCTTAACAAGTCTGAGGAAGAAGAGGTGAGGAGGGAGAACCACAGGGGGAAAAATAGCGCTACTCGATTTCAGTAGACGACCTCACATCGTCATAGCTTCATTATCAAAGCACCATTTCCACTGTTTATTGTGGTTGCAAATGGGGAGCAGCCTTTTGTAACCGATGTTTGAGTTGAGTCGCTGATGCAGCCCCTCCTTCTCCCAGCTTTACCTTCTGTTCCCTTTGAAATATCGTTCGGCTCCATTTTTTCCTCCCACTCCTCTCCGTGTCTCTCTTTTTGTGTGTGCACGTGACCACAATTGTAGTTTCAGTAAATAAAACGGCTGCTTGATAACGTGGAACGGCCCAGCGCTTAACTCTGCCCTTGGAGATCCTTTACATCAAACCAGCGATCAGAAAGTGGTGCAGATAAAATTTGTCATCAGGGATTTCCTACAAAAGAATTACAGTGGAGAAATGGCCTGATCGATACTATGGATTTTCACTGCAGGGGCTGGTGGTCCAATTGCCGTGAGACACTCATACAGATAAAAGGGCACGCTGCCACGACCGCTGGAGACTGCTGACTCAGCAAAAGCTCGGCAGTTATTTATAAGCCAGAGTGATACAAAATTATCGCCTTGCAGGGCCCTGCGCATGTTCCTTCTGAGATTGCCTCCCTTTATGGGATTGCTAAATGCAGGTGAATGGAAAAATGATGGCTAACAGCTGTCAAAATGCAACAGAATGAAGTACTTAAATCTTTTTTTATCCATTAAAAGGGTAACAATCGTACATATATCATGGCACAGACATTGTAATGATATTTGGGGGCTGGTAAACGAGGGGGTAATAAACAATGTGTGTTCTGATCAGAATGGCAGAGGAAATAGTCTTGGGGTGAAGGCAGGTCTCCTCTGAAACCTTATCACCAAGTCAGTGGTTGGACGTTAGCTAACAGAAGGAAAACAAAATTACCAAATCACATTTGCGCCCCACTTTTGGCGAGACCCACTTTCCCGTTGTGTTAGCATTTGGAAGGCATTGAGCTATTCTCTGAAACACTTAACCAGGATCGCAGCATCCCGAAATTAGTTTACATATGCCAGGTTAATTAAAGTGCATGTCATGGTGATAATTTATCTGTAAATTTCTAAAGGAAATCAACCCTAACTATTCATTGGAAGGACTGATGCTGAAGCTGAAGCTCCAGTACTTTGGCCACTTAATACGAAGAGCTGACTCATTGGAAAAGACCCTGATGCTGGGAAAGATTGAAGGCGGGAGGAGAAGGGGACAATTGAGGATGAGATGGCTGGATGGCATCACCGACTCGATGGACATGAGTTTAAACAAACTCCAGGAGGTGGTGAAGGACTAGGAAGCCCAGTGTGCTATAGTCCTTGGGATCACAAGGAGTCGGTGACTTCGTGACTAAATGAGAACCACCACCGCCTTGAAGGTCTGGGGTCCAGTGAGAACTCCCTCTCGTGCTGTTTCTAACCTCCGTGCTCTAGATGAATTTCAGATGTGCCGTGGACAGACTTCAGAGGTGAGGGGATGGACTCATTTTCTCTCACACAGATGAGCTTCTCCCTAGAGGAGAAGTGCCGTCAGCCAGTCATCCCAGTTCTAGAGTTCCTTAGCCATCACTTACAAAAAGTAAGTAATTGCCCTGATTTTTGATGAATGTTTCCTTCAGGAAGCCCTTGAAAATATCCTACCAATCGATCTAAACCATCCAAACAATATTTATCTTATTTTTCTTCAATCAAGTGAGGATAAACTTCCAGAAAGATTTGAAACACCACTTTAGGTGGCTCTGTAGAATCCTCGCTTGTTTGAAAAGACTCCACATTGTCTCCTGTGCTTTCTTTTCCCTAGTGTGTTTTACGTAAATTGTCAGTGAACCATTTTTGGGGGGAGGCTATTAAAAGAAAAATGTTTTCCTTATTCTCTTCAATATTTAAAAAGTACCACAAAGCTGTGGGAAAATGAACAAAATATATAGACTATCATCAATAACAAGGCAGGTTGACATTAATGAATTCTCCATTTCTTGAACACCTGTGGTGAGATGGGCCTTGTGCAGGATGTAAAGAAACACAGTGAGTGAAACAGGCTTTCAGGAGGGAGCGTATGGAAAGAAGGGCCAGGGAAAATATTTATTGAACAAATACTTTGTGCCAGTCAGTTGGCATATGTTGTAATGAATAGTAAACAGCTACAAAATGCTTGGCAGATTCCTACGTGTTATACAGACTCATGTGATCCTCGTAACAGTTCTGGGAGCTGGTTTTATTATCATCCCCACTTTACAGATGAGGAAACTGATGCAACACAGAGGCTGAGTAGTTTGCCCAAGGTCACCTGGCTAGGCTGGAGAGGAACCGGAACACAACACAGACTGTCTCCTATTGGCATAGCCACACAGCCTCTCATAGTTTGGGAACATTCTCCTTTTATTTATCCTTAAAATTGTCTTTCAAGGCAGGCCTTCCTCCTGAACAGATAAGAAAAGTGAAGCTCGTAAAGATGGAAGACCTTGCCCAGCTGGCCGGTTGCAGAGCTGTGGTCTGAGCCCAGACATTTGTTGTTGTTTAGCTGCTCCGTCCTGTCTAACTCTTTGCAACCCCATGGACTATAGCCCGACAGGCTCCTTTTTCCATGCGGATTTCCCAGCAAGAATACTGCAGTGAGTGGCTATTTCCTTCTCCAGGGGATCTTCCCGACCCAGGGACTGAACCCACGTCTCCTGCATTGTCAGGTGGATTCTTTATCACTGGGCCACCAGGGAAGCCCCAAACCCAGGCGCGCCTGCGTTCAAATTTCCCACTAGCTTACACTGGACCTACTGAGCGAGCAGGGTTTCTGCAGCTTCTCAGTTCAGAAAGCACACTCAGGCCGTGCAGGCCATAACACATGGTCCAGGGAGAAGAATTTAATTTCAGGAAGCACGCCACCGCCTGGAAGGAACACTAACAGGACTTTCATTCCCCGCGCGTCCCTGGCCAGCACTGGGTAGGACTCACAGTGTAACCCGCACCTTCCGGAACTGTCCGTGGGGAAATCATCTTTGCGCCTGTTTGAGCTGCCTTACGCTGGAAATCATTGCTACTATCATCACAGGGTTGTTGTATGGAAGTTTACTGTCACTGGCAATAAACATAGATGAAAGGAGGGGGGATGAGAAAACAAAAGGGAAAAATAGAAGCAAAAAATGCACCAGAGTGAAAAAAAAAATCCATAAACGAGTTTTTTTTTTTTTTTGTCTCTAGTTGCTCTGATGTGCACAAAGGAAATAGAAGGAATAAAATCACATCTCAGGAACACCAACATAAATTCCCCCTTGCTTTGACAAGTACGTAATTTTCTTCAGAGATGCTCTTCACGTCTGGAGAGTTATGAGGCAATTTCATTCCCATCTGACAAATTTACAAAGAAACATTAGAGAAAAGGGATTAGGAAAGCGAGAAATCTTTATAGACTTTTTCCTCGGGCTGTATTTCCCTTCCATCTTTCGGTTCTTCCTTGAGGATCATGCATGAGTGACTCACACAGTATGGACCTCATAACTGAGATGCTTAGGAGAGAGGCAAAATGTGAAATGTGCTCTCAGTCAACTAACTGTATCTACATTGTTGGGGGGTGAGAGGCAGGACTGGGGGTGAGTGGAGAAGAGGTTTATTGACAAACATTTAGATGAAGTCTCTGAAGTATGGATCCAAAGTGGTATTTGTAAAATTAAGGCTTAAAAAAAAAAAAAATCAGTTCTTATGGGAGTACGGTTGCTTTTCAATGCTGTGTTAGTGCCTACTGCATTGAAGATGGATCGGCCACACATACACACCCCCCCGCCCTTCGGGTCTTCCTTCCCATTCAGTCCCTGCAGTCCCTGTTCCCTGCAGAGTTCCCTGTGCCACAGAGAGGATCGCACTAGTTATCTGTTCTATGCATGAAAGTGAAGTCGCTCAGTCGTGTCCGACTCTTTGCGAGCCCGTGGACTGCAGCCCACCAGGCTCCTCTGTCCATGGGATTCTCCAGGCAAGAATACCGGAGTGGGTTGCCATTTCCTTCTCCAGGGGATCTTCCCGACCCAGGGATCAAACCCAGGTCTCCCGCGTTGCAGGCAGACGCTTTACCCTCTGAGCCGTGGTGGATATATGTCAATCCCAGTCTCCCAGTGCATCCCCCTCCCTTTTCCCCCGTGCAGTCCATGTATTTGTTCTCTGTGTCTGTGTCTGTATTTCTGCTTTGCAAATAAGATTATCTATACCGTTTTTCTAGATTGCACATATACGTGTGATATTTGTTTTTCTCTTTCTGACTTACTTCACTTTGCGTGACAGTCTCTAGGTCCACCTACATTTCTGCAAATGGTGCAGGTTCATTCCTGTTGGTGGCTGAGTAATACTCCACTGTGTGCACGTACCGTAGCTGCTTTATCTCTTGCTCTGTTGCTGGATATTTGGCTTGCTTCCATGTCCTGGCTGTGGTAGATGTGCTGCTGTGAACATCGGGCTTCATGTGCCTTTTTGAATTATGATTTTCTCTGAGTATATGCCCAGTGGTGGGATTGCTGAATCATGTGGTAGGAAGAAATGTAAAGAAAGAGAGAGATGGAGAGAGGGAGGAGAGAGAGTATGGAGAGAAAGGACGAGAAAAAGAAGAGAGGGAGTGTAGCGATGCAGAGAGAGCTGAGCAGTCTACCAGGATTTATTAACGTAATGGAGATATGCATTCCAGGATGATTACAGTAAAAGATGAAGAATATTAATAGCAAAGTACACATTTTTTTCTCTTTATAACTTCATTATATCTAAGAGGACTTTGTGGTTTTGGATCTTTTAAAATGTCTCTAAGGCTAATTTAACGTGCAACCTTCATTTATTTTCTAATAAATCATACTCTCTCTTTTATTTTTTAAATTATGAAAATATGATAATGCATTCGCAAGAGACTTGGAAAATACAGAACAAAGTTACATATAGTTCCACTATATATTGCAATTCTTTTTTCAAATAAATTAAGATTTTTAGTTGGAGTTTCAATATCAAACTCTCAAAAATTAAGATCATGCAACTTTGAAAGTGACTAACTGTCTGGTTTGCCTTGTACTGTCCTGGTTTTAGGACTGAAAATATCCTGATATCATATCCTGGATATTTGGTCACTTTACAACTGATGATTCTGATTCCCACATAAGTTACTTGAGTTTTGGCAGCTGTTAATTCTCTTAAACATTTGCAATCTTGAATTGTTCACTTTCTGGCTCTACTAACTTGTGAAGCTCATGTGTATACATAAAGATCAGTTCAGTTCAGTTCAGTTCAGTCCCTCAGTCGTGTCTGACTCTTTGAGACCCCATGAATTGCAGCACGCCAGGCCTCCCTGTCCATCACCATCTCCCGGAGTTCACTCAAACTCACGTCCATCGAGTTGGTGATGCCATCCAGCCATCTCATCCTCTGTCGTCCCCTTTTCCTCCTGCCCCCAACCCCTCCCAGCATCAGAGTCTTTTCCAATGAGTCAATTCTTCGCATGAGGTGGCCAAAGTATGGAGTTTCAGCTTTAGCATCAGTCCTTCTAAAGAACACCCAGGACTGATCTCCTTTAGGATGGACTGGTTGGATCTTCTTGCAGTCCAAGGGACTCTCAAGAGTCTTCTCCAACACCACAGTTCAAAAGCATCAATTCTTTGGTGCTCAGCTTTCTTCACAGTCCAACTCTCACATCCATACATGACCACAGGAAAAAACCATAGCCTTGACTAGATGGACCTTTGTTGGCAAAGTAATGTCTCTGCTTTTTAATATGCTATCTAGGTTGGTCATAATTTTCCTTCCAAGAAGTAAGTGTCTTTTATACATAAAGATACACACATGCATATATGTATATATTTCAAGCATGTTGAAATTCTGGTAAGAATCTTCAATTAGGGTCACCGTGGGGCTTAAAGTTTTGATGGAGAAATTGTAATAATGCTCAGAAGTTCAAGAAACATATTCCTTTCCTGGAGTTGAGATTAAACATAATATAATGCAGGTGCTGTCAGACCCAGAGCCCAAATGCCAAGTGTTTTATAACTGGGACTTAGGGAGTGAAGGAAGGGCAGAGACACGCAGCTTCCAAGGCCTTCGTGAGGGCCACAAAGCACTCGTGATGCTGTATGTATAATTTGGAGAAAAGAGAGATCTTTGTGTGGGTGTTAGTGTCACATATTTTTCAGAGTCCACCCGAATTTATGGCAGCTTGGTTTATGACTCGTTGGCCTTATCAAATGAGTGCAGTGGAGCCTCGTTTGTGTAATTAATCTCAGCTTTCTCTTCTTAAAGCTTTCCCACTAGGGTCACTAGTCCAGTCATTTACATTTTTAAAAATTCTGTTTTTGGCAACATGTATTATATTTCTTTGTTAAAGTCACAAAAAATGTTTACTGTTTACCTTTGTAAGAGATGGTGATTCATATTGGAATGGGATGTTCAAAACCTTCAGAATGGAATAGAGACCAGGCATTTCTTGCGCATGAAGAATCCATGGAAGTCTTGCATTGGGGGAGCTTAAGTTTAACATCTCAAACCCAAATGTTGAAGTTTACTGTGAATTTGACCTCTCTCGAAGCTCTTACAGTCAGACTCTCCATTTGGTGTGTCTGCTGAACATAAAAAAGGGGGATTCTTCCAACTGCAAGTAATTCTTTTTGCCCTAACTTAGAGAGATAAGCAATGATAAGGGATATTCATATTTATAAAGTCTTGATCCTGAAGAAGATGAAAGTTGTGAGCTATCTGAACTGCCTGACCTTTAGAAAACCTACCCCCACGCAAGATGGGACATGGTTTTTCCTAATAGAGCTGGTGGAACGCACAGATGGCTTTTTGCCTATAAGCAAGCTTAAGTACAGTGTTGCCAAGAAATGAGATTGATCATGATGAGAGATATAAAAATTTAAAATATCCCCTGGTGGGGAAAATTTTTTCTTTTTATTTCTGCATTTGAATCTTTTAAATACTCTAACTTTGGGGGGAAAGTTATTGAGACATAAAAGGAATATTTGAACTGCTTTGGAGTTTATGATAACCACTGTATAATACATTATCTTGAAAGCCTTTATAGTACATAGTCACAAACTTCCAGGAAATCTATTAAAATGCAGCATTAATTAACATAAACTTTTTATAGCGTTACTAATATTCTGCAAACAACTAAGAGTTTAAAAGCTTTTTTTTTTTACAGGCGTATCTTGCTGCCTATATACCACAGCCAGAGTGAATTATAGGAGACACTGAAGGAAAGAAATGAATTTTCACTGATTGTCCTGGATGGGAAATTGGCCTCAGTATTTGCCTTTCATTTGGACAAGTGTAAAAATGAAATTTTTGCCAGTTTGCTTAGCACCTTCTTTGTAAGCTCATGGTGGTGGTGGTTGCAGTTTAGATAGTAAGTCGTGTCCGACTCTTGCTACTCCATGGACTGTAGCCCACCAGGCTCTTCTGTCCATGGGATTTCCCAGGCAAGAATACTGGAGAGGGTTGCCATTTCCTTCTCCGGGAGATGTTCCTGACCCAGAGGTCTAACTCGGGTCTTCTGCGTTGCAGGCAGATTCTTTACTAACGGAGCCACCAGAGAAGCCCTATAAGCTTCAGTTCAGCTCAGTCCAGCCGCTCAGTCGTGTCCGACTCCCTGCGACCCCGTGAATCGCAGCGCCAGGCCTCCCTGTCCATCACCAACTCCCGGAGTTCACTCAGACTCATGTGCATCGAGTCGGTGATGCCATCCAGCCATCTCACCCTCGGTCGTCCCCTTCTCCTCCTGCCCCCAGTCCCTCCCAGCATCAGAGTCTTTTCCAATGGGTCAGCTCTTCGCATGAGGTGGCCAAAGTACTGGAGTTTCAGCTTTAGCATCATTCCTTCCAAAGAAATCCCAGGGCTGATCTAAAGCAAGACACTGATGTTTCAAGATGCCTTCTTCCAGAGAGGGAGAAATAACAGCTTTGAACTAACTTAGAAATCAGAGCAGCTTCCTTGACTTCTGCGAGATGGCGTTTGGCTGTATCCTCTCAGTAAACCATCTCACCGGTGGGTGAGTCCACGCCAGAGACTACACTTAGATGGTTACAGATGTGTCAAGCGGTTACAGAGATTGAAGCAGTGTTTTTATTTCCTGCTGTCTGGTTCCAGGTTGTACTGGCAAATCTCCCAAACCTGAGCCGTGACCATTTTTAGAGGGATGTTTTTCATTTCTGTTTTGAATCCCAAAGGGGAGGAGACATTTCAGTCTCTGTGCCCGAAGGGCAAAGCTGGTCTCCATTCAGGAGTGGCGTGAAGAGCAGGTCCTGAATCATCCAGCCCTCGTTGCTCTCCAACTCCTCATGTTCAAATGTGTCTGCTCACACGTGAATTAGGCAGGGATTCTTAGCTACTTCTCTGCATTGTCCGTTCTCTGTAAATACTGGAATTGTGGGTCTGCCCAAAGGTCCCTTGCTTTCCTAGGACTTTGGTGTCATCTGGGTGAGACTGATGATTCTTCAATTTTAGAACCTAATTCAAACCACACTCCCACTTTACTCTGTCTCCTTTAAAAACAAAATACTTTCCAGGTCTGTTCTCTTTGGACGCAGAAGCCTTCCAGAGTTTTTCATTGTTCTGCTTTTCCCTCTTCGCACATCATCGCCTGATTCTTAATCCATACGGGACTGACTCTACCACGACGATCATAAAAACATATTATGAGGCATATACATTATTCTGAGTCTGTGTTTCCTCCATTAAACCTTTGGTTTGTCTGTTGAACAGATATTTATTAAGTGCATCTTATGTGCAGGTATTGCAGAAGTGCTGGTAGACATGTCCGCTGAATTTTCTCCTCCTGGAGTTTATCTGCTAGTGCGGCAGCCCTGCGAAGGGGAAGCAAACGCATGAATAACAATGTGATAAGTCAGTGGAGAAGATAAAGTGATGATGTGATTGAGTGCGACTGACGCGGTGCTTGAGGCAAGGTGGCCGGGGATGTCTTACACGAGGAGGCCCCATCATAGCTGTAGCTTGAGTGATGAGAAGACACAGTGGACTGGGGCTCGGGATTCCAGGCGAACAGCAGGTGCCAAGTTCATGTGCAGACTCTCTTGGTATGCTTCAGCAAGGTTGCTTGAGCCAGTGTGGCTGGAGCAGGGTGAAGAAAAGTATCAGAGAGGTGAGAGATAGGATCTATGATAATAGCGGCTATCTTTTGTCTACGTGAGCAATGAAAATGCGCTACCTCTATACCTTGCAAAACCTTTGAAGGGAGGAGAGTAGTATCACATTTAGTGGGTGGTTAAATAGAAGGTCAGAGGCAATGAAACCTGTCCAGGTCACGGCTCATGTCAGAGCTGGAATTCAAATGTATGGAGATTTGTCTGATTCCAATTTTTTTTTTTTCAAGAAATGCATATCGAGTACCTATTTTGTGCCTGGCACTTTGTAGGACCTGAGGATAAAGTAGTGAACAAAATAAATTTCTTATCCTCATGGGACTTACCTCCAGGAGAGGGAATCAGAAAAGAACTAACAACTTTTTATTCTTTCTTTTTTTTTAAGTTGAAGTATCATTGATTTATAACGTCTTGTTAATTTCTGATATACGGCAAAGTGATTTAGTTATAGATAAATATATTTCTTTTTCATTGTAGATTATTATAAAATGTTGAATGTAGCTCCCTGTCCTATACAGTAGGACCTTGTTGTTTATTTTATATATGGTCCTTTGTATGTGCTAACCCCAAACTGTTCGTTTATACCCTGCCTCTCCCCTTCGGTAATGATAAACTTGTTTTCTATGTCTGTGAGTCTAGAACTAACATCTTTACGTGTGTAGCTTGTCAGATTGTGGCGAGTCTGTGGAGAATGATGAGCTAAGGTACAGAAGACAGGAGGCAAGGCCAGACCCATGGCCTTTGACACAGGGTATTCGGAAAAGGCTGCATCGATGAGGCGATACCTGAGCCCAGCCGCGTAGGAGGCGAGAGCAAACCCCCCGGCTCCCCGTGAAGAGCGGGCCCGGCGGAAGGGGGTGGACGGCCCGGCGGAAAGGGGCAGCTTTATGATCTATTTCAACAGCTGAGCCAACAGAATTTGCTGTTGATTGGACTGTGAGGTGTGAAAGAGAGAGTTCAGTTAACGAAGACCCCAATGTTCTGAACAATGAAAAACACAGAGTTAACATTTACTCAAATGGGCAAAATTAGGGGGACTGGGTGGATTTTGGGGAGTGGGATAAGGAACTTGCATTTATCCTCTCATTTTGCTCCACTTCTCTACTTGTATTGTCCTGGGAACTTATTTCTGCTATGTGGGTCAGTGGATGTATGGAGGTTATCTAAACAGGAGAGTGTCAGCCTTTCTTCTCCTTAAAAAAAATGGTTAGTAAGCGCTGCTAGTGCGTTAGATAGCTGTGCTGCATAACAGCCAAGCCCCACAATTCAGTGGCTTAGTGTGACATGCATTTCCGTTAAAGCAGAAACACTGATTGTTTGCAGCTCAGGTCAGCTCTGCTCAATTAGCCTCATGGTGCTTGAACTTTTGCCTGGACACCCTGGCTCACATCCCGTTAGCCAAAGCTCATGGCCAGTCCCAACAAGGATGACGGAAGGGCCATATACCTCCCACAGATAGCATGGCCTTCGCCTGTTACAGCCTCCCGACCAATTAAAAACTAGGTTCAGGGTAACCACGCGGCAGCCTCCAAAAGGGATGGGAGGTCAGAGCCCCAAACCCAGTGAGAAATTGTTCTTGCTTTTGTCGGTGGCACCCAAACACATCTACTTTGGAGCAGCTTAGAGTTGGCAGTGAGCCTGTTTGCTTTTTATTTCTTGTTGTGTGATCTTGAGCTGTTTGTCCTTTAAAGAAGTTTGGGGGGCCTCTCCACGAGGCGTGTGGGCTCTTAGTTCCCTGACCAGGGGTTGAGACTGTGCTCCCGCCACTGGAAGTGTGGTCTAACCACTGGACCGCCAGGAGAGGGCCGTGGCCACGGCTTTCCTCCCGGTTTTATCCTCAGTGTTTGGTTGCAGGTCTACAGACAGCTGGTCTCTTTTTGTCCAGTTGGTTAAGATGCACTGTGTCTGACTTAGAGTTCATTTCAAGGTGTGTTTCTTTTTAGAAAAGTAAATAGATGAATGAAGAGAAGAAAAGGAATAAACCTCCTAGGTAAGTAAATTCAAATACCTCCAGAAAACAGAAAGGTAATACACATGTGCCTGAATTGGGTTTAAGACAGACGGGCATGGTAGGCTGTTTAAACAACTAGAGAGAACTCCCACATGGCAAAATGAAAACTATTAAAATAAAACCTATGCTAGTCAAAAAACCCAAACAAACTCAAGGGCAGATTTTCCTTGAGATCAGGCGGTTTGGCAGTCTGGTAATGAAGCTTGGAAAATTTGGGCATGTCAAAGAAAAGTGCTTCTATTTGAGAACATATTTGAAATATGCCAAATTTGTCTCCCACCCTCCTTTTCTGGGTAGTTCTTTGGTGGAAAAAAAAAAAAACCTGTTCACTTGAAACTGGGGCAAGAACTAGCTAGAGAAAATACCTTTATTTCTTTTGCCAAAGATGAATCTCAAGGTCTGTGTTTGTATCTGTCTTCTGTCTTCCTGACCCGAGTCTTCATGCAGGAAAACACTCACAAGTCCTGGGAAGCAGCTGGGCATGACCTTCACACTGTCTGGGTTATGGCAGCGGGTGGAGGTGGCGCTAGTGGTCAAGAACCTGCCTGCCAGTGCAGGAGACAGAAAGAGAACCGAGCTCGATTCCTGGGCCTGGAAGCTCCCCTGGAGGAGGAAATGGCAACCCACACCAGTGTTCTTGCCTGGAGAATCCCATGGATAGAGGAGCCTGGCAGGCGATACTCCATGGGGTCACAGAGAGTCAGACACAATCGCAGTGACTTAGCCCAGAATACTCTACTCCAAATCTTCTCGGAACTTCCTGGAGATCATCCTCTTCAGAAATTCCATCCTCAGTGTTATTCACTTTTTGCTCTTGTTAATTATTAGAAAAAAATTATGGGTGGAGAGCTAGGAAGAAATGGGGAGATATTTATACAAAACCCAGGAGATCAAACCAGTCAATCCTAAAGGAAATCAACCCTAAATATCCACTGAAAGAACTGTTGCTGAAGTTCCAGTATTTTGGCCACCTGATGCAAAAAGGTGACTCATTGGAAAAGACCCTGATGCTGGGAAAGATTGAAGGCAAAAGGAGCAGGGGGTGGCAGAGTATGAGATGGTTGGATGGCATCACCAGCTCAGTGGACATGAATCTGAGCAAACTCTGGGAGATAGTGGAGGACAGAGGAGCCTGGCGTGCTGCAGTCCATGGGATTGTGAAGAGTCAGAGACAGCTTAGTTACTGAATAACAGTAAGAGTGAGTTCTGCCTCCGCACCTGAGGTGTTGGGGACATCCCAACGCCTTGCGTGCTGGGACATCCCCAAGGCGAGTCTTGAAGCCCATGCCTCCCAGCGAAGCATAGATCTTCCACGTCACCCAGAACATCTAAGGCTGGCTTGGTGGAGTCCTCTGTCCAGCAGAGCATTCCCGAAGGCCTGGTGGTGGCCAGCCCCTCTCTCACTGGTACCTAGGACGGCGTCTGCTTTCTGAGTGGGACCTGCCTCCATAGGCTTCCGGGGGGCTCGGCAGCCAGAATGCTCTCCTGCCTCAATGTTTGAGACCTGGAAACAACTGGGACTTGGGTCAAGACTTGTGGTCCCCAGTGAATTCAGCTTGCAGACGTATTTTGTTTGGCCTGCCCAGCAGTGATAAAATTGTGTATACTTAAAAAATTAATTATGTGTGTGTCAGTATTTAACACACGGGAGATTTTACTTTGAAAATGAGAAGTTCTAGCTTCTTCTGAAATCTGGAGGCTCTGTCCATATGGGGCCACACCTGCCCGGCCACAGTTGGCTGAGAAACATCTGCCCATTTCATTAAGAGCCTGGCTTCTGTGTTCCCTTCCGTCTCTGCTCGGCCCCTATGCTCAATTATTTCACCTATCTGCCTGTCCTAGACCATTAGGAGGGGACTCCAACCTACATATTTATGTGTAATATTGGTGGCTATAGCATATATTGCTGTAAATGCCTTAGATATCATCTTTAATTTCCAGAGCAGCCTGCCCTTTAGATGATTAACTTCAGCTTTTTAAAACCGGAATTGTTAATTATGCTGGCAGTATTTTCTTTGCTTGAGACCAGATCAAGTTGCCGGTAAGGGAAGTGACTATTTGGTGGGTTCATCTAAAAGATTTGCTTTCTCTTTTATCCCCCTTCTGCTATTTTCTCATTACTCCCACCCTCCCTGCCAACTAATCCAGCCTGCAAGAAACTCTTCAGGTGTTTAAAGGAGTTGGAAACTATTCCAGGAAGGGCTGAAAGTTTGCCACATTGTCAGAGGATAAAAGCACGGTGTTCAATCCAAAAGCTTCGTGTAGTGGGTTTCTTCTTTTTTTTTTAATTGCAAGTTCCAAGTTAAATTTTTGGATGCTTATCTTCCCTACATTTTAATGAGAAGTTTTTGCTAAGGATTTTTTAGAAAAACAGAGATGCAAAAGTTTAAACCCTTTGCACAATAGCTGTGAGTACTGAAGCAACATGCTGTTTTTATACTTTGAAAAACACCAATGCTCACATAATCAGCAGGGGCAGGAATATTGGACAAGTAAATATGGAATATTGTGCTCACAGGCAATAACCGTATCTATTAAATATGCAAACCGTGCAGCCTCGTATGGAATTTTTTCATCACATCACTTTATAGGTATATGTGTGTGTAAGACTGGCTGTATAGTAAACTTTTATGAGTTAAATCATTTTTTCCATTAGTATTCATTGTAATTACCAAGATGTTTATTGTAATTTCTGATTGATCTTCAATTGGCACTGCCTCATAACAATTTATCTTGAAAATTCCATCTGTAGGCCTCTTAGTTATGTGGTGAGTGATTTATTTATAAGCCTTCAACGTACTCAGTTCAATATCAACAGGGACCCGCTTGTAAAGTGAAAAATTCTTCTATAAAGCAAATAATGTCATGGTCATTTTTGCATTTAGGCAGATTAGTCATATTGACCTACAGGAGAGGAATTTGTCCTCTTTCATAGCAGTTCGATGTGTAGTTACGTATTAATTTCTCAGTTTCTTTCATGTCTGTCATTTCTATGACAGCAGGAATCATGCCTTTGTGGGTTTTATTTCCCTTTTAAAAAATTGTGGTAAAATATCTATAACATAACACTTACCACTTTAACCATTTATAAGAGTAGGGTCCTGTGGCATCAAGTACATTCCCATCATCCATCTCCAGACAGCTGCTCGTCTTCTGAAACTGAACACATGTGCTCAGTCACGTGCGACTCTCTGCGCCTCCGTGGACTGCAGCCCGCCATGCTCCTCTGTCCGTGGGATTTCCCAGGCAAGAACACTGGAGTGGGTTGCCATTTCCTCCTCCAGGGGGTCTTCCAGATCCCGAACCCACATCTCCTGCATCTCCTGCATTGCAAGCAGATTCCTCACTGCTGAGCCCCGGGGAAGCCCTCTGAGACTGAGACTCTGTGCCTATTAAATAGTAGCTCTCCACCCTCCCCCAGCCCCCGGCAGTCACTGTCCTGCTCTCTGTCTCTATGAATTTGACTAGTCTAGGGACCTCATATAAGTGGAATCTCTCAGTATTTGTCCTTTTGTGACTGGCTTATTCGCTGTGGCGTCTCCAAGGTTCATCCACGTTGCAGTCTGTGTCAGAATGTGCCTTTGATTTTTTTATACCCACCTACCTAGAATCCAGCTTACAGTAGGAGACGGGAGGCAACAATGCATGTTTGTTGAATGAATACAAGGAAGAAAGAATCGATCTGCTATATTATATCCTTAGAACCAGACACACAGTAGGTCCTCTGTAAGCCTTTGAGAGATTAAAAGAACTGAAGCCTTCCTGAAGGCTGAAGTGAATCCCAAAGAACAATCTAGATATTTTCTGAACTATGAAACATTACCCGTTTCTCCATGCCTGTGTCGATGAAATCCAAAGTACAAAAAGCAACTCTGTGGTGTATTTTCTTGGGCTTGCAATTTGGGTTACTTTGTGCTCCCTGCTAATTAACGAGTTGGTGATGTGCTGTTTGTCTTTTCGTCTGCCTCTGAGCTTGTCAGAAGTCAGTGACAAGCCCAGCGAAACTGGGGGGCACTCTGATAATTAAGGCTTGGAGGGCTTCTTACCGACCCCATCATGTTACCAATCGCTTCCTCGGCCTCAACTGATGGGTAGCTGACATCTGACAAAACAGTGGCCTTCTCTCATCTACACAAGCAGCAGGACACTTTCCCACCTTTTAATGGCTGAGTGAATTTCATCCCGAGCAACTCGGACAAAATGAAAGTGTGTTGTCAAAGTTGTTTGTGAAGATGACTGCATTTAGAAAAGAAGAAAAGTCTTGATACACTCAGAACTGCCAGACACAGACACATACACACAGAGAGAGTCTGTGTTCTCAGCATCTAACTAGTAGAGCATCTGAAAAGTAAACTATACAAACTTGTATTTGAATGCTTCCGTGGCGTAAGGAGGAGTGGTGTGGTGGTCTATCTTCTTTTCTTTGACAACATTCACACTTACAGGTCAGTTGAGTCTGTGTCTCAGTTTTAAAGGAACAAGGGTGATAGAAGAACATTGAAGTAATTTCTCTAAAACTGATCGTATCCTCAGTGATCAGTGCAGACAAACAGAGGAAAACAGTAGAATGGGAAGGACTAGAGATCTCTTCAAGAAAATTCGAGATACC
The DNA here is from genome assembly GCA_006410635.1 of Cephalophus harveyi. NCBI lineage: Eukaryota > Metazoa > Chordata > Mammalia > Artiodactyla > Bovidae > Cephalophus > Cephalophus harveyi. The sequence continues at coordinate 88,884 of SJYT01059093.1, forward strand.
AAGGGAACATTTCATGCAGAGATGGGCACAACAAAGGACAGAAATGGTATGGACCTAACAGAAGCAGAAGATAGTAAGAAGAGGTGGCAAGAATATACAGAAGAACTGTACAAAAAAGATCTTCACAACCAAGACAATCACGATGATGTGATCACTCACCTAGAGCCAGACATCGTGGAATGTGATGTCAAGTGAGCCTTAGGAAGCATCACTACAAACAAAGCTAGTGGAGGTGACGGAATTCCAGTTGAGCTATTTCAGATCCTGAAAGATGATGCTGTGAAAGTGCTGCACTGAATGTGCCAGCAAATTTGGAAAACTCATCAATGGCCACAGGACTGGAAAAGGTCAGTTTTCATTCCATTCACAAAGAAAGGCAACGCCGAAGAATGCTCAAACTACTGCACAATTGCACTCATCTCACACACTAGCAAAGTAATGCTCAAAGTTCTACAAGTGAACCGTGAAATTCCAGATGTTCAAGCTGAATTTAGAAAAGGCAGAGGAACCAGAGATCAAATTGCCAACATCTGTTGGATCATCGAGAAAGCAAGAGTTTCAGAAAAACATCTGCTTTATTGACTATGTGAATCACCACAAACTGGAAAATTCCTAAAGAGATGGGAATACCAGACCACCTTACCTGCCTCCTGAGAAATCTGTATGCAGGTCAAGAAGCAATAGTTAGAACTGGACATGGAACAACAGACTGGTTCCAAATTGGGGAAAGAGTACATCAAGGCTGTATATTGTCACCCTGCTTATGTAACTTATATGCAGAGTACATCATGAGAAATGCTGGGCTAGATGAAGCACAAGCTGGAATCAAGATTGCCGGGAGAAATATCAGTAACCTCAGGTATGCAGATGACATCACCCTTATGGCAGAAAGTGAAGAACTAAAGAGCCTTTTTATCAAAGTGAAGGAGGGGAGTGAAAAAGCTGGCTTAAAAGTCAACATTCAGAAAACTAAGATCATGGCATCGGGTCCTATTCCTTCATGGCAAATAGATGGGTAAACAATGGAAACAGTGACAGACTATTTTCTTGGGCTCCAAAAATCACTGCAGATGGTGACTGCAGCCATGAAATTAAAAGATACTTGCTCCTTGGAAGAAAAGCTGTGACAAACCTAGACAGCATATTAAAAAGCAGAGACATTACTTTGCTGGCAAAAGTCTGTCTAGTCAAAGCTATTGTTTTTCTAGTAGTTGTGTATGGGATGTGAGAGTTGGATCGTAAAGGAAGCTGAGCGCTGAAGAATTGATGCTTTTGAACTGTGGTGTCAGAGAACACTCCTGAGAGTCCCTTGGACTGCAAGGAGGTCAAACCAGTCAATCCTAAAGGAAATCAACCCTGAATATTCATTGCAAGGACTGATGCTGAAGCTGAAACTCCAGTACTTTGGCCACCTGATGCGAAGAACTGACTCATTGGAAAAGACCCTGACACTGGGAAAGATTGAAGGCGGGAGGAGAAGGGCTTGAGGATGAGATGGTTGGATGACGTCACCGACTTGATAGACATGAGACTGAGTAAACTCCAGGAGTTGGTGATGGACAGGGAAGCCTGGCGTGCTGCAGTCCATGGGGTCGCAAAGAGTCGGAAATGACTGGGTGACTGAACTGAACTGATAGTATCTTAATGTGCAGGATCTGAATCTGTAACGCAAACCCATCAGATAATTGTCAGTCATATTGGGGGAGGGGCTCTGTACCTCCTTATTTATGTTTATCTTAAGCTTCCTTGATCTCCTGAATCCAGTGTGGTTTGGCACCAGCCCCAGAGGCGCCCATGACTTTCTGAACCAGTCTGCATTTTAACCTGAGCCCCAGGCGATTCATATACCTGGAAAATTTGAGGGGTCCTGGTAAGTCACCGAGCTCTATCACTCTCTGCTTGCACTTTATTCTCATTCAGTTGAATTCCACTGGGGCCTGGGCATGGTTAAAACAAACGAGTTCAGTTCAGTCGCTCAGTCGTGTCTGACTCTTTGCGACCCCATGAATCGCAGCACGCCAGGCCTCCCTGTCCATCACCATCTCCCAGAGTTCACTCAGACTCACGTCCATCGAGTCGGTGCTGACATCCAGCCATCTCATCCTCTGTCATCCCCTTCTCCTCCTGCCCCCAATCCCTCCCAGCATCAGAGTCTTTTCCAAAGAGTCAACTCTTCGCATGAGGTGGCCAAAGTACTGGAGTTTCAGCCTTAGCATCATTCCTTCCAAAGAAATCCCAGGGCTGATCTCCTTCAGAATGGACTGGTTGGATCTCTTTGCAGTCCAAGGGACTCTCAAGAGTCTTCTCCAACACCACAGTTCAAAAGCATCAATTCTTCGGCGCTCAGCTTTCTTCACAGTCCAACTCTCCCATCCATACATGACCACTGGAAAAACCATAGCCTCGACTAAACGGACAAAATGGCTGTCTGGGGAGGCCTTACAAATAGCTGTGAAAAGAAGAGAAGCGAAAAGCAAAGGAGAAAAGGAAAGATATAAGCATTTGAATATAGAGTTCCAAAGAACAGCAAGAAGAGATAAGAAAGCCTTCCTCAGCGATCAATGAAAAGAAATAGAGGAAAACAACAGAATGGAAAAGACTAGACATCTCTTCAAGAAAATTAGAGATACCAAGGGAACATTTCATGCAAAGATGGGCTCAATAAAGGACAGAAATGGTATGGATCTAAGAGAAGCAGAAGATATTAAGAAGAGGTGGCAAGAATACACAGAAGAACTATACAAAAAAGATCTTCACGACCAAGATAATCACGACGGTGTGATCACTCACCTAGAGCCAGACATCCTAGAATGTGAAGTCAAGCGGGCCATAGAAAGCATCACTACGAACAAAGCTAGTGGAGGTGATGGAATTCCAGTGGAGCTATTTCAAATCCTGAAAGATGATGCTGTGAAAATGCTGCACTCAATATGCCTGCACATTTGGAAAACTCAGCAGTGGCTGCAGGACTGGAAGAGGTCAGTTTTCATTCCAATCCCCCCCAAGAAACAAACCAAAACCCACACAAAAAATTCCTAGGTGTGTCTCATGGTCAAGATTGAGAACCCTGACTCTCAGCCAGTAAACGCCATCAGCACCCTAGGGCAGAGACCTTGTGTATTTCGTTCTTGCCTCGGAAGGTGCTGGAAACACAGTGGGAGATTGTTTATTTGTTGAATGGAGTGCTATACCAAACCCAAGGCTTAAATAATGTATTCACCATATATCCATATATTCATACATTCATTCAGTGGCCATCTCTATTGGTGAAGCTGGTGGCACGGGGCAGATGTGGGTACTGAGATAAAGTTTAGGGTTCAAGGTGTATATGTGGAATCAGCGTCTGTTGAGGGACGAGGGAGGAAACAAAACTGGGCAGAGACAGAGGAGGAGTCGCGATGCAGGGGTGTGAGGTCTTGGCCAACCCCAGTGGGCAGCGCCGGCGTGTGTACTGCCCCTCGGAGCGCTCTGTGTTTCATTTATTTCTTACTGACCCTGCTGGCTCTCGCTGCTATGCAGGGCCTCTCCCTGTTTGCCGCGAGCGGGGGCTCCTCTCTTGCTGTGGAGTGTGGGCTCTCGGCGCGCGGGCTCAGTAGTTGTGGCTCATGGACTCGAGAATGCTGGCTCAGCGGTTGTGGCTTAGCTGTCCTGCAGCGTGTGTGACCTTCCTGGATCAGCCGTCGAATCCTCCTGCGTTGACAGGTGGGTTCTGAACCACTGGACTGCCAGGGAAGCCTTCGTGTCCTGTGTTGGGTCTAGGTGGCGGGGCTTTATGCCCATGCTTTGCTTGGTCACTCTTGTATGCTCTCCAGTACGGGGCATGGCCTTGGGAGAGCTTTCTGTGTGTGCAGACCGGCAGTAACAGATGCCTTGTTACCTTTGGATACATCCGAAGCTGGGCAGCAAATCTTGCCTTGAAAAGAGATCTGAGCGGCACAGCTCTTTGTCCATTCTTTGCAGTCAAGAGGCAAGGAGAAGAATGTTTAAAGATGTAGGCTGTGGAGTCTGACTTCCTGGCTTTGATGTCTGGACGTGCCACTCCCGGGCTCAGTGGCTCTGGCTGGTTATCCGTCTGCTCGGAGGCTCAGTCTTGCATCCGCAGCGCAGTGGTTATGAGGCCTGTCTGACAAGGCGGTTGCAGAGCATGGTGCAAGAAGTGGATTGAAGGCACACAGTGGGCACTTAATAAGCTTAGGTATTCCCCTTCATGAGCTTCCTGATAGCTCAGATGGTAAAGAATCTGCCCGCAATGCAGGAGACCTGGGTTTGATTCGGTCGGGAAGATCCCCTGGAGACGGAAATGGCAACCCTCTCCAGTATTCTGGCCTGGAGAATTCCATGGACAGAGGAACCTGGTGGGTTACAGTCCGGGGTCGCAAAGAGTTGGATACGACTGAGCAACTAACACTTTCACTTTTCATTACCCTTCATATTTTAGCAATATTCTATATAATTGCAATTAAAAGTTGTAATATTAAATAATATAAAACATGGAGTCTTCTTTTGCTTATAGGCAGGAACACACTGGGTTGATAAAATGTTAGTGAGAGAAAGGGCAGTTTTATACCTACTGATGATAATACATATATATAAAATTTTTATTCCTCTGGGTATGAGGACCATCTTTGCCTCCTTGTATACTAGACAAATACATTTGTTCATGGCCTGTGTGCATTTTTCTTTTTTTTTCAGAGCAGTGAGAATCTTGACTCTTGCTTTTAAATGAGACAGTTGGGGAGGTGATAGGATGATCAGATTCATAACTTGTCTCCTCTCTTCCTGTGGGCTCTGGGGCTGTGCTCCAGCTGCAGCAGCTCCATTTAAAATCAGAGATTCGATGTCTCTATTTTCAGATCTCAGAAGGGCTCAAGAACTCCACCATCGGGTTTAGTAGTGAAGATGTAGCGCCAAGATTAAGCAAGGTTGGTTACATTTGTAAATGAAAAAGGCTCAAAGCTTTGTTTGAACAAATTGATGCAATAGATCTGAGGTGGGATGGAACTCTAGCAGAACGGTGAAATTTCTATGAAAAAAAACCTTCACACCAGTGAGTATTAAAGTTCTAGAATTAACCGTGCTACTGTATGCAGACTGCGAAGGTCATCGTTAGCTTTATCTTTACACTCTCCGTTTCCCCTTGTGATGATAAAATTCAAACGGTGTCAGTTATGATCAGGGACTGCTTTGCATACGGTCCCCCACAGGGGTGACTTAAAAACAGTAGAATTTTGGACTTCCTCGTTGGTCCAGTGGCTAAGACTCTGAGCTCCTAATTCAAAGAGCCTAGGTTTGATTCCTGCTCAGAGATCTATATCCCGTGTGCTGCAACTAAGACCCGGTACAGCCAAATATACAAATAAATCAACATTTAAAAATTAAAAAAAATAGTAATAAAAAACAGGATTTTGTTTCAGTCTCACAGAAATAAAAGTCCCATCTAAGGGGGTGACCGTGCTGTGGAAATCTGTTAGGGCACCTGGCACCCTCCCTGCCGCCGCTTTCTCTTACTGTGCCACGTTATTGTCCCTCTGACCCAGGATTGCTGTCATTAGCATTGCATTGCAGCTGGGGGTGGGGGGACAGGAAAGGGGATGGCATGCCCGTCCCCTCCTTTTTAAATGCAAAATAAACCACCTGCACATCGTTACTTCCCATTCACATGCGTTTACCCACATGGCCACACCTAACTGTGAGCGACACTGGGGAATATGGGCTTTCCGTGGCCAGGGGTGCAGTTAGGAAGTCTACTGTTGTGCAGAGGAGGGTGGAAGCTCTTTTTTTACCAATCCTCCCCAGACTCCCTTGGAGGGAACTTTCTTTCATCCTCTCTTAGAGTTTGTGGTGGGCATAGGGCTGCCCCCATCTCTGCTACTTCCATCCCTTTCTCTTCACACCCTTTCGTCTTTATGCTGAAACATTTGCATTCACCCTGCCTTTCTGTCTTCATCAGAGTGTCCATATTATGAAGATGGAGAAACAGATTGGTTGTATAATCACAGCAATTAGACAAGAAAGAAGTCAATTCTTTTGATTTTTTTTTTTTTTTAAGATGACATCTCTATAATCACTTGACTGTCTTATCTCCTATGGGTTCCGCACCACACAGGCCTGAATATCTTTATATTTTAACTTGCATTTACACTTAAAATTTAGAAAAAGTAGTTCTTATCTTCTCCGTATTGGTCAGAATGGCCTTCTGCTAATGATGTAATTAGTGAAACGATACAAGACAAAAGGGGAGATCTTTCAGTTTTACAAAGTCAATGAAGTGGCAAAATCCGCCACGCTTGCCGCGTGTGCAGAATGTTTCACGGAGCTCTACTGCAGTGATGTGTTCTTGTGAGCCGCTACTGTAGTTGCCGAAGCTAAATTATAATAATTTGATGACAGCGTGCAAGATGGATTTGCTGAAGCACTGCCTCCTCGACGGCTGTCAGATCTAGTTTGGAATGGGCGAGGCTCTCTTGTCACTCTTGGTCTCACCCAGAGTGTGTTCTGTGTGGGAGGTTTTCTTACAGAGCCTTCCTCTGCTGACTTCTCTTTCACAATGCCCCTAATTGTTTCTTCCAGAATTTTGATTCCTGGTTTAAAAACAAACAACAACAAAATAACTCTACTAAGTTTTTGTCAGCTTTATTTTAAAAAACATTTACTTGTCTGTGCCAAGTCTTAGTTGTGGCCTGTGTGATCTAGTTCCCTGACCAGGGATTGAACCCAGGCCCCTGCTTCGGGAGCGTGGAGTCTTAGCCACTGGACCACCAGGGAAATCCCTTTATCAGTTTTATAAAATGCTTTATTTTATTTCCCACCTCAGTTGAATTCCTGAGGTCACCCCTTTAGTCAAGAGAAGGTGTCCTTATAAGTTGGGAAGTTGGGTTATGGTAGCTGACTCACTGATGCATCTTTCAGGGGATTGTTCCTCCACCCCCATGGGTAAGTTTCTGTTCATTTGAGCTTCGTGCTCTTTGCCTGTGTCCACCTCTACCCATCCCAGTGCCTTGCTAGAGCTCGAATGTGTGCTGGCTCTGAAGAGCTGGTTGAACACGTGTTTTCCCACCACCTGTATTTAATGACATTGTATCGGTAGCTTCACATTGGCCTTAGTGAAAGGGTGACACCAAGGAGAATGGCAAATGTTGCAGATCAGAGCCAGTTGTGACACACTTATCAGCCCATCACTGATCACTCCTCTGTGGTTCCCTGTCTCCCTCCTTTTTCATTTGTTGAAAACTTGGCTGATGGATCACAGTCTTCGTCCCTCCATGTCTGATGACGCAGTCAGAGATTTTAACGTCTATGTTGAATTAGTGAGTAAGGGCCAGGGTTACTCAAGATCCTGCCCTGCCAGGAACCGCGCTGTGTGCCCAGTCGCTCAGTCATGTCCATCTCTTTGTGGCCCAGTGGGCTTTAGCCCTCCAGGCTCCTCTGTCCATGGGATTCTCCAGGCAAGAATACTGGAGTGGGGTGCCTTGCCCTCGTCCAGGGGATCTTCCCAACTCAGGGACCAAACCCAGGTCTCCCACACTGCAGGCGGATTCTTACCACCTGAGCCACAGTCCGGCACAATGAAGACATGTTCCACATTCCACATGACTTTTTCTCTTTGTGTCAGACATCTGGGAAGTTGAAAAACCTGATTCTAATGATCAGGACCTAGAACCGAATTTCGTTTTCTATATAGCACAAAGTAATCTTTGTACAGGTTTAATACCCACTGCATAAACTGAAGGAGACTTGTACTCTGTTTTGTTTGGAAATTCACCCACAGTTACTCACCACTTCAAAAATCATGTCCCTGCTGGCAATACCACCCTGGTATTTGAGTCACCTATTCAACCCACCTTATCAGTCTGTATTTGATTTACTTTTAGCTAATTCACATTTCTCCCTAGCTGTTACAACCATCTGACATATTTACTGCTGTCGTGAATGAGGAAAGAGCTTGCTTTGTTTTTTCATTTTTGTGTTTTCACTTTCAGTACTTGGAATAGAATGGATCAGGGCCAAGCAGTACATGCTTTGGGTTTTGTGGACCCCAGAGTTGTCTCCTCTGCTGACCTCTGACACTGAGTGGAACAGCAGCCGTGAACAACATGTAAACACATGAGCGTGGCTGTATGCCAATAAAACTTTATTTAGACACTGAAATTTGAATTTCATGCAGATTCACATGTCAGGGTATGTTATTGTTCTTTTGATTTAAAAAATGTAAAAAAAAAAGCATTCTTAGCTTATGGGCTTTAAAAAACCAAATTAGCAGAGGGCTAAATTGGGTCTACAAGCTGTAGTTTGTCAACTTCTATACTAGGTACTTAAAAATAATTCATTTCAGCTCATGAATGATTCTGTAATACTATGTATATATTAATAACTATTTCAGGCACATATGAAAACTTATTTTTGAGCCTATATATCTCCTGAGACGTGTGTGTGTGTGTGTGTGTGTGTTCGTCGTTCAGTCGTGTCAGACTCTTTGCAACCCCATGGACTCTAGCCCTCCAGGCTACTTACTCTCCATGGGACTGCCCAGGCAAGAGCACTGGAGTGGCTTGCCATGTCTTTCTCCATTGAACAAGTGTATATCAGAATCAAATGTACCTTTTGACTGTACATGTCTATTCTGTACATTTTAACTGTCTCTCAGTAGATAAAGTGAGTAATACTGTAAAGTTCAGAAACAGGATCCGGTTTAGCAAATGTCTCAGTGTTGTAATGAAGCCTATAGACCACAACACAGATCATCTCCAGTTTATTATATGTTTTCTTAGTAAACAGAAGAGGGGTGGAAAGACTGCCTTTGCACCGGGAATGGGCGTGCCCAGCGCTCTCCCCGGGTCTTTAGAGCGGGCCCTAACTGGGCCTGTAGCACCCCCATCGTCTTTCTGCAAACTCTGTTTGGAAAAACAGACCTCAGGACCCGAGTAAGAACGCTCACACTCCTCGGTGCAAAGAACTTAAACGTAACCAACTGAAGCTTACGGAAGTCGGAATGGTAAAACTAACAGGGCTGTTAAAACCAGCTTTCCTGAAAATCATGAATTGGTTGGCCTGTTTCTTATACTGGCAAATAGTGAATCTTGATCATTCATCAGGCCGCATGTCATAAATCAGGGGCCGAGAGAGGCTGCAAGATGCTTTCCAGCATCACAGAGAGCCGCGGTGCTGCCGTGTATCACGTTGTTAGATTCCAGTGGTGCCAGCACTCATCGGGCAATGAAAGTTTTAAAACTGTAACAAGTTGTCAAATGTTTATCAACGGGATTTTATGAAGGACTAAAAAGTTATGTACGATACTGCACAGGCCATTAGGGGAATAATAATAGCAATAAAGAGACTTTATTCTCATCAAGACTTACGTGGCAGCTCGCTTTTCTCCCCAAACTTGGTTAATGGAGGTTGGGAGAAGCAAATAATTCAGTGCCAGAAGGAGAACAGCTTGAAGCTTTAGACGGAATATCTGTATTATGTGTTGAATAGAATATAATGGATATGTGGGCTATATCTCTATAGATATGTAGATCTCTCTGTTATTTATGGAGAAAGATATTCAGGAATGAAACACAGCCTTAACAAATGCCCTGTCAATTGTGTTTTATGGATTCTGATGCAGAGCAGAGGGCGGGTGGGCCTTGACATCGGGCTGAGCCGGGTTCAGTTCCTGCCTGCTGTCTTAATATCTGTGTGTCTCTCTACACGGAAGTTGCCTGTTGCATAAAAGGAGGAACAGCAATGAAATGTGTCTTACTAGGTTTGTTGCGCGGATTTTAAAAAATAAAGCATTTGGCATGATTGATTGCACTTAGGGAGCCCAGACATGCCCCTTCCCCCCAAAAAAAGACCCAGTTGACTACCCTCATTGGCCATATGACCTTGGGCTGGCCTCTTTACCTCTCCCAGTCTGTTTCTCTACTTATCCAGAGGAGACAACTATCTGCTCACTCGTTTACTGCCTGAAGATTGAATGAGATAGTGTCTGTGGAGAGCCTAGTATAGAGTTAGCCATATAGATCTTGTCTTTATGATAAGTCCCCTTTCCTTTCATTCAAAATATGTATATGTATGCTTGTGTGTGTGTGTGTATGTGTGCACTCAGTTGTGTCCAACTCTTTGTGACCCCCACCAACTGTAGCCCACCAGGCTCCTCTGTCCGTTGTATTTTTCCAGGCAAGAATACTGGAGTGGGTTGCCATTTCCTCCTCCAGAGGATCTTCTGACCCAGGGATCCAACTTGTGTCTCCTGCACTGGCAGGTGGATTCTTTATCACTGAGCCACCTGGGAATCTCACGTACTCATATACACATGTATATATTATTTACTGAAGTGTAACTGACCTACAACACTGTGTTTGCTCCAGGTGTACAGCATAGTAATTCAATAATTCTATACATTGCAATATGATCACCATGATATGTACATTTACCATCTGTCAGGGGTATTCTTAAAAAAAATTTTTTTATTGAAGTATATTTGATTTATTAATACAGTGTATTAATTTTAGGTTGTCAGGGGTGTATGCTTAAAAATGAGACAAAATAAACTATCTTCAGAGATATAGCACTGTTACAGTAACTGTTTCATAAATCACCATTAACATTCTTTCAGAAGGCTCTAGAGACTTCATGAACACACAGTCACCGGTTTGTGTGTCTACTGCGTTAGACGGTAGGAAGCAAGCACAGGTACTGTCAGGCTCCTCTGCTGGATGGCAAGCTCTGTCGGAGCAGGGAATCCGTGTCTCTTGCCTGTATCTGTATTCCTAGCATGCTTATTTGGGACATAGGCGCTTCGTTTCTAGATGCTCAATTAATATTTGTAAACAGATCCATCTCCAGCAGAGAAGAGCAATAAATAAACCCACTAGTTCATCTTCTGTTTGTTCCTCCGCACCAAGGGTGGGTGTACTGTTTATCAGGATCCCAGCAGGGACCAGATGGTACATTCCAACTGGGTGCTGTGAGGAGAGTGTACAAAAGAGTGTGTTGATTACGATATGGTTGGCATGCATGGAAACCACCAGGGGCCAGCCATGCCCTGAGGTGCCATCCCCTGACCACAAGGCGGATGGGGAGGAGCGTTTACTAGTCAGAGAAAGATTCTGCAAGAGAAGAGTTGACTGTGAGGAGGGGCCTTAGGGCAGAGCTGTGAGTTTTCCTTCAGGGAGATGCTCGCTTTGCGTGTGCCCACATGACCAGGCTGAACTACATCCCCCAGAATCCCCTCCTTGGAGGTGTGTGGTCAGGGAGGGCCATGGAGAGACTTGTGTGTGGGCCTTGGAGGGTGACGTGAAGCCCTTTTGTGACTCGCACCCTTTGTCTCCACTCATCAGCTGGCTTTCCTCCTTGGCCTGGGGGGCGGCCGATCCCCCAGGGGATCTACCCTGATCCCCTTTCCTTGGTTCCTCCTTCAGCTTCTCCAACTCTGGGCCAGGCACGTGTTCAGCTCTACGATGAGGTTCAGCCTGGCGGCTGCAGTCACCACAATCAGAAGAACAAGAACTGACTCAAGCTTCTGTCCAGCTGCGTGGACCCCAGCTCATCCTTGTGGGTTTCAGCTTGTCCTGATCCTCCCCCTTCACATCCCCTGTTCCTTCCTGATGGTCCGCCCTGTGGACTCCAAGCTCCAGCCTGTGACACAGACCACAGTTGTATGGAGACTGCTTAACATTACTTGGTGCCTCAAGGGGTTATGGTCAAATCCCTGAAACAAATACAGCTGTGTATGTAGGCAAACATGGGCTTCCTCGGTGGCTCAGGGGTAAAGAATCCTCCTGCAGGACAGAAGCCGCAGGAGATTTGAGGTTGATCCCTGGGTCAGGGAGACCCCCTGGGGAAGGGAATGGCACCCCACCCCAGTATTCCTGCCTGGAGTATCCCATGGACAGAGGAGCCTGGGGGGCTACAGTCCATAGGACTGAAAAGAGTTGGACACGACTGTAGCGACATGCTACATGCTAAATGCACGTAGCCAAACACCCAAACACGAATGCAGGCATTTGTACATCTCCTAGTTGTTCTGCTTGTCTGTTCTTAGCTTGGATTGCTATAACAAAACCCTGTAGACAGGGTATCTTATAAGTAGCATAAATTTCTTTCTCACAGTTAGGGAAGCCAGGAATCTGAGATCAGCGTGCCAGCATGGCCGTGCTCAGGTGAGAGCCCTCTTCAGGGTTGCAGATGGACAACTTCTCCTTGTATCCTCACCTGGCAGAAAAAGAGAGAGCTAGCTCCCTGGCCTCTTATAAAAGCACTAATGCCATTCATTGAGGGCTCCATCCTCATGACCTAGTCACCTCCTGAAGCTCCAACCTCCAAATACCATCAACTGGGGTTAAGGCTTTAAGATATGATTTTTTTTTTTTTTTTTTGGCTGTGCCAAATGGCATGTGGAATCTTAGTTCCCTGACCAGGAATCAAATTTGCACCCCTTGCATTGGAAGTGTGGAGTCTTAACCACTGGATCACCAGGGAAGTCCCTCAAGATATGAATTTTTGTAGCAAACCAGGATGTCCGAGCTGTCTAAGCTGCGATCAGGTTGCAGTCTCTCCTGGAGGCGTCGGTTCAGATCCCACTCCCGATATCACACTTCACAGCTTCCCTGGTGGCTCAGAAGGTAAAGAATCTGCCTGCAGTGCAGGAGACCCAAGTTCGATCCCTGGGTCTGGAAGATCCCCTGGAGAAGGGAATGACAACTCACTTTGGTATTCTTGCCTGGAGAATCCCATGGACAAAAGAGCCTGCTGGGCTGCAGTCGGGGGGGGGCGGGTCACAAAAAGTCACACAGCTGAGCAGCTAACACTTTCACTCCACTTCAGGCATTCAGACTATAACAAACACTGACTGAAACAGAAACACGATCAGCCCTTGGTGACACCATTGAAATTAACCAGGGTGGAGAGAGTTAATACCGTGATCTTCCTTTTCTTCCCTGAGCCTGCCTGCTGGTAACAGCCCATAAAGCAAACCCAACCAGAAAGCATAATGTCAGCCTCTTGGAGCCCCGAGAATACTGGAGAAGGCTAGGTGAGGCTCTGGAGGAGCCAACCATCTCTAGGGAGTTGTCCACCCTGGAGGCCATTTGTTTAGGTAAATTTACATTAGCTAAATTCAGTATATTCATTCAGACATGAGTTCTGCAAATGTTTATTCAACACCTATGAGCCAGGCCCTGTGCTGAATTCTGGGACCACACAAAGACTAATTCTAATGTGGCAGGTGATTTATTGGGTATCACTGTGTATTTTGTTCTCTCTGATGTATTTCCCTTGCCATACGAAGAAGGGAGCTGAGACTTTTGAATTTGCCTGGTTGAATTTCAACAAGTCTGTTTAAATGCCTCATTTAGCATTTTACAGCAGCTTGTGTGTAGTAGGGCCAAAGGCAAAAATTTCCCAGCTTAAAATTTGGAAAATCTAAAGTTGTTTGAAGGGTATTGTGCTGGAGGGAGCCGGGGAAGAACACTTTCAGGAGGTGGGAGCATATGGAAGACAGAGAGGTGGGGGGCGACCCCGGAGTTGGGGAAGGGGTTTTGGTTTTGCATTTTCTCTGGGAGAAGGGGCCTGATCCCTCTCTCGCAGTGCCCAGGAGGTGCCTGAGCCTCGGAGGGGCTGTCGGTGCTGTGTGGACACTATTCTTCAGCAGGGAGTGAGCGTGTGCGTGTGTTTTGGGGGGCACAGCACATATGAGCGTGGAGGCTACCATCTAAAAATCAGAAATCTCTTTTTTGTTTCCCTGAATGTTCTGTGCTGCATCTGCCCCCTGGGGTTCTTGTATGATCCTAGCGAGGGTTGGAAAGCCTCCCCCGCGAAGACCAAGATGAGTTTCTCATCAGCCCAACAGAGGAGGCTTGAAGCAAACTGAACTTGATCTCGACAAATAAAGAAATGTGACAGTTTGTGGACCGGGTGTTGCTAAAATGTGTGTATCCGCCGTGGTCACCTTCACAGCAGCCACTTTTACAGAACGCCTACTGCTTGCAAGTAGCTGTGCTAGCCGCTTTTATTCCTTGTTTCACTCATCTATTCGGTGAGTAGGGACGGAGTATGTCGTGTAGGGTGGGCCCTGTTCTTCAGAATAGGGCTGAGCATGGAGGATACGGCAGTGAACACACAGGTGAAGCATCTCGTGGAGCTCAAATAACTGTGGGAGGCCAGGACCGGAATGCAGAAGGGAGTCCGTGTGGCAGTCAGGAGGAAGAACATTCCAGGCAGGGGGAACGGTGTGGGCCGGGACGCCGAGTGTGGCTGGGAGGCCAGTGTGGCTGCAGAGGGCAGCCGAGGAGGAGCAGGGTGGAGCCAAGGCCTGCGGGACGGGCTCGGGAGGTGAGGACGCCCGGGTCATGTGTGAAGGGCTTTATTTTCCCGGCGTCAGCTCTGTTGATAAATATCACTTAGTTCCTATTTCTAAGTAACTTGAGTTTAGTGAGGAAGGTGAATCTATAAACTGGTGATTTTAACCAGTTTGCGCAGTGATGAAACTCTCTTCCTAGAACTTCCTTCCAGCTCTTGTGAGCAGAAGGCAGGGCACAGTTTGGGGGGCAGCCCAAAGGAACCGCGCGGGGGCAATCTGGAGAGACGTATAGGAGTTTGTCAGGGTCTGGGCAGGGTCTGAGGTTTTATCCCACGCTCACAAGTGAGTCACGGTTCCATGGATTCTGGCAGAAGATTCTAGTCCAGGTCGTCAGAGACAAGATTTTCTCGCTCGCAGCACAGCAGGGAGTATGAGCTCTGTGCTCGCCGCGCTGTTGCCCTCGAGGCTCGTGGCGGGCCCGGGCGGTGGTCCAGGTAGATACTGCGCAAGCTGCTGCTGCTGAGTCGCTTCAGTCGTGTCCGACCCTGTGCGACCCCATAGACGGCAGCCCACCAGGCTCCCCCGTCCCTGGGATTCTCCAGGCAAGCACACTGGAGTGGGTTGCCATTGCCTTCTCCTGCACATGCAGGGCGTTCATATTACAGGAGACCGGAGCTTAGGAAACCCCAGTCTTTTATAAGGAGGCTGCCAGCAAGCCTCCCCTCTCTTGGCCCTGCAGGGGGGCATTATTTTTATTACCCTGGCCAGGAAGCAAGTCTGCCCGCTGCCTGGAGGGGGCTGCCGTCTCTGTCTGCCGGGGCTATTTGCTGTCGGACCGTCCTGAGGAAGATGGTTGTTGTCTCTAAGTCGTGGTCAACTCTCTGCAATCCCAAGGACTGCAGCACACCAGGCCTCCTTGCCCCCACTGTCTCCTGGAGTTGGCCCAAGTTCACTCTCCACCGAGTCGGTGATGCCATCCAACCATCTCATCCTCTGCTGCCTTCTCCTTTTGCCTTCCACCTTTCCCAGCATTAGGATCTTTTCCGATGAGTTGGTTTTTCATAGCAGGTGGCCAAAGTATTGGAGTTTCAGCATGAGTCCTTCCAATGAGTATTCACGGTTGATTTCCTTTAGAATTGACTGGTTTGATCCCCTTGCTGTCCACTGGACTCTCAAGAGTCTTCTCTAATACCAGAGTTCGAAAGCATCAGTTCTTTGGCTCTCAGCCTTGTTTAGGGTCCAGCTCTCACATCTGTACATGACTACTGGAAAAACCATAGCTTTGACTATATGGACCTTTGTTGACCAAGTGATGTCTTTGCTTTTTAATATGCTGTCTAGATTTGTCATAGATTTCCCTCCAAGAAGCAAGCATCTACTGGAGAATATGGTCCAGAACAAAAGATACGAGAGCCTCTGCTCCCAGGACATGCTGCAACATGAGACACCCAAGGAGAACTGTTCCCCAGAAGAACAGAGCTGTGAGGGTCAGAGTTAATGAACCCTAAGTTCTTTCACTATTTCTATGAGTTAATATTGTTCTGGAGTGGGTTAGATAACGGAGTGCCAGTTTTCTGGACTCTTGAGGCTGCTAGAGCTCATCAAAGGTGAGTGAGAGAGGAATTAGGGGATAGTAAATAGGCTAAATGAGGCACTTTAGGGTAGCAAGTTTCAAAATGCACTTACTCATCAGTTTTTGACATACAGTTCTGCAGCGCCTGCTCTGTGCCACGCCCTGGGAGTGGGAGCCCAGCCACGATGACAAAGAGAAGGAGCAGAGAAAAGGCCCACGGCTCAGGCTGCAAGGGAGTCGGTGCTGATGGAGGCTGGATGTCTAAGCCTGGGTGCCCATCAGAATCCCTGGGCAGACCCCAGAATGATGAAATACAAATCTGTGACTGGGGCCCAGGCATCTGTATTAGTTTAAAAACACATCCCAGGCAGTCTGGGTTGACAACTCCGCATGGACCCGTAGATGTGCCTGGTGGTCCTCTGCTCAGGCTGTTGCTATGGTTTCGGTGGTTGCTTCCATTCGGATGGGTTATCCCGCCTGAGATGTTGCTTTGCCTGAGTTTCTTCTGTGAGTGCCCTGTGTCTTTTGAGGTGGAACTCAGCTCTGTACTCCTGGGATAGGTTCTGATCTCAATACAGCATTACTCTTAATACAAGTGGGGCAAGTTTTCTCCAGGTCTAGGTTGGATACGGAGAAGGCGATGGCACCCCACTCCGGTACTGTTGCTTGGAAAATCCCATGGACAGAGGAGCCTGGTGGGCTGCAGTCCATGGGGTCGCGAAGAGTCAGACACGATGGAGCGAATTCCCTTTCACTTTTCACTTTCCTGCATTGGAGAAGGAAATGGCAACCCACTCCAGTGTTCTTGCCTAGAGAATCCCAGGGACAGGGGAACCTGGTGGGCTGCCGTCTCTGGGGTCGCACAGAGTCGGACCCGACTGAAGCGACTTCTCAGCAGCAGCAGCAGTTGGATACAGGTGCAGCAGTTTCTCTCCAGGTCTGGGTCGGATGCTTTAACATGCCTTGTACTATAGACGCTGGCATATTTTGGATCTTTGACTGTGTACCAGGACTTGTATATTGTCAGTAACTTATATTTGTGCAGACATCAATTTAGGAGTAAATGCATAGACTTTTGAATCAGAGCAATGTGACTTTGAAATCTGGCTCTCCTCTCATTGGCTGTGTAAACTTCCCAGACTTTCTAACCTCTCTGGACTCAGTTACCTCTTTAGCAAGAAGCAGATGATTCCTCAGCCCCTCAGGGTTGTTTTAAAGATGAATTGAAATAAAGTGCCTCAAGCTTAGAACTGTGTATTAATACATAGTTAAGATTCAATATATTTTAATTTTTTCATTATCTCATTTAATCGTCAAAAATCCCCTCAACAATAAATCTGCATTTTGCTGATATATTGGAGAAAATAGCATCCCATTTATCACAGAGGATAAATAAAAATATGGACGTATAAAATAAGGTCCTTACTTTTGAGGAGCTTGTAATCAATTACCTCTTTAGAAAGAACTATGTGAAAATAAACCTAGGTAATGATTCACCATTCAATTATAATGATATAATTGTGAATATATTGGAACAGTGTCTCTCAACCATAATGTGTAGAAAGCTCAGTTGAAGAGCATGTAATATGCAGATTCTCAAGCCTAGACCCAGTAATTCTGGGTTCAGCAGTCAGAAATCTACTGTTCAACAGACAGATGGCTTCAGATGATTCTAAAATCACAGCTGATGTGTGAACTACACCTAAACAGTTCGATAAAGTTCCATCTGAAGCAGCTTTTTGAAGAGATAGACTTGCAATTGAGTCTAAAGAAATCTAGGTAAACTGTGGATCAGCAAAGGGGACAGGTCAGGGTATGTTTCAAGAGGGGACAAATTATGAGCAAAGCTGAGAAGACAAGAGTGGATCATATTTGCAGAACTAACCATGTTAATATACATAGTAATTCAAGTTTATTGGTTTTGCTGGACTTTAATAATGTAAGTGTTTTCTCATTTTCATGACCTTTTCCTTGCAAAGAAACTTAATTAACAAACCTTTTCATTTTTGAAAGTCTGTCCAACAGCCCCACATCTCTTGCTGAACACCATACTAGGGAGTATTTGAATATGCATATTGTATCTAGTCACTGCGAAAGGAGACAGCAGCCTTGAAATTAAAAGACACTTGCTCCTTGGAAGGAAAGATATGACAGACCTAGACAGCCTATTAAAAAGCAGAGGCATCATTTTGACAACAGAGGTCCTTACAGTCAAAGCTATGGCTTTTCCAGTGGTCATGAATGGATGTCAGAGCTGGACCATAAAGAAGGCTGAGCGCCGAAGAATCGATACCTTTGAACTGTGGTCTTGGAGAATACTCTTGAGTCCCTTGGACTGCAAGGAGATCAAAGCAGTCAATCCTAAAGGAAATCAGCCCTGAATATTCATTGGAAGGACTCATGCTGAAGCTCCAATACTTTGCCCCTGCTGAGAAGAGCCAACTCATTGAAAAAGACCCTGATGCTGGGAAAGATCGAGGGCAGGAGGAGAAGGGGATGACAGAGGATGAGGTGGTTAGATAGCATCACTGACTCAGTGGACATGAGTTTGAACAAAGTCTGGGAGATAGTGAAGGACAGGGAAAGCTGGTGTGCTGCAGTCCATGGGATCTCAAAGAGCTGGACATGACTTGGTCACTGAACAACAAAATTATATCTAACTTATGCAGAATGGGAAGCTCCAAGGGTCACACGGGAAGCTCTGATCAAGGGTAAAGTGATGTGTAGAGTTCTAGGAACTCATGCTCTCCCTGAGATGTGCAATTTGGGGTAGATTCCACTGAGAGCTGGGAGTGAAGGCAGGCAGGGGACAGGCCAGGTCAAGGGTTGTAAACCAATGCCCCCCCCCCCATTTCTTACTGAAGTTTGTTCTGTTTTGTGTTGTTTTAATCAGAGAGGGCTCTCCTCTACAATATTAAAAATTAGTGACCACAATTAAGAAAAATGGAATTATAAAAATGGCATTTCCTACTTCTCTTGAAAAGTTGGTGGATTGATTGATATATCCCTTCAAGGGGGTGGGGTATTTTCATCAGCAGGTAACAAATAAAACCTTACTTAGTCTGACCTGGTTTGAGCCATAAGGAAATTTGTTATCTCATATAAAACAATTCCAGAGGTTGGTGCCAGGTGCGGTTTTCTGATATTTCCTCCAGGTGCCCTGGACTCTGTGTGGCAGGATGGTGGCTGCAGCTTCTGGCATTTCAGAGAGAGACAATTCTGTTCAAAGGAAGAAAGACTGTCTCTTTGGAAGTTCAGGCGTCAAAGTGGCCTTTCCTCGTGTCATTGACTAAAACCGGGTCATATGTTCATTTCATATAAGGGTCACTGACAAGGAAAATGGAATTCTCCTAACTGGCTTAGACCAGTTTGGTTCCAGCCCTGGAGAACAGCCTGGGAATAGGATCAACTTTCTCTGGGTCACGTAAGCAGAGGGGATTACAAGGACAAGGAAGTGGAGAATGGGTGTTGGGAGGCAATCAACAAAATCTATTACAATCTGACATTACAGGTTCCATATCCCCTCTTGGCAGAAATTCACTGGAGCTGGGTTTACGTTCCCTCCTTTGAAAGTAGAGGGATTCTTCAGTTTGCCGTTGAACCACTGTATATTTTATACTCTGTTTGCCTCAATAGCTATGTTAACTGCTCAGCTCCTACAGGCATGCAAGTGTGGGACTTCATAGCTGTATGCTTCAGGCTTGCCATACTTTCATTACGCAGTGTTTCCCATGGCGCCATCCGCCATGCTTGGGTAATCAATTAGAGTGATTTTTTAAGTGCCCCTCTGTCCCTGTGCCCAATAGATGCTGCTTGCCAACCTTCCAAACAATTGATATCTGCTTTCCTCTTATGATCAGTTTCCTCCCTCATTTCTTACTTTTGGTGATGCACTGATCCTGTGTGGGCCACCAGGAAAATCCCAGCAAAAGTCTTTGGTCCTATTCCTACTGTGAAAAGGTCTTCAAGAATTTGAGTCTTCAGAAAGCTGCCTCCTTAATGAACTAGTTTTAGTGAAGAGAGAAAACATAGTGTCAATCTTGGCTGGTGACAGGGTGCAATTAACCCCGGATCAAATTGCAGCGAGATGGATGGGGCCGGATGGTCCTGTTCTCCTAACAAAGGGATTGCACAGTAAGTGCCCTTCAGAAGGGAGACGTTTCTCTATGTAGAACTCTAGAATGAAAAGAGACAAGGGCGAACTCTTCACAATTTCCAAACAGATATTATAGAGTAGGGAAACTAACAAGTGATGTTTTAAATCATCATTCCATTTCTTAATTGGTGACTGGTAAGGCACACATACACTGGCAATTTTGATACTTCTTGAAGCTGTAGCTACTAGGAAATTCTAGGTTGAAAATATCTTAACCATGAAAGGCCTCCATTAGGAAATTCAGAATCTTAAATACAGTGGGGTACATAATATATAGAGAGTATATGGAACGAAATCATTCTTTCAGAAAGAATTTTTAAAGTTCTTACACATGTGCTTTGAAGTGTTAGGGATATAGCAATGAGAAATTTGGATTATGTTTCTACTCTCTTTAGATTAATCTGGAAGAGAATTAATAAAAATGGAACACATAGAAAAGGTGATTTCAGAGCGGTGATGCTATGAAGAAAATGAGAAAAAACCAAGTTTTGGGGAGGAGTGGATAGGGAGTAGAAGTGAGCAGTTGCATGCTGATAAGTGTCTCACCGTTGTTCTCTGGGGGGGCGGGTAACTCTGATTCATTGGGTTTGCCAATTTCTTTTTTAATCAATTTTTATTGGAGTGTAGTTGCATTACAATATTGTGTTAGTTTCTACTCCACAGCAAACCAAATCAACCCTATGTATACAGATATCCCCTCTCCCTTGGATTTCCTGCCCATTTCGGTTTCCACAGAACAGTGAGGAGTGTTCCTTGCGCGGGACAGTACAGTAGTGTCTGTACGGAGAAGGCAACGGCACCCCACTCCAGTGTTCCTGCCTGGAGAATCCCAGGGACGATGGGGGAGCCTGGTGGGCTGCCGTCTGTGGGGTCGCACAGAGTCGGACACGACTGAAGCGACTTAGCAGCAGCAGCAGCAGCAGCAGTGTCTGTACAGTAATCTCCCAATTCATCCCACCCCGCCTTTCCCCCCTTGGATCCCTGTATTTGTTCTCTACACCTGTGTCTCTATTTCTGCTTTGCAAGTAAGATCATCTACACCATTGTCTAGACTGCACACATATGTGTTCATATAGTTTGTTTTTCTCTTTCTGGTTTACTTCAGTCTCTATGGTAGTCTCTAGGTCCATCCACGTCTCTACAAGTGACCTAGTTTCATTCCTTTTTATGGCTGAGTAATATTCTGTTGTACGTATGTACCACATCTTCTTTACCCACCCCGCTGTTGATGGACATTTAGGTTACTTCCATGTCCTGGCTGTTGTGAATATTGAGGCAATGAGTGTTTGCCAATTTCTTTAGTGTAAACCTTCCCATTGTGGCTGATTTCAGGCTACCCACATGACTAGAGTTGGGAGCAGATGCCTACAGCAAGTGATAGCTGAGGAATACCTCTGGGAGTGTGTTACATTGCTTTCAGAAAAAAAATGAGGCAAGAGGCAAAATCTCTTTGAGAAAGGATATTTATCCTCCATATTATCCAAGATGAAGGTGATCAGGAGAGAAGGCCGTGAGAAGGAAGATCCAGGGAAAGAGCTTTCTAGGCAGTGGGGGTAGATTGCAAAGGGAAAGGTTCTGAAGTGGAAACAAACTTAGTATGTTCTCCAGAGGAAATGAGGATGCCGAGGGAATAGAATTTAGGGACAGAAGACATTAAGAGGTAAAAGAGATACTGCTGCTGCTGCCACTGCTGAGTCGCTTCAGTCGTGTCTGACTCTGTGCGACCCCACAGACGGCAGCCCACCAGGCTCCCCCGTCCCTGGGATTCTCCAGGCAAGAACACTGGAGTGGGTTGCCATTTCCTTCTCCAATGCATGAAAGTGAGAAGTGAAAATGAAGTCGCTCAGCCATGCCCGACTCTTAGCGACCCCATGGACTGCAGCCTACCAGGCTCCTCCACCCATGGGATTCTCCAGGCAAGAGTATAGATGTGGTCTAAATCACACAGGGCCTCAAAGATCATTTTAATAAATTTAGATTCCATTATAAGTGTCATGGGAAATCATGTGACATTTAAGCAGGTGATCAACCACATCTAGGGGCTTTGCAGGTGGTTCAGTGGGAAAGAATCTGCCTGCAAGGCAGGAGACCCAGGTTCCATCCCTGGGTCAGGAAGATCCCCTGGAGAAGAAATGGCAACCCACTCCAGTATTCTTGCCTGGAGAATCCCATGAATAGAGGAGCCTGGCGGGCCACAGTGCATGGGGTCACAAGAGTCGGGCATGACTTAGCAACTAAACCACTGCCACCAACCTTCTCTATTTAGCAAGAGCCTGTGTTTAAGTTTAATGGAAGGAATTCAGGATATGGTTGCCCTGTAGCAGAAGGTGGAGAAAGAAATACTAGACTCTGTTGAGTTTTACAGTCTACGTTTTGATTTCGTTTGCATTTTCTCAAAGAAAAAGCTGTATGTGAAGCAGCTAGCCCAGCGCCTGGCACACAGTACGTGTAGGTGTTGGTTAGGGTTGCTGCTGCGTGGGGCTAAACTGGAGACGAG
Source organism: Cephalophus harveyi (assembly GCA_006410635.1). Lineage (NCBI taxonomy): Eukaryota > Metazoa > Chordata > Mammalia > Artiodactyla > Bovidae > Cephalophus > Cephalophus harveyi. Next base: position 111,397 of record SJYT01059093.1, read on the forward strand.
TCTCAGGGAAGGTCAGCGTTGTACAGGCAGCAGGGCCTGGACCTCGGAGCTAGGACATCGTAGAGCCAGGGGCGCAGGGGAACTCAAGTTGCTGACGATGTGGTTATGATCGGCACCGTCTCCAGATTTTGAAACTTAGTTCAAGTGAGACAGATATCAGGGTGACACATTCCCCAGGGATGAGAGTTGGCCAGGTTATAAACTGTGCTTATGTCTTAAACTGAAGTGCATCTATTCATTTCCTCCCATCAGGAACACTTGTTTAGACACCACAGTGGACACCATCTGGCACCTTCTCACAGAACATTTTAAATGTACAAGTATGAAAAAAAGATTTCTCGTGGGTTTTTCCTTTTTGCTAGTGTTGATTTCTTTCTCTCCTTCCTTTATTAACTAGTAAAGGAGAATTCTTTATTTTTTAAACTGCTTATTTTTTAATATAAATTTATTTATTTTAATTGGAGGTTAATTACATTACAATATTGTATTGGTTTTGCCGTAAATCAACATGAATCTGCCACAGGTATGCGCATGTTCCCCATCCTCAACCCCACTCCCTCCTCCCTCCCGTACCATACCTCTGGGTCATCTCAGTGCACCAGCCCCAAGCATCCAGTATCATGCATCGAACCTGGACTGGCGGCTCATTTCATATATGATATTATACATGGTTCAATGCCATTCTCCCAAATTATCCCACCCTCACCCTCTCCCACAGAGTCCAAAAGACTGTTATATACATCTGTGTCTCTTTTGCTGTCTCGCATACAGGGTTATCGTTACCATCTTTCTAAATTCCATACATATGCATTAGTATACTGTTTTGCTAAGTCGCTTCAGTCGTGTCCGACTCTGCGTGACCCCATAGACGGCAGCCCACCAGGCTCCCCCGTCCCTGGGATTCTCCAGGCAAGAACACTGGAGTGGGTTGCCATTTATACTGTATATTTTTAAAAAAATTAAAATATAGTTCATTTACAATGTTGAGTTAATTTCTGCTTATAAAACTTGTGTGTGTGTGTGTGTGTGTGTGTGTGTGACTGCAAGGCTTGTGGGATCTAAGTTCACTGACCAGGGATTGAACCTGGACCCATGACAGTGAAAGCCCAGAATCCTAACCACTGGGCCACCAGGTAACTCCCAATGAGTATCTCTTAAGAGAGGAAAGAATGTGGGAACCTTATTATTTTCTTTTTTTCTCTTAAATTTATTTTTTATTTTATCTTGGAATATAGTTAATTTACAATGTTGTGTTTGTTTCAGGAGTACAGCAAAGTGATTCAGTTATATCTGTACATATATCCATTCTTTTTCAGATTCTTTTCCCATATAGGTGATTGCAAGTATTGAGTAGAATTCCCTGTGCCATACAGTAGTTCTTTGTTGACTATCTATTATATATATAGTAGTATATATATGAGGAATCTTATTATTTCTACTGACAGACACAAAAACACTGATATCAGTGGGTAGGATTTATTGAGAGCTCACTACATATTTGTTCAGTGTGCCGAACGCTTTATGTTTAGTTGCCAAGTTGTGTCTGACCCTTTGTGACCCCGTGGACTGTAGCCCGCCAGGCTCCTCTGTCCATGGGATTTCCCAGGAAGAGTACTGGAGTGGGTTGCCATTTCCTTTTCTAGCAGATCTTCCCAATCCAGGGATAGAACCTGCATCTCATGCATTTGCCGGCTGATTCTTTATCACTGAGCCTCCTGGGAAGCCCAGTGCTTTATATGCTTACATAAACTTCCCAACAGTCTTAGAGGTGGGGCAGGGTTATCTTTATTTTACAGATAAAGAAACTGACGCTCAAGAAGTCTGAGTCATTGCCGCAGGGTGAAACCGTGGTGGCCTGCGCTTCGCACTGGTTTCTGCGGCCGCTGGAGCTTTGGCCCCGAGCTTTGGCCCCAGGCCTCCCTGAAGAAGGCAGGCCTTCCCGCCTCCCTCCTGTGGCTCCTGGTCTTGGCTCTCTGCGGTGCCCCCTTTCTCTTCTCACTGCTGCTGCTGCTGCCGCTGAGTCGCTTCAGGCGTGTCCGACTCTGTGCGACCCCATAGACAGCAGCCCACCAGGCTCCCCCGTCCCTGGGATTCTCCAGGCAAGAAGACTGGAGTGGGTTGCCATTTCCTTCTCCAATGCGTGAAAGGGAAAAGTGAAAGGGAAGTTGCTCAGGCGTGTCCGACTCTTAGCGACCCCATGGACTACAGCCCCCCAGGCTCCTCCGTCCATGGGATTCTCCAGGCAAGAGTGCTGGAGTGGGGTGCCATTGCCTTCTCTTCTTGCTACTACAGTTTATGTTCCGCTCTCTGGGTTTTCATGGCAGTTCCCAGTGGGGTGTCTACCCTCGCAATCTCTCCTATTCAGTGCTGTCTTATGAACGGCTCTGAAGTGAATGCTTTGGAGGGCAGCTCTGGCCGTAGCGTGCTGACTTAGAAACCTCAATAGCTCCCCGTCGACTGAAGCGCGGACCTCCCATCCAGGCGTTCTGAGCTCGGGAAAAGAGCTTGCTGTTCAGCCAGCCAGAGGACGGAGCAGTGGCATTTTGTAACATGGAGCGCTGGCTGCTCTCCGCGCCCTCAGCCGTGGTGGTCTGTGCTCTTCCCTTCTCCCAAAATTCACGTTAGAGTTTGTGTTTCTGGACGGCAGGGACTTCACTATGTGTTTCTGCGTAAACAGTATGGAGGATTTGCATCATGACCACACACAATGTCTCATACCTTTTCCTTCTAAATCAATTCTGGTGTGTTTATTCCAAGGCCGTACCCCAGGGTTGGTGAGCAGTCTGTCTCTCATACGTACATATTTTCAAGAATCCTGGCCCTCCTTAGGACAGCAAAAAAGCTGCAGGATTTTATGCGTATCCTCCACAGTTGGATCAATCTGGAGTCACTTTCTTTGGTGCTGGGTGCCCCTGGCCCATGTGACCAAGGGTGTGGTACGTTCAGTATCATTTGAAGGGTGTTCCTTCAATGCCAAGTTCAGGCAAAGGACTGGGTCATAAACAGTCAGGGTAGCACACTGACTAAGAAAATGAGCTCTGGGTTTAAACTTCCGAGGTCAGACCTAGCCTCACCGTTTATAGTCATGCGTTTGTGGACAAATAACCTTTGAGCTGCGGCCTTCCCCACCTGCAAAGTGAAATATCAATGCTGCTGTCTCCTCATGTGCTTCTTATGAGGATAAAAAGAATATAGGGCTTAGAACCATGCCTGGCAGGTAGGAAGTGCTTAGTAAATGTTAGGGGGTATTCCCCCACCTCCCCGTTCAGGGCTCGTAACCTCACCAGAGATGTCGCAGGGTGTGTGTCGCAGGGCGCCTGCGACAAGGGCTCTGATATCCTGCAGTGGTAGGTCTCTTCCAATCCCTGCTGACTTTGTGAGGACATTTCTCTGCATGCCGTCCAGCTAGGTGACCCTTGGTAGCTCGACTGGCCACAGCGTCAGTTTCCTCATCTGTGAAGTGGGCACACTGGGTGACTTTCAAGGTTTTGGAAAGGTCTTGCATATTGAATATATTTAGCATAGATCTTAGCACAGAATGAATGTTGGGGTCAAATCGAGCGGGGGGTGCAATGTGTTTAGCACACTCTCTGCCAGGAAGCAAGGGCTCAGTTCATGTCAGCTATCACCATTATCCCCATCATCACCCTCATCCTTACATCTGACCTCCCAGATCATTCTGCTTGAACATTACAATGACTAATACATACTGGTTACCTCGTGCAATTAATTTGAAAAACATCAAAAAAATAATAGGGAGCTTAACTCAAAGGCAATATACTTTACTAGAAGTTTTATGTATATTCAATTCTTTTATGTGTATTTAATTCTTTTCTACAAACCATTTCTTAATAGTTGAGTCCCATGGTTTTGCAGTTAATAATATCTAAATATATTAAAAATATGTCTCAAAGGGCTGTCTGAGTGATATAGGGTTTTGATCAACCTCACTTGCGCTGGGAATGAATTGATTCAGTTTAAATACTTTGTCTAAAAGTTATTTGGCCTGGAAAATACCAATCTAATTCCCTCACAAGTAAGAAAATTATAAAGAGAGAGATCTAATCAGTGAGTAGAATATAGCCTCAGAAAATCTGTATCAGCATACCTTAACGAAAGTAGAATAAATCTTGGAACTTTAATATCCCCCTTTCTCGGACCTAAATAGACCCCTTTGGAAAACTATTTTATTGTTTCTCATTAAATTAGAATTGTGCTGAGGTGCCACTATCTACTGTTTCCTATTATTATTAATGTAAAAAAATCAGTGCATATTCAGCATTTCCCCAGTTAAAGCCAACAGAAAATCCTCCCCATGCTAATGCTTCACTCTAGTTCATTTTTAAACAAAATTCCTTTTTTTGTTGTTTACATCTGCATTTAAAGATAGCAATCCTTTCTAGTGACAATTAAGGAAATTTAATATATAGCTTTACTTCAACTCTGTGAAACTAACAGCTTTTGTAGAAGAAGCCTGGAAAGAGTTACAGAGGCAAGAACCGTCTCGTTAACCTTGGGAGGATGCAGTCATCGCCGGGCGACAGAACGCAGGAAGCATCGTTTTTCAAAAGACAGGTAGTTTGCTAGTACATCAGAGAGGAGTAACTCAAAAATTTGACTTGCCAATGAGATGAAAGGTGTTTTAGTGTACTGGGTCTGTTTTATTAAAATTAATCAATTGTGTCGCTGCGTCGGGCCTTTGTTGTGCGTGGGCTCTTTGCTGGCTGTGGTGAGCGGGGCGCTCTCTGGCTGTGGAGCGCGGGTTTCTCCCTGCAGCGGCGTCTCTTGTTGCCGTCGGCCACGAGGGCTTCCGTGGCTCCTGGGCTCGAGAGCTCAAGCTCAGCGGTTGTAGCGCATGGCCTTAGTTGCTCCTTGGCATGTGGGATCCTCCTGGAGCAGGGATCGAACCCTGCACTTGTGAGGGGATTCTTCACCACTGAGCCACCAGGGAAACCTATTTGGGCTGTTATAACAGAACCACATGGACTGGGCAGGCTACAAACTATAGACATTTATTTCTCACAGTTCTGGAGTCTGGAAGTCCAAGATCAAGGTGTCGGCGGGCTTGATTCCGCTGCGAACGCACTTTTGCTTTTATAGATGATTGTCTTCCACTGTACCTTCTTTGCCTGGAAGCCAGCATCGACTTTTCTCATTAGGTCATGAATTCTATTCACGAGGGCTCCACCCTCATGACCTAATCGCCTTCCAAAGGCCCGCACCTCCAAGTACCATCACATTAGGGATTCGATTTCAACGCAGCAATTTTGAAGGGACACAAACAGTCAGTTCTAGGACATGCTGGCTGTTCACAGTATTTCTCAAAAACGCTACCATGTAGCGTCTTATGAAACAGATGCTGGATGACAACAGATGCTGTGCGTTGGTGGCCTGCCAGCCACTGCGGGCCTAGAGACCTGTGATATCGAAGGTCTCGGGACCGTATTCTATATGGAGCAGTTATTGGAGCCTTACTGAGACCAGGCACCCCTCTTTCATATTTCCAGCAGCTTCTTGGCCACTAAGAGTGTTCAGCCCCTGGATGGGAAACGCTCAACATGTACAATGGCTCTGATATTATGTTGGGACAAAGCTTCCAAGTCACCAGACGCACAGAAACTAGAGAGACGGCTTTTGCCGTAAAGAGCTAATGTCCAGGTCCCCATGCAGACTGTCAAGCCCCTGCGGGGAGCCCTCTGTCCACAGCCCTTACCATCTTGTCTGCTGCTTCCTGCCCTGCTCACCCCATCCGGGCCACATGGACCCCGTTTCTACCAGTGTCTAAAGGCAATGGCACCCCACTCCAGTCCTCTTGCTTGGAGAATCCCATGGACAGAGGAGCCTGGTAGGCTGCAGTCCATGGGGTCGCTAAGGGTCAGACATGACTGAGTGACTCACTTTCACTTTTCACTTTCCTGCATTGGAGAAGGACATGGCAACCCACTCCAGTGTTCTTGCCTGGAGAATCCCAGGGACGGGGGAGCCTGGTGGGCTGCCGTCTGTGGGGTCGCACAGACTTGGACACGACTGAAGCGACTTAGCAGCAGCAGCAGCAGCGTACCACTCCCTTAACTCTTTCTGTTTTTTGTTCACATGCCACCTTGTCAGGGTGACCCTCCCTGCTCCTTCACTTTTAACGGATATTTTCTCCCTTCTAGCATTCACTAATCCCTTTCCCGGCTTTGCTTTTCTACCAAAGCCGTTATCATTATCTGACGTCCTGAATATTTCATTCATTAGACTGTGAGCTTCACGAGGGCAGCAGTTCCGTCTTACTGTTGTTTCTCTAGTACCTGCAACAGTGCAGGTGCCTGATCAGTAAGATGAACCGTGAGTATGTGAGCGTGGTCTACGCTAAAAGAGACCTAGGACGCTATGGGAACCACAAGTAACTCAGTGAGGCTGGAGCCTGGAATTTGAGGTCGGGGCAGGGCGGGGTGAGGGTGGAGTGGTGAGGCTTGTGGACTTGGAAAGGAGGCCCAGAGGAAGCCACGGACAGGGGAGCGAGCAGAAAGCAGTAGAAGGGCAAAACTGCTAGGACTATTTTGTACTCTGTTGTTTTGTGAACCCAAATAGTATACATAGCTATTAGTCTCCATGAGTCTGAGAGCAGGACCCTTCTGAAGATTTAGAAAATGCTAATGAGTCTGTTTAGATAGAGTTTTACCCCCAAAAATGCTATTTACCTTGATTGTCCCCTAAGATGCTGGCTTGATTTCAAGCAACATCAGCCTTAGATAGAGAAGAAAGTAAAAGGCAATAAGGTAGATCCAGCTTGAACATAGGATCATTCAGATCAGACCCAAACTCCTGCTCCTCTGCCTATTAACTCCGTGAGTTAGAAAAATGACTCAACCTCTCTGAACCTGCAAAATGGGGTCAAATATGCCTATTATTCCAAACTGTCCAAAGTATGAATTAAAAAAGATCTCTGTCTCATGCCTCCTGTAGTTGTAGGTACTGAAGATACAGTAGCCATATTGATGAAAGTAATCATGCATTTTATTAATGATTATGCAAATTAATGCATCTTACTTTTAAGAATGTTAAAGGTTGACTTAAGTTTTATAAGAAAAATGTAACTGGACATATAATATTGTAGCTTTTCACGTTTTGTTTTTTTTTTGCCTCGTGTGCCTTTTAGGATGTATGGAGCTGTTTCCATCTGCTGCATCTTATGCACTTCCCTACTCTTGGTGTGAGTTGCTGCCTGGTAGAGTGTATTCTTGACTTGCAGACCTATGTTACAAATGTCTCCCTCTTTGGGGGAGCCAGGTAGACTCTGTTTTGAGACCAGGGGAAGAGTACCTCATCATTTTTTGAATCCTGTGAGTACTATGGATTATACTTTATTTAATGTATACAGCATGTAAATAAGTTTCAGAGGCATAAAAGCTTCAAAACTAAACGAAAAGGAAAATTTAATAACCAGCTGATTTTTAGATTGTGCACTAAATAATCTGCTTTTCATCTTAAGAAAGGGGAGGAGGAAGGCAGAGTTTAACAGACATATATAACAAATTAAAATCCAGTGTCTAGGGGGTGTAAATCACATTCCGTGAACCAAACAATGTGGTTTTCATCAGATCTCCTCTAGCCGCTCTGCCTGGGAGTTTGCGTTCAACCAACTGTAGCACAGGGAGATCCTCCCAACAAAGGGAAGAACACCACACCGCGTCCACAGAGCTTGGCCAAATTCTGCCCGCTGAGCTGTGTATATACGAGCGTGTCTGTCAAGTGATGTGTTCGGAACTATCCTTCTAAGGGCAGGGGTTCAAAGAAGAGAAGAATGTAAAAAGAAATAAGGCATTTGCACAGTGGTGTCCATCTGCAGACAGAAGGACTAGAATTGGTGCTGGGATGGACGGAGCGGAGGGCTAACTGGGCGTGATCTCAGCCCCGTGGGAACACGCGATGATGTCTGAAGACACTTGTGGTGGTCACAACTGGGCAGGTGCTGTGACGTCTAGTGAGAGGGCGCGAGGGGTGCTGCTGAACATCCCACAGCATGCAGGACCGCCTCCGCCCCTGCCCCGGGAACGTGTTACCAGCCCTCCCGCGTCAGTAGCGCTGACGTGGAGAAACCTTTGTATACAGAAGCTGTAACTCTGACTGCTGGAGAGACTGAGGTTTTATCACATGATTTAGCCATCTGAAATGATGCTACCGCATTGAATCCATTGTGTTCTCACCTGTTCTGGGTTCTTTCTTTGTGTTTGGCAGGAAGCCACTGGATTGACACAGGGCTCTGAGCGATTAGTTGTGATCTGGTCAATGAGAGGATCTTTGCTGACAAAGGTGTGGATAGTCAAAGCTGTGTATTTCCAGTAGTCATGTATGGGTGTGAGAGCTGGACCATGGCTGAGCACTGAAGAACTGATGCTTCTGAACTGTGGTGCTGGAGAAGACTCTTGAGAGTCCCTTGGACAGGAAGGAGATCAAACCAGTCCATCCTAAAAGAAATCAGTCCTGAATATTCACTGGAAGGACTGATGCTGAAGCTAAAGCTCCAGTAACTCTGGCCACCTGATGTGAAGAGCTGACTCATTTGAAAAGACCCTGATGCTGGGAAAAATTGAAGGCAGGATGAGAAGGGGACGACAGAGGATGAGATGGTTAGATGGCATCATCGACTCAATGGACATGAATTTGAGCAAGCTCCGGGAGAAAGTGGAGGACAGAGGAGCCTGGCGTGCTGCAGGCCAGGATCGCAAAGACTCAGACACGACTTAGTGACTGAACGGCAGCGACAAGAGGGGAAGCTTTTCCTTCTCCTGGGTGAGAACTTACATCCTGATGAAGCCAGCCGTGAAATGACCACGAGGAGACCCAAACATGAGCCACTGTGCCCTCTTCCCACGAGTGTCTCCTCTGCAAGTCTGAGGGGCAGAGGCAGGAAAGCAGGGGGGATTGCCATTGCCTATGTCTGAGTTTCACCCGGACTGTGGTTCAGTAGGAGCCTTCAGTCTCCAGTGCTGTCAATCCACCCCTTTTTAATAGCATCCACTTTGTTTTAAAACATTCATGCTGTGGGTTTTGAGGTAATAACTGTAGCTCCAGAGAAGTTTGTTAAAGATTGCATTGGATTGATACTTTTTAATGGACAGTGTCTGTACTGGGGCATTTATGCCTTAATGACAGATACATTTGGGGAAGGAAAAAGAGTGAGAGCTTTTTCACTTAGCTATTGTTGTCTTTGTCCAAACGTCTCTGAGAATTTGATGGGAGGAAGAATTTTTGTCTTTATTATGCTTGACTGAATAATTTGTTAGATTATGTTTTAAATCAGCATTTCCTCAAATTGAAAAACAACTAATGCTAAAGCATAGCATGGGTTATTGTACATGCAATTTGCATAAAAGTTAAAAAATAGTCAGTACTTCACTAGTATCAGGTCGCTGCCTAGAAAAAATGCACAAAACCGATTGTTAAGATGAATATTGTTGGTATTCAGACCTTCTGCTTGCTAATTATAAAAAAAAAGCATAGCATAGCCACCCGATTGAGTGGGCTCATAATCAAATCATAATCATTTGGAATAAAATGGAAGCTTAATGTGAAACCGCTGATACAGCAAGTTTAATTAAAGCTGTTCTGTATTTAGAGAGTAAAGTTCTAAGTTTCTGTATTTCAGTGATTTTTACAAGTGGTAGGTCTGGGTCCGGTGGGGATTCAGGGTCATAGAGACTGCTAAGTGGATGTCCAGGCCGGCCTTGCTCACCGGCCCTTCACCCCAGGCTTCATCTAAAACAGCTGCAGGTCATCGGTCATATTTATTGGATTTCTGCAGTTTTTGTGTGAAGACCGGCATCTACAGTTAAAGAAGCGCTGGAACGCCGTTGGAGCAGTTGTTAAAGTTTCCCGGGTGGAAGAGCCATTCTTTTAGGCACATAATGCAGATGAGGAAATAAGGAGATGAAAATGCGAGAGCAGGAAGCATTTTAAACGAGGTGAAAGGTCAGCGTGTATGTGCCTGTGTGTTTGTGTGCCGTGTGCTCTGTCCGTTGTGTCCAACTCCTCGAGGCCCCGTGGTGTGAGACCCCATGGTGTGAGACCCCGGCCGTGAATCGAACCCGTGAGCCCTGCAGTGAAAGTGTGGAGTCTTAGCTGCTGGACAGCCAGGGAATAGCAACCACTATTCTTGATGGAACTGAAGGGGAGAATGTGCTCGGTTGTGCAGGCATGCCAAGACACGTTAGCCATATCCGACTCTGCGACCCTGCGGACTGTAGCCCACCAGGCTCCTCTGTCCATGGGATTCTCCAGGCAAGAATACTGGAGTGCGTTGCCATACCCTCCTCCAAGGGATCTCGCTGACCCAGGGATCGAACCCACGTCTCTTACGTCTCCCGCTTTGTCAGGTGGATTCTGGTGCCACCACGGAAGCCACGTGATACGCTGTGGACTGTGTCTTTTAAAGAGCAATAATTCGCTCAACAGCTATAGGATGAGAACGAGGCAAGTGTGCAAAAATACAGATGTTAAATAGACATGTGAACATTTAGATATTTTGAATCAACTCCAGGAGGTCATGAAGGACAGGGAAGCCTGGTGTGCTACCGTCTGTGGGGTTACGAAGAGTCGGACACAACTTAGTGACTGAACAGCAAGATGCTCGCTCAGAGGAACAGCTGCCGCAAAGGCTTGGTGTGGAAGAGCGCACCGTGTCAGAGGCCAGAAGCTGACATTTAGGATGGCTCTGGGGCCCCAGGTTCAGATCGGTCCCACTCCCCTTCTCTGCGCTCCTCTGCAGCGCTCTCACGGTGCTCCGGGTTGTGGGCTTTAATGCCTCACTGCCAACAGAAGCTTACCGGCCCGAGAGGCCCCTGCCCACAAAAGCAGCAGCAGCGGCAGCGGCGTTAGCAGACAGCTGTGAGAGGTCCTGTGGCCGTTCCTGGTCCAATCCAAGAGCAAAATGGGTTCAACGTTTATGAGGCATTTTCAGTTCAGTTCAGTTCAGTCGCTCAGTCGTGTCTGACTCTTCGCGACCTCATGAATCGCAGCACGCCAGGCCTCCCTGTCCATCACCAGCTCCTGGAGTTCACCCAAACTCTTGTGTATCGAGTCGATGATGCCATCCAGCCATCTCATCCTCTGTCGTCTCCTTCTCCTCCTGCCCCCAATCCCTCCCAGCATCAGGGTCTTTTCCAATGAGTCAACTCTTCGCATGAGGTGGCCAAAGTACTGGAGTTTCAGCCTCAGTATCAATCCTTCCAATGAACACCCAGGGCTGATCTCCTTTAGTATGTATTGGTTGGATCTCCTTGCAGTCCAAGGGACTCTCAAGAGTCTTCTCCAACACCATAGTTCAAAGCATCAATTCTTCAGTGCTCAGCTTTCTTCACAGTCCAACTCTCACATCCATACATGACCACTCGAAAAACCATAGCCTTGACTAGATGGACCTTTCTTGGCAAAGTAATGTCTCTGCTTTTCAACATGCTATCTAGGTTGGTCATAACTTTCCTTCCAAGGAGTAAGCGTCTTTTAATTTCATGGCTGCAATCACCATATGCGGTGATTTTGGAGCCCAAAAATATAAAGTCTGACACTATTTCCACTATTATTCCCCATCTATTTCCCATAAAGTGATGGGACTGGATGCCATGATCTTCGTTTTTTGAATGTTGAGCTTTAAGCCAACTTTTTCACTCTCCACTTTCACTTTCATCAAGAGGCTTTTTAGTTCCTCTTCACTTTCTGCCATAAGGGTGGTGTCATCTGCATATCTGAGGTTATTGATATTTCTCCCAGCAATCTTGATTCCAGCTTGTTCTTCTTCCAG
>SJYT01059093.1:123231-154510 GCA_006410635.1 Cephalophus harveyi
TCCTCTTCACTTTCTGCCATAAGGGTGGTGTCATCTGCATATCTGAGGTTATTGATATTTCTCCCAGCAATCTTGATTCCAGCTTGTTCTTCTTCCAGGCCAGGGTTTCTCTTGAGGCATTTTAGCCACAGTTTAAAATTATTGCCATTATATTTCTCAAGTTAAAATTTAAAAGTTAAATTAACTATTGTTAGTACCTTTGAATATATCTGAAAAAAAATTTTGGGGAGGTGTATGTTAGATAAATATATAGTTAATATGTAAAAAATAAGAATGTTTTAATATATATGTCTGCTTGTGTGTATATATATATTTAGAAGGTCTACCTCGCTTTTTTAATGCTGACTAATAGTACATTCTTTGGAAACACCATCATTTATTAATAAGTCATTGGAATCCTGAGTTTGCCCTTACGAAATTTGTTTAGTTAGGTCAGGAGAAGAGGAGATAACATTTTAGGTAAAAGAAATGTGTGTGTAAAGATATTAAAGTAAGCAATGGGGAATCCCCTGGCATTCCAATGGTTAGGTCACTGTTGGGGCCCAGGTTCAATCCTTTGGTTGAGTATCTTTCATTTATTTGTTCTTTAGGGGGAATCCCCTCTAGAACTAAGACTAATGTTACAAACATTTGCTTTTTATTTTGATACTTGTGAAGACTTTGCTTGGTTCTGAATGACTTGTTGAAAGAAATCACCAAGAATGAAAGGCCCACGGGCATACAGACACCCAGTGAAGTGATTTCTCCGAAGAAAGAAATGAACAGGCTCTTTAAAAGGGAATTTGAACACAGACGTCACAGACCTTCTTAGCATTAGAGCATTATCACATTTCCTTTTTAAAAGCTTTTTATTTAGAAATGTTTGACTTAAATTTTTGCAAAAGTAGCACACAGATTTCCCAAGGTATATGCATACCCAGATTCTCCAGATATTAACATCTTACAGAAACATAATGATCTCAACAAAAAATTAAAATGGATTCAGTACGAACATACAGATCTTATTAGAAATTCCAAGCTGTCCTAGTAATGCTCCTTTTCTGGTTCAGGATACAATGCAAACTGTCACACTGCGTTTAGTCATCCTGTCTCTTTGGATTCCTCCAATCTGGGTCAGTTTTTCAGTCGTTTTTAGCCTTTCATGATCTTCATATTCTTGAAGAGTAGTGGACGGCTGTTGCGTAGCCTGCCCCTCGTTTGAGTTTGTCTGAGTGCTGTGCATTATTGGGGAAGGTTCCGCGGAAGCGCTGGTGTGTCCTTCCGAGCGCGTCATTTCAGAGGGTGGTGATGTTGCACTGTCGTGCTGTCTGTGATGTTAACTTTGATCATTCAGCTCCAGCAGCGGCTGCCAAGTTTCTCCACCGTGATGTTCCTCTTTTTCCTTTTGTAATTAGCAAGTATCGTATATAGAGAGATACTTTCAAACTACATAAATATTCCTATTAATTTCCTATTCCTGGTCTAACAACCACAAATTTAGTGGCTTTAAACAACATAGATTTATGGTCTTTCTGTTCTTACATGTCAGAGTGTGAAATGGGTCTCACGGGATAAAATCAAGGTGTTGGCAGGAGGCTCTAGGGGAGACCCTGTTTTCATGCCTCTTTTAGAGTGAGCTTGGATTCCAGAGTATGCTTGTGCTTCCTGGCTTGTGGCCTCTTCAGTTTTCAAAGTCAGCAGTGGCCATTCTCACACTATATCACTCTGACACCAACCATTCTGCCTCCCTCTTCCGCTTTTAAGGTGATCCTGGCTCATGTCTCCATATCTGTAAGACCCTTTCATCTGTATTGGAGCCCAGTTGGCTAACCGTGCTGTGTTAGTTTCAGGTGTACGGCAAGGTGACTCAGCTGTGCATGTACCCGTGTCTATTCCTTTTCAAATCCTTTCCCCAGTTAGATTCTTCTAGAATACTGAGCAGAGTTCCCTGTGCTGTACAGTGGGTCCTTGTTGGTTATGCATTTTAAATATAGCAGTGTGTACATGTCCATCCCAGACTAGGTAACTACCCCTAACTAACCCCCACCGTCCCTCTCAGTAACCCAAAGTTCGTTCTCTAAGTCTGTGAATCTGTTTCTGTTTTGTAACTAAGTTCACGTGTATAATTTTTTTTTAGATTTCATAGATATGCAATATGGAGAAGGCAATGGCACCCCATTCCAGTACTCTTGCTTGGAAAATCCCATGGATGGAGGAGCCTGGAAGGCTGCAGTCCATGGGGTCGCTGAGGGTCAGACACAACTGAGCTACTTCACTTTCACTTTCCACTTTCATGCATTGGAAAAGGACATGGCAACCCACTCCAGTGTTCTCGCCTGAAGAATCCCAGGGACGGGGGAGCCTGGTGGGCTGCCGTCTGTGGGGTCGCACAGAGTTGGACACGACTGAAGCAACTTAGCAGCAGCAGCAGCAGCAGATACGCAATATCATATTTCTCTTTCTCCATCTTGCTTCACTCAAGATGACAATCTCTAGGTCCATCCCTATTGCTGCAAATGGCATTATTTCCTTCTTTTTAACGGCTGAGCTTATTTAACTTCTATGCAGAGTACATCATGAGAAACGCTGGACTGGAAGAAACACAAGCTGGAATCAAGATTGCCGCGAGAAATATCAATAACCTCAGATATGCAGATGACACCACCCTTATGGCAGAAAGTGAAGAGGAACTAAAAAGCCTCTTGATGAAAGTGAAAGAGGAAAGCGAAAAAGTTGGCTTAAAGCTCAACATTCAGAAGACGAAGATCATGGCATCTGGTCCCATCACTTCATGGGAAATAGATGGGGAAACAGTGGAAACAGTGTCAGACTTTATTTATTGGGTCTCCAAAATCACTGCAGATGGTGACTGCAGCCATGAAATTAAAAGACGCTTACTCCTTGGAAGAAAAGTTATGACCAACCTAGATAGCATGTTGAAAAGCAGAGATATTACTTTGCTGACTAAGGTCCGTCTAGTCAAGGCTATGGTTTTTCCTGTGGTCATGTATGGATGTGAGAGTTGGACTGTGAAGAAGGCTGAGGGCCGAAGAATGAATGCTTTTGAACTGTGGTGTTGGAGAAGACTCTTGAGAGTCCCTCGGACTGCAAGGAGATCCAACCAGTCCATTCTGAAGGAGATCAGCCCTGGGATTTCTTTGGAAGGAATGATGCTAAAGCTGAAACTCCAGTACTTTGGCCACCTCATGTGAAGAGTTGACTCATTGGAAAAGACTCTGATGCTGGGAGGGATTGGGGGCAGGAGGAGAAGGGGACGACCGAGGATGAGATGGCTGGATGGCATCACGGACTCGATGGACGTGAGTCTGAGTGAACTCTGGGAGTTGGTGATGGACAGCGAGGCCTGGCGTGCTGCGACTCATGGGGTCGCAAAGAGTCGGACACGACTGAGCGACTGAACTGAACTGAATGTTCCATTTTATGTATGCACCACACCTTCTTTATTCATTCTTCTGCTGATGGACATTTGGGTGCTTCCATGTCTTGGCTGCTGTAAACAGGGCTGCAGCAAATGTTGGGGTGCATGGGTCCTTTTGCATCTTGCTCTTTGCTGGGTATGTGCCCAGGAGTAGTGGGATTACAGGATTATATGGTAGGTCTATTTTCACTTCTCAAAGAAACTCTATACTGTTCTCCATAGTAGCTGTACCAATTTACATTCCCACCAATGATGTAGGAGGGTTCCCTTCTTTCCACACCCTCTCTAGAATTTATTGTTTCTGGGGTTTTTGATGATAGCCATTCTGACTGGTGTGAGGTGATACCTCATTGTAGTTTTTATTTAAAATTTCTCCAATAATTAGCAACGTTGAACATCTTTTGGTGTGCTTCTTGGTCATTTGTATGCATGCTTTGGAGAAATGTCTATTTAAGTCTTCTGCCCATTTTTTGATTGGGTTGTTTGTTTTCATGATATTAAGCCACACGAGCTGTTAGCAAATTTTGGAGACTAATCCCTTGTCGGTCACATCTTTTGCAAATATTTTCTCCCATTCTGAAGGTTATCTTTTCATTTTGTTTATGGTTTCCTTTGTGTGCAAAAGCTGATAAGTTTAATTAAGCCCCATTTGTTTATTTTTGTCTTTATTTCCATTACTCTGGAGACAGATAGAAAAAGACATTGCTGCAATTTACGTCACAGAGTGTTCTGCCTATGTTTTCCTCAAAGATTTCTAGGGTATCCAGTCTTGCATTTAGGTCTTTAAGCCATTGTGAGTTTATCTGTGTGTATGATGTTAAAGAATGTTCTCACTTCATTTTTGTGTGTAGCCATGCAGTTTTCCCAGCACCTTTCATTGAAGAGGCTGTTGTTCCTTCATTGTATAGTCTTGCCTCTCTTGTCGTAGATTAATTGACCTTTCGTGTGTGGGTTTATTTCTGGGCTCCCTCTCCTGTTCCATTGATCTACAATATCCCTATTTTAAAGTCAGCTGCTTAGCAACCTTAATTCCATCTGCAGCTTAAATCGTCCCTGGCTGAGAGCACAGTATATTCATGGGTTCCTGGGAGTGCACGTGGGTATCTTTAGCATCATTATTCTGCTTACTGCAATTTCATTCTTCATCAAGATTTCAGTTTATGAATTTATGTTGGGTTTTTTTAATCATTATAGACTCACAGTTTTCTGTTTTATTCAAGACACTTTTTAGTTTTTAATATCATTATTTTTTGATGCTCAAATTGCCTCAAATTGGGCACATGGAGTCCCAGCATTATTCTGATGTGCCCCAGCATTATATTGGGATTATCTTTTACTTTACCTACTACAGCTCTGGAATCAGCCATTTCTCCAAGGGATCCTGCTTCCTTTTATTGGAAAATGGGGCTTAGAAGCCAACGTTGGGAACTAAGTGTGCTCATTTCCACAGGGGCCCTTTGCTCCTTGGTCCTTTCCAAGGACAGTTAGGAAATTTATGTACAGAGCTCTTTCCTTTCTTTCATAGACTTCAACAAAATAGATTTATCTATTTAATTTTTATATTGTTGCTTCATCTGTTTAGCTCTGCATTTTATGAGGCAGAGGACTGGTCACTATACAGTAAAATCACCTCTTGGGTATTTGTTGCTGAAGTTCATCCGTAGAGTGGAAGTTGCTTACAGTAAGACTTAAATTACTTTTGGTGACAACTGAAAATTCCTCAAATCTCCCGTATATTTCAGACTTCTATCAAGCCTCAGTAAGTCCAGCACAGCCAGTTTTTCCTCTGGCATTGAAACCAATTGCTGTTTCATTATTTGAGGCACAGATATGTATCTTTAATCAATGAAATGTAGGATTGCTCAAACCAAGAGAAAAATAAAAAAGACCCTCTTTCCCCAAATAAGCAGCAAATTCATCTCCTTTTTTATATTTCTGGGCATGTACTCACTTGGGAACATATTGGCGGGATAGTCTGCACTGCTTGAATTGTCCGCATGCTCATAGTCTTTTATTCTGAGCACTTGTAGATGAATTTAAGGAAGTTAACAGCATTCAAGAAACTATTTCAGTCCTGTATCACAGGCATAGTTCTTCTCTATGTAGCAGACATACTAAGGAAGTATGAGCTCAATGAATAAATGAAAGCATTAGTGTTTTGTGTCCTTGAACCTTGGAGACTTGTCTGTCTTTCCCTTTCCTTAATGACAAAATTTAATTCTCTCCTTACATGACTTATTTTCATTTACTTGAACTCTTCTATTTTTATGCATAAAATCATATTGATACTGGGGTAGGAAGACAGGGAGTAATTCAAACACATTCTTGTATTGGGGATCCTTCAGAGAGGATATCACGGATTTGAAGTTTTCACCGGAGCTTTGAGAAGGCATGAACTTGAATTGCTTCTTGAAAACACCAAAGCCCAGAGAAGACTGTTTAGGAAGACAAGATGCAAGCTTTATTTGAGGATCTCAGCTTATCTATTGCCAAACCTACAGCTTGTTCCATTCCAAAACTCTTCCTTTCATAGATGCAGTCAGAAATCTTTCTGCAGGTAATTTTCCTATTTGTCCAATTCTGGAAATACCGATTCAACAAGTACTTCCTCCAGGTTTATGATATACAGGGAGATCACGAACTTTAGGAAAGTTCAACATGAAGTGAAGCTTGGGCATACTTCTAAGAATCTTAAAATTCTAGGCAAACTATTCCGTTCTGTTGCCTTTTTATACTGTTCAGGGGGTTCTCATGGCAAGAATACTGGAGTGGTTTGCCATTCCCACTTCCAGTAGACCATGTTTTGTCTGAACTCTTCACTATGACCTGTCTGTCTTGGATGGCCCTGCATGGCACGGCTCATAGCTTCAGTGAGTTATGCAAGCCCCTAAGAGGTAGTGAAGGACGGGGCAGCCTGGTGTGCTGCAACCCATGGGATCGCAGAGAGTCAGACATGACTTAGTGGCGGAACAGCAGCAACATCCCATTCTGTTGACTAGGTTTTATTGTCTTCATTTTTCACCTAGTTCATCTGACAATTTTCTGTTCTGCCACAACAGGAAGACAAGTAGACGGCAACCTAGAAATTAGGAAGACAATGAGGCTATCTTCTGGGAGAAGTTGAAGATGGTTTAGGAGAGTTGCAGGACTATTATTTTAATCAATTCTGCTTTGCTCCTGATTAGAGATTCAGCACTCCTCTTTAAGAGGATTGCTTCAATACTAATCTCTCTGCCAACACAGTGTGGAAAAAACAAATTGAGATGCATCACCCATAAAATGCCACTATTCCTATTTTTGTTTGGCTGATTCGGCCTCACCCCATCCCATTTTTTGCCAACTGAAAACAAAGGTGTTAAGCATAAGGTTTTAAAGTCCTATTTCATCTCCCCCTCCCCTTCTCTCTACTTTATGAGTGTGAACTGCTCTCTGAAGACAGATAGTATAGTGTCAACCATATAGTGTAGTGATTGACACCATAGCTTTGGTTTTAAACAAGTTTTAGAACCACTTCTCAATTTGTCCATTATTATGTCTGAATGTTCATATAAAATATTTAGCTCTTTAAAGCCCACTTTCCTTATCTATACAATAGGTGTAATACAACAGTGAAGCCATAGTTTACTCAGAGTTCAGATTTAAATTAACTCATAAGATGTAAATTGGGTATAGTTAATATTGTTATTGGAGAGCACTTATGTCATCCATAAAACAGAGGACTAATGGTTTCACACATACAATTACACAGTCTGCTGCTGCTGCTAAGTGACCTCAGTCATGTCCAACTCTGTGCGACCCCATAGATGGCAGCCCACCAGGCTCCCCTGTCCCTAGGATTCTCCAGGCGAGAACACTGGAGTGGGTTGCCATGTCCTTCTCCAATGCATGAAAGTGAAAAGTGAAAGTGAAGTCGCCCAGTCGTGTCCAACTCTTCACGACCCCATGGACTGCAGCCTACCAGCCTTCTCCGTCCATGGGATTTTCCAGGCACAGTATAAGTGTTTGTAAATGTATAATAATGAATATAATAAAGTGCTCTCTCTAAAATAGCACATAAGCAAAATATAATTTCATGATATATTAGATATATCATTGCTGCTAAGTCACTCCAGTCGTGTCCGACTCTGTGTGACCCCATAGACGGCAGCCCACCAGGCTCTCCCGTCCCTGGGGTTCTCCAGGCAAGAATACTGGAGTGGGTTGCCATTTCCTTCTCCAATGCATGAAAGAGAAAAGTGAAAGTGAAGTCGCTCAGTCGTGTCCGACTCTTAGCGACCCCATGGACTGCTGCCTACCAGGCTCCTCCGTCCATGGATTTTCCAGGCAAGAGTACTGGAGTGGGGTGCCATTGCCTTCTCCCAGATATATCATTAGATTGCTATTTTTATTTCTTGTTCTTTTTTTGTTTTTTTGATCTTTGCCAACCTCTTACGATTGAGTTCATGTATGATGCAACTTCAGTGTATCTATGTCATAGAGCTGCTGTGAGGAATAAAAGAAATTATGTATGATTGGAAAATTGCTAATTCTGTATAAATGATAAAGGAGACGATGCTGAAGAAGAGGTGATGATGATGGTGAAAACGATGAGGATGAAAATGGTAACAATAATGAAGATGACGATGGGGGTGACGAGGAGAAGAGTATGACGTTGATCTGAAGGTTTGATTCATATTCAGGTTCTTTAGGCTTATCTTTATTATTGTAGGCTTCTCCACACTGGCAGAGAGGGAGAGGTTTTCAGGCATAAGATGGTACTACTTCTAGTGTTTTTAATCAACAAAATTAATATTAATGAACAGCCTCTAATACTTTATACCCAGAAGCCTGAGGTTCCTTCTTTCATTTCATTCTGCTGGACAGCCTCACAGGTCCAGCTTGCTGCCATCTGAACCCCTCGACCTGGATAGAATTACAGCTTAACTGTATACACCAAAGCACTTTGGTCTCCACTGATGACAAAGATCAACTAGAACAGCATTATTCTGTGGTTATAAGACATCAAACCACAGTGAACTTTAGTTCCTTAAACGACTCTTTAAATATTTAATATCATGTTAAAAGATGTACCGATGTGAGGGCGGAGAGGGAGTTGGAGGCAGGAGGAGAGACTGTCGTGGGTCAAGGGCAAGCAGCGGGCTCTCTGTAGGCTGCTGCTCTAGGGCTCCTCCTCCCGAGAAAGCAAATCACGTGGTTGATTATTTGGGCCATATCTTCAGATGATAAACATTATCCTGCCACTATAAAAACATGCATTGTTACAGTCGGATGAGATTTCAAAGAAAAAAAGTTAATCCGGCCTTTTGAAATTCCCTGTTTAAATATAACTGTTCATGATGGGAGTTATCAAACACATGCTAAAGTAAGGAGAGAAGTATGATCCCCTGGCTGCAACAGTTATCAGCATTTCCCCATTTGTATTTTATCTTTGCTTCACGAATCGCCATCCACATCTGATTTTTTCTAGGGGGTGGATTTGAAAGCAAATTCCAGGCATTGTGTATTTTCATTGTACATTATTCAACATGTATCTTCCTAGAAAAAGCCTTTGAAAAAATTATGACCATAAAGTAAGAATAATTTATTTTCTATTTTATTTTTTGAAGCATAGTTGAGTTACAGTATTGTGTTATATATATATATATATATATATATTCTTTTTCATTGTGGTTTATTATAAGATATTAAATACAGTTCCCTGCACTATACAGTCAGACCTTTTTGTTTATATATTTTACACGTGTGTGTGTGCGTAGTTTGTATCTGCCTGTTCCAAATTTAAACTTTTTCTCCTCCCCTCCTTTCCACTTTGATAACTGTAAGTTTGTTTTCTATGTCTGTGAGCCTGTTTCTGTTTTGTAAATAAGTTCATTTGGATCACGTGTTAGACTCCACATGTAAGTGATCTCATATGATACTTGTCTTTCTCCTTCTGACTTACTTTACCTAGTATGATAGTCTCTAAATCCACCCATGTTGCTGCAAATAGCAGTGTTTCAAAGAATAATTAATAATACCACAAGCCCTTTTAAGTAGCAGAGGTATTTAAAACTATCAGAAAACCTTGTCTTTGGTGACCTGTTTTGATGAATTATTATACAAGCGCTTCATGTTAAGCCTCTCATTCCATCCTGATTTTGACAGTGCATACTCTGGAGCTGTCATGTTACAAGTGGTGTAGATTGGGATTAGCAAGCTTTTTCTGTAAAGGCTAGACAATAGATATGTTCAGTTTTGCTGCCTGCGTGGTCTGTTATGACCACTCAACTCTGCCATTATAGGCAAGGGCAGATAATATATAAGTAAATGGGCACGCCTGTGTTTCAATAAAACTTTATTTGTAACAAATGGCCAAGTACTGGATCTGGCCCTTGGGCCATAGTTTGTTAACCCCTGGCTACAGATAAATTAATCCCACTCGTTGGAAAGCTGAGTGTGTCATGGTTGAAGAGCAGTGCCTTAGGAATCAAAACTCCCAAATTTCAGACCTGTCCCAGCATTTGGAAGCTCTTGAATAGGCCACTTTTCAATTCATGGTTTCTTATTTATTAAATGAGGACAGAGGCTCCTGCCCTTCTTGCTTAAAGAGGTTGCTGCAGGGGAATTCCCTGGTGGTCCAATGGCTAGGACTCTGCGTCATCACTGCCGAGGACGTTGGTTCAGTCTCTGGTTGGGGAACTAACGTCCTGTGAGCTGTACAGCATGGTCAAAAAGAAAAAAGCAAAAAAAAAAAAGGTTATCGTAGGACTGAGTGGGATTGTGAATGTGGCCACGCTAACGTGCTGCTCCAGTACGAGGTGTGATGGTCCACTTTATCTTGAAATTCTGGAGGGTTCTCTGTCAATGATTCTTAATTACATTTTAACCCTCACCATCCATTATCCCTTGCTGTCAGACACAGAACAAGAAAAAGCAAACTCACACCCACCGAGCACTTTTACGTATATGCGAGGGACGATTCAACAGGGGTTTTTGATTAATCGGGTAGGATTGTCTCCATTTTACTGGCAAAGGAACTGAGACGGCAAATGGTTAAGGAAACGCCTGACCTCTAACGGGAGTGAGTGGCAGAGTCAGGATTTGAACCGTCTGACTCCACAGCCTTTGGTCTTTTACTTCTGGTGACACTGAAGGTATATTGTCACTTTCCTCCTTTCTGCAATGCCACCAACTAGCACTTTTGTAGTTTATGTGGTGCTTTCCTACCTGCATGAGCTCATTTAATCTTCCCAACAGACACTAGGTAATTCACTCAAGCCACCAATCGGTTTAACTCCTACTTATCCTTAAAAGTCTAGATTCGCCATCATTTCCCAGGAGAGACCTTCTCTTACCCTCCAGATGGGGCCAGGCCCCCACGTTAAATGTGTCACTATATACCCTATATTTGCCTTGCCGTGTACATTCCACTCCTGTAACTAAAGAGTCATTGTGGAGAAAATGCCTTGAAAGCAGAAATTATGTTGTTCTTGTTCACCACCGTTTCACCACCCCTGGCCTGTGGGTGTGCAGTAAATATCTGTGGAATAAATGTCTTTCTAAAAAATGGTGGGATTGGAAGTTGCATGTTTTCCAGTGAAGTTTGTATCGGAATGATATTTATTGCACTGCGAGTTGAGCACGTGAATCTTTTAGCAGGGAGCCTGTAGGAATTCCAAGGCAGTGATTCTATGCCTGGGGGGTGTGGTCTCTTAGGTGTCAGATCTGCTGCTAACTCACTAACCAGATGGGGATGGGGTGAAGGGGGTGAGGGAGTGCTCATGCTCCAGTGCTCCTGCCCGGGGAGGGGAGAGGCTGTCCCTCGCTTGTTTGAGAAAAGTGTGTGTGTGTTGGGCAGAGCTAACATTTATTTCCTAATTCTATCTATGAAAGCGCCATGGAGAAGCAGTCTGAAAGGAAGGGAAAGAAGTGTTGTAAACTGAACTGTCTTCAGAGGCCAAATGGGTACCATAAATGTGCAAAGAACTGAATATGAGAAGGAATGATGAATTCTTTAGTGATCTGGACCCCATATTTAGCCTAAAGTTATTCAAGTTAGACATGTTTAAAAATAATCACTTTGTGGACAAGCAAGACATAGGCAGGCACAGTGGTGTCCATGGACTTCAGCTTTGTGATTCCCCAGACGATGGAGACAGGGAGAAAGTGAAGACAGTAGAGAGAAGGACAAAGCAGAAGAGAAACGATTCCTGGTCAGATGGGGAATCTTGGGGGACCCCTATTAGCTTCTTCATTGCTTAAATTAGTACAAACACCCTTTGGGGTTTGAGACAGATATGTAGACGTCTATCAACAATATGGTATTATTTGGTAGTAGTTGCATCCTAAACATTTTGGTTCTCACGTACAATAAGACTAGTCCAGTGAAACAAAAGCATTTTCTCATTCTTATTTTGGCCTCCTGTGATATTTCTAACGAAGGTGGCTGAGTTTGGGTTTGGCCAATTCTAAACGGAAAATCAGAGCAATTCCAGTGTTCCTGGGTGCTTCTATTTGTAGATTGCCTTCTTCCCCATATTGATTTCTGGTTTGGCTTCCAGGGTAGGTATAGGTCATTCTACCCCTATCATCTTTCATTTAGGTCTGTGCCATTTTTCATCAGCAGGATCCAGGCAGGTGTGCCGAGGTGCCTCAGGGCTTGGGCTGGGGGCCTACTTTTGCACTTACTTCTGCAGTAAGTGCAAAAGTCACCTCCTCGACCAGACCTCCATTTTGCCTTTAATTATCTTAAATGTTTCAAGTTCAGCTCTTCTGTTTGCTATGGTCTGTTGGTTGGAGAGACTGTTGATGGAGTTTCCTTTAAGTCTTTCCAAAGAGCCAAAGGTTAAACCCTTATGAGGCTATGAAAACAAAGGGCCCTGGAGCAGGACTTACATTATGGAACTGGACCAAACTACTATCTAACCCAGCACTTGCTTTCATGAATGCACCCGGAGGTGGAACATTAATCGGACCAACTGCTCTGAAACATGGACATTCAGCAGGCGTGAAACCAAAGGACGCTTCCCCCTGAAATCTTGGAATTGGTTTCTTGCTGTGTGTGTGTAGGGATGAGTAAAGCGAGGAACAGATGAATACAGAAGCCTCCTTGGGAAGGATGAACATGGCTTAGAATAATAAAGTAGGGCTGGATCTCACAATTTCCTGTTCTCTAAACGCATGTCCCCAGCAGTTAAAAGCCACGAGGAAGAAGGCAGTCTCTCACCAGGAAGAAAGGCGCCGGGGAGGGGAGGCTCTGGGGCTTCGCGTGGCGGTGCTCCTGATTGCTGACACCCGCCCGCTCACAACAGCCCACAGAGCTACAGCCGCCGACGCCAGTATCTGTCACTGTCACTTCCCAAGTGCTTGGCATTGTTCAGGAAATGGTACGTGTAAAGCAGAACTGCCTGCGTCCAACTTGGACAAGGGAGCAGCCGTGCAAGGGTGCCTGAAACCGAGCCAGGCTATGTGTCCCATTATGCGCCCCAGCAAGAGTCATAAATTATTGTGACAAGTTTTTTTTCCCCTCCCATGTGACAGTCCTTGACTCTGCTCCTGTCTCCTCTCCCCTCTGCCTCATAGACTAGACCTGCCAGGCTGTGTGATGATAGATGTTACCGGGCAGCAAATGACAGCTGGATAGATTTTTTAGTTGGTGCTTTAGAGGGAATCAGATATGCTGTATAAAGCAATAAAAAAAGCACACTCACAAGGTGGATTAAAAATAGCTAGCACAGCAGTAACCCACTTTGTTGTTTATCAAAAGTTAAATCTCACATGGTAAGTCCTAGTGATGTTTTAATTTTTCAGACTCCTGTCAGAGTGACACGGACAACTGCCACTAAAACAAAAAGAAAAGAAAGAAAATAGAGAAAGGATAAAAGTAATTGACCATTTCTTTATTATATTTTTGTGTGACTAATGAATCAAAAATATTTTCTTCTGTAAATGCTAACCGAGAAGAGAAATGGACTCATGCTGGGCGCTATGGCTGCATTAAAAAAAATAATAATCTCAATCTTGAATTTTAAACATAAAACTGGAAGTGTTATAAGGGAGGGAATTATCCCACTCCTGTTCAATTATTATTATTATTTTTTAAATGCTGCTCATCTTCCTCCAAACACTCTATTGATCTAGATCCTGTGTAACAAATGGTCTGGTTTTCCAGCCACCTTGGAAATGTCATGTAGGCGTCAACAAAACTACTTACTGTATGTTTTATAAAGAATTACAGCCTCCTCTGAAGTACTGAGACTTTCATCTTGGGCAAGCTGGCTGGGTTACCTCGTGTCTCGAGGGATGTGTGGAGGTGCTGGGCCATGATTCAGTGACCTGGCCCGCTCCCCAGTTCACGACGTGACAGGCTGTGATGCACTTCCCTGCCCTGCACAGGACGTGGTCGCTGTGTAATTTAAGAGTGCTCGATATATCAGATCACGACTAGTTTCCCCCTTGATTTTTCTGATGAATCACGTTAGGAAGGCTGTAGCTTTCAAGCAGCAGTGTGCAGCATGAGATGGGCTTGGTAGCACAAAATGTTTATTTAAAAAATATGTCTTTTGGGCTGAGTACCAGGCAAAGGGGATAATTTGAGCTGTGCGTCTGTAATTCAAGTTCGAGGACAATTCAATAACAGCACAGCTGCATTCCCAGCAATGCCAGGTTGTGCGTGTGTTATTGGGTGGTGTTTATTATTTTGGTCATTGTAGCATCATCTCCATTAAACAGTTTTCATAATAAAACCTGTTTTCATAGCTTAGTCACTCAATTGGTTCAGTTTTGTTTTGTTTTGTTTTGTTTTGAGCAGAGACAGATAAATGGTAAGACATATCATGAAATGGTCAAAAGGGCATGTTTGGGGATCCTGCTGCCTGGATTCAAATCCCGTGTCCGATTTTTAACTCTGGGTGACCTTAGGCAAGTCATTCAGCTTCGCTGTGCCTCAGTATCTTCACTTGGAGAGTAAAGGTGTTAATTACCCCCACAGAATAGAATTGTTTTGAGGACTCAGTGAAATGAATGAGCTTTAGCACAAGTCTTGGTAATAGGTGTTAAATAAATTTTATGTTAGGTATAATAATAATTATTTATTATTATAATATAATGTTATATTATTATAAAATTGTTGATTTATTTTCTAGTTATTATAATTATTACTGGGATAGTTTTACTCAGTCCACTCATATCTCTTTACTCCAAATCTTTATGGATTTGATGACCATGTGTTGGATGACTAAATGTAAAGTTATTTTTGGAACAAAGCCCTCTTAAGGTTAAACCAACAGTAATATTTTACGCTGCTTGATTTGGTGTAAGTAACCTTTGATAAAACTTCTAAGTACAAGGGAGCATATTCTCTGGATCACTGATACTGTCTTTTTGGTGAATTTCATCTCTTCCTCATTGGAAAAGGACCTTCAATGAGATGCTTTATGTGGACATAGTTGGTGTGTGTGTGCTAAGTCACTTCCGTTGTATCTGACTCTTTGCGACTCTATGGACTATAGTCCTCCAGGTTCTTCTATCCATGGGGTTCTCTAGACAAGAATATTGGAATGGGTTGCCATGCCCTCCTCCAGGGGATCCTCCCAACCCAGGGATCAAACCTGGGTCTCTCATGTCTCCTGCATGGCAGGCAGATTCTTTACCACTAGCGCCACCTGGGAAGCCCAGCACAGTTGGTCAGTCAGTCAGTTCAGCCGCTCAGTCGTGTCCGACTGTTTGTGACCCCATGGACTGCAGCACGCCAGGCTTCCCTCTTCATCACCAGCTCCTGGAGTTTACTCAAACTCGGTCCATCGAGTCAGTGATGCCATCCAATCATATCATCCTCTGTTGTCCCCTTCTCCTCCCACCTTCAATCTTTCCCAGCATCAGGATCTTTTCTGACGTGTCAGTTCTTCGCATCAGGTGGCCAAAGTATTGGAGTTTCAGCTTCAGCATCAGTCCTTCCAATGAATATTCAGGACTGATTTCCTTTAGGATGGACTGGTTGGATCTCCTTGCAGTCCAAGGGACTCTCAAGAGTCTTCTTCAACACCACAGTTCAAAAGCATCAATTCTTTGGGACTCAGCTTTCTTTATAGTCCAACTTTCACATCCATACATGACCACTGGAAAAACCATAGCTTTGACTAGACAGACCTTTGTTGGCAAAGTAATGTCTCTGCTTTTTAATGTGCTGTCTAGGTTGGTCATAGCTTTTCTTCCAAGGAGCAAACGTCTTTTAATTTCATGGTGCAGTCACCATCTGCAGTGATTTTGGAGCCCCAAAAAATAAAGTCAGCCACTGTTTCCACTGTTGCCCCATCTATTTCCCAAGAAGTGATGGGACCAGATGCCATGATCTTAGTTTTCTAAATGTTGAATGTTAAGCCAACTTTTTCACTCTTTTCTTTCACTTTCATCAAGAGGTTCTTTAGTTCCTCTTCACTTTCTGCCATAAGGGTGGTATCATCTGCATATCTGAGGTTATTGATATTTCTCCCAGCAATCTTGATTCCAGCTTGTGCTTCATCAAGCCCAGTGTTTCTCATGATGTACTATGCATATAAGTTAAATAAGCAAGGTGACAATATACAGCCTTGACGTACTCCTTTCCCAATTTGGAATCAGTCTGTTGTTCCATGTCCAGTTCTAACTGTTGCTTCTTGACCAGTATACAGGTTTCTCAGGAGGCAGGTACCGACATAGTTGGTGGGGTACCTGAATTTGTTAATCAATCTTCTGTCTTTCTTTTCTTTTTTTGCTTATTATTTGACTATGTTAAGCACTGTAGACCTCCTTGAGTTGTAAGCACAAGATAAAGGTATGTTGTAACTTGCTTTTGGAATCACTGAAAAAAACTTTTTTTTGCCAGTTATTCACAGGAACAAATACAATTATTGTGCTGCAGGCTGTGCACACATATATAATATATGTGCATTTTGTTGATGCAAATGTTCTGTGAAACACTAGTTATTCTTCTCATATGTGATGCACTCTCGTATTTTCTCTTCTTTTCTAGTTCATTTTCAAAAAATGTTGGTCTAGCTCAGGGGTCTGAAAAAGGCCAGATAATGACTATTTTGGGCTTTGAAGGCTGACTTAAAACTACTCAACTCTGCCATTGTAATGTGAAGGCAGCAAAGATGACGCATAAATGAGTGGGCATGGCTGTGCTCCCCAAACACTCTACTTATGGACATTGAAATTTGAATTCCATGTAATTTTTTTTAATCACAAAAATCTCTTCTTTTGATTTTTTTCAACTCTTTAAAAATACAAAGACCATTCTTAGCTTGTAGTTCCTACGAAAACAGACAGTGCGATGGATCTGGCCCGTGGGCTGTAGTTGGCAGTCCCTGCTCTAGTCCATTAAATTGATTTTATGACCCGTAGTTTGTAGAAAATTTCCCAAAGTGACTTTGGAGGGGCACTTGTTTAGCAGTGGTGCAAAGAGCTGCTAATGGAAAGAAGGCATCTCTCTTCAAATGGATTTGTGAGACCCCAGGGTGAACAAAGATGTCTACCTTTCAGCAGAAATCCTGGGGTTCTTAATCATACTCTCAATCTTTCTGACTTTGAAAAAGGGGTTCAAGAAGCCTCCCACTCCCTGATGGCTTAACCACAGATTTTTATTTTGCACATTTCTGAAACTTGGGTTCAGAGGAATATACCATGGGAACCCTACCACAAAGCATGAATCTGGGGACACCATCCTCTTTCAAGGGTGACGAATAGGGAACCACAGCATTTGCCAATGGAAAAGGCCCTTGGAAATGGTTAGCCTCCAGTCAAGGGCCACATTTGGAGCCTACTGTGTGCACAGTGTTATGCTAAGCACACAGAAGGAATGACCAGCTTGATTCTGTGTTCTTGGGGGTCCATAGTTGAACTCTGAACTTGGTCACAGGCAGCATGTCAGCAAGCATAAAACAACATGGTCTCGTTTGGAGTGAAGCCCCAAGGGTTGATGGTATTTCAATAGGGGAGAATAATGATAATGCCCATGAGCATTTTATAATTTTATGGTTTTCCCATTGTTTTTTCATAAGTCATTTCATTTGATTCTAACAACAGCTGTGTGAGATGGAGGGAACAGAGGTCACGAATCCGTTTTATAGGCAGGGAAATGGAGTAACTCAGCCTTCAGTGAAGTGCCGGGTTGAGGAAGCAGGTCTTCCTTAGAATTCTTACAGCTTCTAAGAGTAGCGGAAACACTTTACAAAGGAGGAGAATTTAGATCAAGGTCTGAAAACAGCTCATGGATATAGATTGTTGAAAGAAATTGGAGGGATGCACACAAGTGTGTGTGTGTGTGTGTGTGCACATGCACACAGGTAGGAGTGATTTTGGAAAAGGCATAGAATTAGAAACGGCAAGTACTGTGTAAAGGGCATCGGAGCTCTTTTAAAGAATGACAATAGTTGCCATAGGGAAAGAGAAAATTAGCCAAGATGCTGGCGTTCAGGTTCCCTCGCCCCATGGCCTCATGTTCTCACTCCACATTTTGTAAATACGCGGTTATGTAACAGCTGAGATCACTTACAGCAGTGCGCATGCGTCTCGTGATGGACCTGCTTGGCCCCGGGCCACTTTTGTTCTGTAAACTTATATAAGTTCCACCTGAAAAGTCCCTGAGGCTGCGGTGGCTGCGTCCTCCGGGTCACCCACGAGAGGAGAGCACACAGCATGGCTGCTGCGCCAGCCTGGAGCGGATGAGCGTGTCTGCGCTTCCCAGGCTGTTGGAGCTTTCTTCCAGCTTCCCTGCTCTGGCCTTTCCTACCCTGGATTCAGGGAACAGAGAGATACAAGACAGTTGCTAAATTAAAATCAGTTGTTATCAACCCTCTGCCTTGGCTCCCAACAAGGGTCCTTCTGCCCTGTGTTGCTTGAGCCAATAGAATAAGACCCAGGTTTATGGGTCTTCTTGATGAAGGAGCAAAGGAAAGCTTTGTTCCTTCATCAAGGAAGGAAGAGGTGCCAGCAGCCCACTATCTCCGAGGGGCTTTATAGGGTCTCCGTTGCGGGGCGGGCAGGGGGCGGAGCCTGGCAGGGCTGTGCCGCGCGGGCTCTGGGTCCCTGCCGGCTGTCTCCGCCCCCAGCCGGCTCTGCGCCCGGCCCGGCCGCCATCTTGGAGGGAGTGTCGTGCGCAGCGCTTCCGCTGACCTGTAGGGGCGGCCATTTTGAACCAGGAACTCTGGTCTGAGGGCCGGAGTCAGGCATCTGCACACAGCTGCCTGTGAGCCGGAGACACCAGGTGAGCACAAATGAAGAAAAAAAAACACAAAGAGGTTAGACTCTATTATCCAGCTTCTATTTTTGTTTCCTGGGAATTGTTAATGGGCTTTGCTGGTGACAAATCTCTCTAGTCTTGTTCCTCATTCGTGAGGGGCTGAGGGGCACGGAGGGGGGCAGGTCCGGCTCTTAAGTGCCTCCTGCCGAGCGTGGGGCTGGCAGCGCCCTGGGTGGGGGCTCCTCCTCAGCTGCCTTTAGGTCTGTTTGGTTGTCACCAGGTTTCGGTCCTGACTGTTCATCTCCCTGAGATGAATGTCTCCCCCATGTCTCCAGCCTTTTGGAGACAAAGGATACCGGAAAAGTTAGGAAAGTGGCCCAAATATTAGCAAGAGAATAATGGTCACATGTCAGATTTTTCCTGAAAGTGCAGGCGTCTCAGTCTTTGACCAGTAGGTGAGTGTGCCCTGATGTTAAAGCTTCCCCCCCCCCCACCCCGCAACCCCCGAGCCTGAGGATCCCCAGGTCACACTTCTGTCGTTTTTCCGGAGAAGCTTTAGGTCGGAGGGAGGCTCACCTCATGTGAGCCTGGATCATTGCCCCAGGTCATCTCTGCGGAAGTTGGGGCTTGGGACCCTTCATTCAAGTGTGATGTCCCCAACAGGTGACCCCCTATAACTTCAAGGTGTGGGTGGTTCGGGTCACTGAGTGGGGTCCATTCTCTTAGGAGGGAGCTGGCTTTGGAAGGGGCTGATTTTCCAGGGCTTTAGGTGCACCGGGTCTCCTGGCTGGAGAGGGTGCAGGGCCGGGTCAGTGGGTGTGGGCGGCCCGGGTCACTGAATTCTGTGAGCGTGTTCCTGGTTTCTCCTACCTGGAGGAGACTGGAGTTGTTCCGTATCAGGAGGCTAAGGTGTATCTTTGGGCTTGGGGAATGGGTCTACCATTCATGGTACATGGTTACATGGAGCAGGGCAATTGAAAGCAACTTAATAATCCAGTTTTCTTGAGTTTCCTGACATAGCTTGTCTAAGGCCGGTTTCAAGGTCTGATTGGATCGCCCTACTTTTCCTGAAGATTGAGGTCTCCAGGCTTAGTACAAGGTTCATTTTATGCCTGGAGCACTTACTGCTTCATCACCTGGTAACGCTGGACCATTATTGCTTTGTATGGATCCTGGGAGCCCGAACCTGGGGCTTTTAGTAAGGCCTTAGCCACAGCTGCCATTTCAGTTCTAGCAGGGAGTGCTTTTGTCCACCCTGAAAATGTGTCCACTGGCACCAAGAGATGCCTTCAGTTGCCCAGTACTATTGGCAGAATGGTGAAACCAGTCTGCCGGCCTTCTTCAGGATGTGTCCCTCTGGTCTGAATGACCCTAATATGGAAGGCTCTGGTGGGTTTGGTGTTGGGGCTGTTCATTGTCAGATGGGGCATGTCTTAGCTATTGGGTTGCTTATCCTTTTCATGCCAAGAGTTACTATGGCCTTAACTCACCACTGCAGCTTCCCTCCCGCAGTGAATTCCTTGAGGAGCATCCATGATGATTTGATAGTCTACAGTTTGGGGAAAGAGGTATTGTCTGTGTTCATTAACTAGCTACCCATGGTCTTTTGGGTCTCTGTTGAAGCCCTGTTTTCAGGCTTTCTTTAATTCTTCTTTTGTTTTAATTGGGGAATAATTGAATGGAGCTGGCCTTTGTGGTGTGGGGGGGTGGTTGCTGAGTTGCTCATTCTGAGACCACCCTTTTGGCGATTCCGTCTGCCTTGTCTCTCTCTATTGCCTCTGCGCTCTCCTTTTGGTGACCCCTACAACCAGTCTCTGCCACTCTTTTTGGAGATTGTACTGCTTCTAAGAGCTTCAGTATGCCTAAGCCATGTTTTGCCCGTTTGGTCTCTGCAGCAAGCCTAAATCTTTCTTCCAAATAGCCCCGTGTGCGTGCAGGATGGCATACACATAATGAAAATCTGTGTAAACATATAAGATCTTCACCGGCAGAGAAGGCAGTGGCGCCCCACTCCAGTCCTCTTGCCTGGAGAATCCCATGGACGGAGGAGCCTGGTGGGCTGCAGTCCATGGGGCCGCTAGGAGTCGGACATGACTGAGTGACTTCACTTTCACTTTTCACTTTCATGCATTGGAGAAGGAAATGGCAACCCACTCCAGTGTTCTTGCCTGGAGAATCCCAGGGACGGGGGATCCTGGTGGGCTGCCATCTGTGGGGTCGCACAGAGTCGGACACAATTGAAGCGACTTAGCAGCAGCAGCAGCAGCAGTGTGTACTCTAAGGCTCAGGTGAAGACTGTCAGCTCCATTGCTCGGGTAGAAGTCCCTGGGGGCAGGCTTCTTGCTTTTCTGACTTGGGTCTGGAAGGTCACTGCGTATCCAGCCAGTGTTTTTTCCTCTTTCATAAAACTGCTCCTGTCTGTGAACTCTTCTCTTTGGTGGTTGGAAGAGGCTCACTTCCTAGGTTGGGGTGACTGGAATAGATTGTGTATATGGTTTCTGTACAGTCATGCTCTAGGGGCCCTGTGGGTATCAGGGTGGCAGGATTTACCGTATGACAAAATTTTATGGTAGCCATAGTGTTGTCTAGAAGCATAGCCTGAACTTGCATCTGGGCATAGCTGTCTTATTCTCTTTAAGCCTGAACCTGGCTTGGGGTCCATATACTGATTGACTGACCAAGCCGCTGACTTTTCAGCCTCCTTTAGCAGGGTTGTAGTAGTTGCTACAGACTTCCCAGGTGGCTCAGTGGTAAAGAATCTGCCTGCTAATGCAGGAGACACAGGAGACCTGGGTTTGGTTCCTGGGTCAGGAAGATTGCCTGGAGAAGGAAATGGCAACTCACTCCAGTATGCTTGCGTGGGAAATCCCATGGACAGTCCTGGTGGGCTACAGTCCTTGGGGTCACAAAGAGTTGATAGGACTTAGCGACTGATCACCAGCCCCACCAGCAGCGGCACAGAGGCCATCCCCTACAGTTCGACCTAATTGTTTTGGGAAATAAGCAACCACCTGAGTAGGGGGATCCCAGTTTTTGAGATTCTCTTCCTCTCTTAAATGTAAAGGTCAAGGGGTTTATCTAAATTTGAAAGGGCCAGGGCAGGCATCTGAAGAAACTGCTTTTTCAGTATTTGAAAGGGCCCTTCAGTATTCTGAATTCTACTCCAAAGGATCCTTCTCCTTTCCTTTGAACTTTTCACATAGAGGCCTAGTCATTAGACCAGAATTAGTGAATCCAGAAGTGGCAAAACTTGGCCGTCCCTTGTAAACCTCTAAATTGTCTTCTAGTTTTAGGAGGCTCTAGGCTGCAAATAGCTTCTTTCCTTTTCTGGGGTGGCTGCCCTGACCTGTGAGAATGAGACCTAGAGTGGGTAACCCCAGTTTGTGAGGCGTGCGTGTGCTTGCTCAGTTGTGTCCAACTCTTCGTGACTCCATGGACTATAGCCCACCAGGCAAGAATAGGATTTCTCAGGCAAGAATACTGGAGTGGTTGCTATTTCCTCCTCAAGGGGATCTTCCTGACCCAGGGACTGAACCCACATTTCCTGTGTCTCCTGCATCGCGGGGAGATTCTTTACTGCTGAGCCATCAGAGGATTCTAGTTGGTGATATTTGACCCTTTTTCTTGGACACCTTATCCTCTTTATTGACCAGGTGGTTCAGAGTGGGTACACTATGTCTGTCACAGGCCTCCTTAGGAGGGCTGGTGATCAGAATATTGTCTACATATTGGAAGAAGTTTCCCTCCTGGAGATGTAGACCTTTTAGGTCGTTAGCTAAAGTTTCCTCAAAGACAGTGGGGGAATGTTTGAGCACTCGGGATTGCTCTTTCTGTTTTGTGTTTGGGTCTTGTCACTCAAAAGCAAAAATTCTTGTGATGCTGGGGTTAATGAAATACATAAGAGGACATCTTTTAAATCTAAAACAGAATACCTGGGTCCTGGTGGCCAGCCGAGTGGCCAGCAGGGTATAGGGATTGGGGACTTTGGGATGTATATTCTCGGTGGTTTCACTGACTGCCCTGAGGTTCTGGACCATCTGGTATTTCCCACTGGCTTCTTTTATGGGGAGGATGGGGGAATACAAATTGGTTGGCATAGTCTAATAAGGCCCCGGTATATTAGGGCATCCAAGGATGAGATGGTTAGATGGCATCACCAACTCAATGGACATGAATTTGAGCAAACTCTGGTCTGAAGGGTCAGGTGCATGGGGTACCCTGTGAGCCAGTGAAATCAGACTAAACACAGAGGAAAGAGAAACAGGTAGACACTGTTACCCAGCTGCTTCTTTTATGTCCCAGGAATTGTTGATGGACTTTGCCTGTGACACAACCAACCAACTGACCCAGTAGCCCTTAGAGCTCCAACACTGCTACAGGCTCTTCGGGCTTGACGTCTTGAGTTGAATCCACCTAGCAACCAGCCTGTGACCAGCTTCCGGCTTCACAGCTGTTGGAAAGCCCACTGCAGAACTATCTGAGGGAAATAGAAAGTACTGTCAAATCATTTGGCATTGGGTTTGAAATAAGCTAGCAAATTGTGAGAAGAGCAGAAATATTGTTCACCTTTGGCCTGTCCCCAAAAAGACAAATTAAGTCATGAGTCCCTTTATGATTGTCTGTTTTCCCCAAGAGAATCTTCGTGAAGTAATTTTATATTGAAAAAAATATACTAGCAGCTGTGAAAAATAACGTTAATGTTAGTTCAATAGGATGCAAATAAAAGAGGCCCAGTCAACTCAAGTTTCTAAATTGAGAGTGTACCATTATTTAGACTCTACAAGTATTGAAACGAGAGGAGAAATGACCTAAGGTTATGGCACTATTTTCAATTAAAAAAACAAAATACCTTGCTTTGAACCACAGTGCTGCACATTAAAAATTCCTTTCTCCTAGCGACTGGGGATTAGGTGTTCCTAGCGCAGCACCTGGAAAGTTGTAATATTAATAGGTGTGCTTATTCTTACTAGCATATGCTTATCTTCTACAATTTTGATAACAGGGTCGGGTGAGTCAGTTGCTTTGTTTTCTGATGCTTTCAGGGTAACTCTAGGAATGACTAATTAGGCATAAGTGCAGCTGACTTAACAGAATTAGTGGCGCAGTCAGAGACGCTGAGGGGGAGACTACACCGTAGTGAAATGAGACTTGGTTGCTGGGTCTCGGAGAGGCCTCTGCTGACAGCCCCGTCTAAACCCCTCTCGGTCACTCTTTGCGTTGCGTTGTGCTATTACTGTCAGTTGTGTCTGGCTCCGTGCGACCCTGTGGACTGTCGCCCGCCAGGCAAGGATCCTGGAGTGGGTTGCCATGCCCTCCTCCAGGAGATCGTCCCCACCCAGGGACTGAACCAGCGTCTCTTACGTCGCCTGCGTTAGCAGGCAGGTTCTTTACCACCAGCGCTGCCTGGGAAGCTTTTACCATCCTTTGTTACTTCCTTCGCCTCCCTTAAATTAACCTGGGGTCATTTTGTTTCATTCTTTTACGCCTTTCCTGTGTCCCTTCCGTATTGTCAGTGTCAGGACAGCAAACCCCCTGCTTCTGTACCAGCCTGGCCCAAGGAATATATCCAGCAATGCTTTTTCCTTTTTCTCTTTTCTTGTTTTTTGTTATTCCCCCTTCCTTTTTCCTTTTTTTTTAGTTAGAATTGATTTACAATATTGTGTTAGTTTCAGTTACACACACATATATATTCAGATTCTTTTCCATTATAGGTTATTACAGATATTATGTGAGTTCCCTACACTATTCAGTGAATCCTTTTTGTGTACCTGTTTTATACATAGCGGTATAAATCTGTTGCTCCAATATTGCTGCTTTGTCCTTTCCCCCTCCCTTTCCCCTTTGGCAACTGAAAAGGGGTGAGATGTTGCCATTTGGAGCAACATGGATTGACCTAGAGATTATCACAAGGTGAAAGAAGTTAGAGAAAAACAGGCTTATGTGATATTACTTACACGTAGAATCTAAAACACAATACAAATTGAGTGTATTTACAATACAGAAACAGACTCACAAACATAGAAAACAAGCCTTTAAGATTTTTTTAAAATGGTTGAAAAAAATCAAAAGAATGATATTCAGCGACATGTGGAAATTATGTGAAATTCACGTTTTGGTGTCCATATGGAAAACTGTATCGGCACGCTGTCACGCCCGTTCTTCCGTGGACTGTGGCTGCTGCAGCCCACAAGAGCAGAGCTGAGGAGTTGTGACAAAGGTGATAAGACCTGCCTGCAGATCCTCAGATATTTACTAGCTAGCACTGGACAGAAAGTTAGTGGATCCCTGCAGAATGCACAGTACAGTGCCTGGTAATGCGTAAGTGTCCAGTCCATGTTGTGGATGAATTAATAAACCAGCAGAGTTTGGTAAATGTCCTTTCCCTGCCACCAATAGACAAGGAGGAACAGATGAATCAAAATTAAATCTTGACTCTGAGCTCTGGAACAATCACAGAATCGAAGGGGAAACATAAAAGCCAGGGTGGGGTCCACTTGGAAGCGTTGCTTAACGTTTCTTTCAGAGATGACAAAATACCATTCAGGAATGTCATGGGCTCTCAGATTCCAGTTTCTAGAAACTGGATCCTTTCAGCTTTCACTTGGGCTAATGCATTTTCTCTAACCCAGCCTTTTTCCCTCCTGCTTTTTATCTGCAATCTGACTAAAGACTGAACTCTGGTTTTTATGGGCCCAAATTCAGTGAACTTCCTTTCCAAAAAAATGTCAGGCTCTAATCCTCTTAATAAAAAGGCCTGTGTAACTGAAAGAATACATTTGAAATAGTCCATGGTACAAAAAGACGGTCTGAAAATAACAAGGGGAAAAAAATGTACTAAATGCATCTGCACACACAAAGTTGCTAGGGAAACATGGTCGTTCTTTGCAAACTGACAGCACCATCACATTTATAAAGAATCGACAACTGACCTTTGTCTCTTCTTTTCCTGCCTGCTTTTTACCAGAGCCTTGTGGCTTGAATGATGCTTTTGATAGGCAGATTTTTGGATTCTGTGCTGTCTGCCGGATTGTGGGGGGGCTCCCTATTTACGGCTCTGCTAAGACCT
Source organism: Cephalophus harveyi (assembly GCA_006410635.1). Lineage (NCBI taxonomy): Eukaryota > Metazoa > Chordata > Mammalia > Artiodactyla > Bovidae > Cephalophus > Cephalophus harveyi. The sequence continues at coordinate 148,915 of SJYT01059093.1, forward strand.
AGAAAATCTTTTATGAGTGTCACCTCTATTATGACCCAGTCTCTGCAATTGAAAGGTGCATTTTCACATTGGGATTTGGCTTCTATAGTCCTGAGGCGAGAAATGACATATTTTGTTGCATTATTTAAAATATTCCTGCTGAACACCAAATTAAAAATATCCATTAAAGGTTTATTTGATATCTTCCTAATTATTGCCCATTGCGCATTTGACAAATTATTTACACATTTTAATAATTGTGACTTTCTTTGGAAGTGACACAAAAACAATTACTTTTTCGAAATTCCACTGTGTATATGCTTTTGAAACTACATAGCCATTAAAAACAGTCTGTCGAATTAAAGGTTGGGCAATTAATTAAGTGCAAATTCTGTAAAACTGGACCAAGGAGAAAATTCATCAAACCTATGAAATATGACCTATCTTGTCCAAAAGACAAATATGTTTAAACAAAAGATGAAAATTGATGACAAAATTACTGGTAGCAAAATGCACACAGAGCAAATATAAGACAGCTGTACTTGGTCTCAGCGTGTTGGGTTTACCCTTACAGAATTCATGATTCATTACCTTCACTATCTTGTAAAACTTTTCGTAGTTAATCTCCAAAGTACTATATCTGGAATAAAAAAAAATTCTCAATCAGAAGAGCTCAGAAAGCCATTATATTAATGCTTTACTGGTCTTTAGAGGAGCCCAGTTAAATGCAACCCAAGTTGGGGATGGCAACTCCAGGGTAGGTCAGCTCAAGACAATAGAAACCCAGGGGGTGTGTGTGGTCATTTCCTTTAGCTTCTCTCCTTGGGATTTCTCTGATCCTGTGTACCTTTCTTCCTCGCTCATACCAGTTTTGGGTATCTAAAGCCCCCACTGCACTTTCATCTTGAAAGGACTCTACCAGTGATAAAACTTTGGCTCTCATCAGGAGGAGCAACTGCTGTGTGTGTTCAGACTGTATGTCGGGGGCCACCAGAAGGCAGAGCAGTGGCTGACGTGGGCTGTGTCTGTAATGGACCCTGTACATGTGTATTACAAGTTCTGGATGTTACACTCAGGCGTTCAGGTTCACAAATCAACGTCAACTCTGGGGCACGGTGGGTGGAAGAGGGAGGCAGATTTGCGGACTGTGGGGATTGTTAAGGATACAAGGCTGTTATTTCCATATTAAAATGTAATGGTCTCATTAAAGTTAAAACCACTGTTAAACTTGATTGAGTAAATTAGTTAATTAACCATAGCATCCCGTGCGTGCCTCCAGGGCATACCTCTCTTTCTCAAGATGCAGCACAAATGCAGGCTCTGCTTGGAGAATCTCATCGGGGTAGGATGGTAACACTCATCTTACCCTGACTTACTGCAGATTCTGTTAAAAAGAAGACACAAAAGACAGAAGGTGAAGGTGTTGCTTGGTGTTAAAGGGAGATAGAAATAGCCTCTGATGAAAGAAGATTTATTTCTAAGCTAAACTCTGAAGATTTGCTTTATTAAAAGAAAAACACCTGATAAGCAGTTTGTGGATGACTGTTTTAGCTAGCAGAATAAAAGGTTTTCTTTTTAGTGCATGTTCTGCCTCATTGTTGTTGTTTAGTCGCTAAACAACTCTTTTGTGACCCCATGGACTGTAGCCCACCAGGCTCCTCTGTCCATGGGATTCCCCAGGCAAGAATACTGGGTTGCTATTTCCTTCTCCAAGGTACTTTCCCAACCCAGCGATGGAACCTGCATCTCCTGCATTGGCAGGTAGGTCCTTTACCACTGAGCCATCAGGGAAGCTCCATATTCTGCCTTGCCTGCCTTCTTTTTGCTTGAGTGTCCAGAAGTACCTCTATAGGGTTGTATGGAACTCTGTCAAGAGGGAGGGGATATATGCATACCTATGGGTGATTCGTGTTGATATATGGCAGAAACCAACACAATATTGTAAAGCAATTATCCTCCAATTAAAAATAAATTATTAAAATAACATTTTTGAGGGGGTTGTATTGAATAGGTGACTTTAAATCAGGGTTGTGGTAATTTTTGTGGATAAGTAGGTGGATGTGGGAACATTTAGGAAACCTCAAATTTGATATCCCAAGACTGGTCTTGGAATGTTGATTTTCATTGGATTAATTATTCATAATGCAAATGGCCAACAGAACCATTTGAAAGAAGTTCATGAAATCTGATGGAAGTCAGTCCAATTCCTGGTATAGCTTGCTGCTGCTGCTGCTGCTAAGTCGCTTCAGTCGTATCCGACTCTGTGCAACCCCATAGACGGCAGCCCACCAGGCTCCCCTGTCCCTGGGATCCTCCAGGCAAGAACACTGGAGTGGGTTGCCATTTCCTTCTCCAATGTGTGAAAGTGAAGTTGCTCAGTCGTGTCCAACTCCTAGCGACTCTATGGATTGCATCCTACCAGGCTCCTCCGTCCATGGGATTTGCCAGGCAAGAGTACTGGAGTGGGTTGCCATTGCCTTCTCCTGATATAGCTTAGTCTCCACAAATATGGGTTGAGAATGAGTTATCTCCTAGATAATCTCCAGCTATCTCAGCATACACACACACACACATACACACTCACACAGAGGAGGGTTTGAACAGGGATGGAGAATGGTCCAGTGGTAATGCAGTCAGAACATTTGGTCAGCATGTCACCTATGAGACAGGCTTTTTCTTGGGTGCTGTGTCCACTTGAGGAGCCAGGTACTCTCCAGATACTGAGTATCCAGGAAATGTGGGTTTTATTTCACTTGGGTTTTTACCTGCTTTCCCTTAACCCAATGTTTTGCCTAATTAAACCCTTGAGTAAAGAACTGCGCTAGGTAGAATTCTGCTGACGCTTGAGAAAGTCTGACACTGAGAAAGACAAGTCTTGTAAATCCCATCTGCTGAGTGATCAGAGATAAACAATAAACCCAACCTGGACCTGACTGGACGAATTTTCTTATCTCATAGATACATATGGTGCTTGTGTGCCTGCTCAGTTGCTTCAGTCATGTCCAACTCTGTGTGACTCCATGGACTGTAGCCCAGCAGGCTCCTCTGTCCATGGGATTCTCCAGGCAAGAATGCTGGAGTGGGTTGCCATGCCCTCTTCCAGGGGATCTTCCCAACCCAGCGATCGAACCTGCATCTCTTGCATCTCCTACACTGTCAGGCAGGTTCTTTACCACTAGCGTCACCTGAGAAGCCCTTACATATGGTACACAGATATTTATATATTTTACAGTTATATATTTCCAATAATTTCTGTATCATATAGTTGTTTGGATTCCCCTCAAAAGGGCAACTTGAAGGATTTGGGTGCATGGAATACTTTTATTTTGAAAGTTTAGGCAGAAAACAGTGAAAGACTGGGAAAGTGACATGAAAAAGGGAAGAATGCCTATATACACACACATATATATATTTAAAACAGTAAGCAATCATATACAGAGCTTCCCTGGTGGCTCAGATGGTAAAGAATCTGCCTGCAGTGCAGGAGACCTGGGTTCAATCCTTGAATTGGGACGATCCCCTGGAAAAGAAAATGGCAACCCACTCCAGTATTCTTGCCTGGGAAATCCCATGGACAGAGGAGCCTGGCGGGCTACTCCATAGGGTCACACAGAGTTGGATACAGTGAGCGACTAACACACACAGAGACATACATAAAGGTTTCCAGAAAGTAAACCAGGTCAGACAAATTATTTTCTAAAACTGGAGGTTTGGGATGAAAATCAGGTATCAAGATATTGACACTGAGCCAAATGTGTACAAAAAGGCATTTACGAGGCACCAGACAACCATGAGTTGAAGGTGCAGCAATTATCCCCACTGTATAGATAACAAAACCGAGGCACAGAGACGCTCAGAGGTTACCACGCTAGTAAGTGGCAGTGTTACTTGAAATGATACAGTCTGACTTAAGAGCACAGTCTGTCATACTGCCTGTATTTCAATTCCATTCTCTGGTAGCAGTGCCCTTTTGTATCAGCCCGCTTCGCGTATGCATATGGCTCAGGAGTCATACAGCCTTGCGTTTTATTTCCCACTCTTCAGTGATCTTGGAAAGCCTTCTTTATCCTCCTGGAGCTTTCAGATCCCCATCTGTGAAATGGGGTAGTGCTCGTTTCTTTCTGCAGGCAGACGGTGGCTGCCTTTCCTGTGTCTCCATGGCTGCACCTTGGAAGTGCTCTTCTGATCAGAGAACTGTTCTCACACGTGCTGATAGCGTCTCACTTCAAGCACCAGCATCTCTCTGCTGGAAGTTTTTTTCTGCACCCCTGGGAATTCTGGAGGTGATGCCCCCAGGTTTGGTGATCTCCCAACAGTGAGGATGGAAGTTGGAGAAACAGCAGCCTCACCCCCGCAGGAGGACATCACTGAGTATGTCCCACATGTCTCTCAAAAGGTCCTGAGTTATACTGAGTTCTAGACCCCCACGGTGGTGACCAGCCTGTTGTAGCATTGGTGTGTGTGTGTGTGTGTGTGTAGCATTGGTGTGTGTGTGTGTGATCCACTGCTTCAGTCGTGTCCGAGTCCCTCTGACCCCATGCACTGTAGCCCGCCAGGCTCCTTTGTCCATGAGATTCTCCAGACAAGAACACTGCCGGGGGTCGCCATGCTCTTCTCCAGGGATCTTCCTGGCCTAGGGATCAAACCCACATCTCCTGCATTACAGGCGAATTCCTTACTGACTGGGCTACTAGAGAAGCCCTTTTCTTCACTATGTTCCTCCCCTAACTTCGCAAAGAGGTGACTCCTTTTCTCCTTTACAGGGAACTCAAAGGCACGAACTCTTAAGGTGTTTGTGAGAATTCAGTGAAACGATGTGTGAATAGCGCCTGGCTGGTATGCAGTAAATGCCCTAATAACTGTCAGCTATGTCATCTATTGTGCTTATATGGATATATAAAAGTCTGATTGAACAGGAAAGCTGTGATGAAGGGTCTGACTCCACTCTCTCGCTTCACCCATCCTCCTCCATCTGCCCACATCCGGCAAGCTGGTAAAGCCCAGGCAGTTCCTACACTGTTGTCAGAAGGAACTCTAAGCCTCAGATGGAAACCCTCCTGTGGGCCCACCCTTGAACTACTGTAAAAACCCCACCTCAGTTGCCTGTCCCTGTTCTCTCAAGGCCTTTGAACCTCCTTGAGAGCCTCCCTCCCTCCCCCTGGAGGCCTCTCTTTGCGATTAGTATTCCTCTTCATCCCTTGGCATGTGTGCAGTGTCAGGAGTCTTCACATTCAAGCCAGGTCTTGGGTGAGGGTCCAGCCTGTTTCAAGGGAGTGATCACAGTAGAAGCAAATTCACCACAAAATGCATGATAACATTCCTTAAGATAACAGAAGCATCTGGGAGTTTTCAAAATTGGCCTTGTTTAGTTCAGTTCAGTTCAGTCGCTCAGTCGTGTCCGACTCTTTGCGACCCCATCAATCGCAGCACGCCAGGCCTCCCTGTTCATCACCATTTCTCGGAGTTCACTCAGACTCACATCCATCGAGTCAGTGATGCCATCCAGCCATCTCATCCTCGGTCGTCCCCTTCTCCTCCTGCCCCCAATCCCTCCCAGCATCAGAGTCTTTTCCAATGAGTCAACTCTTCGCATGAGGTGGCCAAAGTACTGGAGTTT
>SJYT01059093.1:164474-255810 GCA_006410635.1 Cephalophus harveyi
GATCAGTCCTGAATATTCATTGGAAGGACTGATGCTGAAGCTGAAACTCCAATACTCTGACCACCTGATGCGAAGAACTGACTCATTGGAAAAGACCCTGATGCTGAGAAAGATTGAAGGTGGGAGGAGAAGTGGATGACAGAGGATGAGATGGTTGGATGGCATTACCAATTCAATGGACATGAGTTTGAGTAAACTCTGGGAGTTGGTGATGGACAGGGAGGCCTGGCGTGCTGCAGTCCATGGGATTGCAAAGAGTTGGACATGACTGAGTGACTGAACTGAACTGATTGGTCAGGCATTTTGTAGGATGTTCCTTTACTGGAATTTGTCAAATGTTTTCCTCTGATAAGACTGGGATTATGGGTTATTGGAGAAAGAGGACAGTATATTTTTCACATTATATTAAGGGTATATAATGTCCACACGATTTATGACTTGATGTTGACCTAGCTGGGGTAGTGTTTGTCAAGTCTCTTGATTGAAAAGTTACTCTTTCTCCTTATTTCATACTGCACTATTTGGAAATAAGTCATTATTTACAGCTGGTTTTGCTGGATATAGAATTCTTGGTTAATTGATTTTTTTTTTCCTTTCAGCATTTCAGATATGTCATTCCTGTATCTTCTGGCTTCCATTATTTCTGGTGGGAAATTAGTAGTTAATCTCCTCTTTGTTCCCTGTTTGTAGCATGTTTTCTTTTGCTGATTTCAAGATTTTCTTGCATTTTTTGGTGAGGTGTTTTTGTTATGTAGAAAAACATTTGATTTCTTCCAGAATCTTGAGTTCTTACCTACTAGGTAAAGAGTGATGGTGATGGTATTGAAAATGGCATAGACTCTAAGTCACATTTAGAAGTATCACTAAGACATAACATTCACGAAATGATGCTGTGGTTTAATTTGATCACTTATCACTGCAGATGGTGACTGCAGCCATGAAATTAAAAGACACTTACTCCTTGGAAGAAAAGTTACGACCAACCTAGATAGTATATGGAAAAGCAGAGATATTACTTTGCCAACAAAGGTCCGTCTAGTCAAGGCTATGGTTTTTCCTGTGGTCATGTATGGATGTGAGAGTTGGACTGTGAAGAAAGCTGAGCGCCGAAGAATTGATGCTTTTGAACTGTGGTGTTGGAGAAGACTCTGGAGAGTCCCTTGGACTGCAAGGAGATCCAACCAGTCCATCCTAAAGGAGATCAGTCCTGGGTGTTCTTTAGAAGGAATGATGCTAAAGCTGAAACTCCAGTACTTTGGCCACCTCATGAGAAGAGTTGACTCATTGGAAAAGACTCTGATGCTGGGAGGGGTTGGGGGCAGGAGGAGAAGGGGACGACAGAGGATGAGATGGCTGGATGGCATCACTGACTCGATGGACGTGAGTCTGAGTGAACTCCGGGAGTTGGTGATGGACAGGAGGCCTGGCGTGCTGCGATTCATGGGGTCGCAGAGAGTTGGCCACGACTGAGTGCCTGAACGGACTGAGCTGGTGTAGTTGAACTCATAAGAAAGTCTAGCAGAAAGATAGACGCCATTGCTACCGGCAGCTCTCGGTCCTGTGCCTCCAGGATCCATCCTTTCCTCCTCCACTTCCTTGAGTAGTTCTGCTGGCATTTTTCAGAAGCTTGCTTGAATTTTTCTTTCAATGTCTGTTTTTTTGGGCTCTTCTTACAAGCTGTTACAACCTTGACATTTTTAGAAGACATCACCGTCAAGTAAAAACTGTTCTATGGTGAAAAAAGACTTTCTTATTTTGATGAAACCATTCTGAGAATAATTCAAACCCAGTGTTGTGATTTTCTTGTTGTGTATTACACTGTTGGCTGTATTGGATCCCTTCCCAAAAACATCATGAACAACATTTTGTTTTGTTGAGAATAGAATCAGATAGCAAGAGAATACTGCTGGCATTCAGTCTTTGATGGCAGTTAAGGTGTGAAAAAATTCATATTGATCGAGCACTTACTATCTCTCAGGTGTCATGGTAGACACTTTACATATTTTGTTTCTTTTTAAATCCTTATAACAACCTTTTAAGGTATGTATTAATGTACCCATTTTACCCTTGGTACTATTCTCAAAGAGGTTATTTTTCCCTCTTTCCCCCCTCTATGCTACTGGCTCTGGCCTCTTGATTAATGGTATAATAGGCAATGTAGAGAGTTACCTTATGATTTGAACTCTGATTTTCTGTTCTTACTCTGCCCACAGTTTGTTCAGTGTGGCCACGTGATCTAATTCGATCACATGAGAGCCAGGCCCGGGTCTTTTGTCCTAGTTTTTTCCTGTATTTGAACATGGGAGCATACAGCCACGTGGCTGCTGCAGTCATCTTGCTGCCGCACGAAGCCTGACTTGAATAAGGAAACGGGACCAAGAGCACAGGGAAGTGGGAACTGTAAGGTCTGGATGAGTCGTGCGCCTTCGGGATTAACCCCTACCTGAAGCCAGGTGTCTCTCCACTTTAATTTACATGAGCCGCAATATTCTTCTTTTGCTTAAGTCAGTATGAGTAGACTCTCTGCCTCTTGCAAATGAAACAACCCTGACTGGTCTAACCTTCGTTTCTCCTTCCTTCATTGAGCAAATCTGTGCAAAGCCTTCTTTAGAAGGGGAATTAAACTGAGATAAAAAGCAGTATTCTTTGATGTTTTGATCCTATGGTTTGAGGACTAAGTGTCCTTGGACTAGTCCTGTCCTTTCTCTTGGCTTTGATTTTTGTCTTTTAAGTGATACATTTGTTTCTCTATACATGGATTAAGCTGTATTTCTAATGGTCCCTCTTGGTCTGGAATTTTTTGGTTCTAGGAAGTCCTTATTTCAAACTGAAATGATAGTGCCTCTAAAATTTAATAGAAATTAAGATCTTAAGTTTTGAAATCAAACACATGTACATTTGAAACCTGGTTCTGCCATTTATTAGTTATGTAACCAAAAGTAAGTTTCCTAACCTGTTTCAGTTTCCCTAATTACAAAGAAGGATATCATTAATAGGGTGGTTTCAAGAATTAAATTAAATAATGCATATATAATCATCTGGGGTAAGGACTCAGAAAATGATAGCTATTATTATTATTTATTATTATTATTATTATTATTTTATTATTATTATTATTATTTATTATTTTTATTATTATTTTTCACTTCTTGTTAATGGCACCCTTAACTTAAAATAGCATTTCTCAAGTTGTGTTTGGCGGAAAACAGTCCTGCAAATGCTATCACAAAAGGATTTTGTAGTCATATTGTTAGGAAATGATTATGCTCTGTTTCCTCTCTTTTCAAGACACATGAGCACATTAAAAGCTCTGGAAAGTTCTTCAGTAAATGAATCTGCTTAAATATGTTGATTCAGTATCCCAAACATATTTGGTTGCACAGTACTTTTTTTCTTTCATAGGTGCATACCTGTTCACATGTATTACCAAGAAAAGAGTTGAAACCTTTCAGGTATGATTTCAGGCGTCTATCAGTGGATGGAAGCAGTACAAAGGAGAATGTTGGAGGCATTCCATGCAATCCCCAGTGTGAGTTCTTTTTAACTCCTCACTAGAAAATCAAGCTTTATCCAGAAACTCTAGCCTGCAGAAGTTGATAAACTAAAGTCGGTGAACCTGCTGTCTGTTTTTATAAATAAAGCTTTATTAGAACATAATCATGTTAATTCATTTATGCATTATCTATAGCTGCTTCAGTATTATAAGGGCAGTGTTGAGTTGTAACTGAGACTGAATGGCCTGTAAAGCCTAAAATATTTACTGTGCACGTGTGAGAAGTTTCTTCAGTTGTGTCCGATTCTTTGCGACCCTGGACTGTAGCCCACCAGGCCCCTCTGTCCACGGGATTCTCCAGGCAAGAATACTGGAGTGGGTTGCCATGTCTCCTTCAGGGGATCTTCCCAACCCAGGGGTTGAACACATATCTCTTGTGTCTCCTGCATTCACAGGTGGGTTCTTTACCACTAGGGCCACCTGGGAAGCCCTAAAATATTCAGTCTGGCCCTTAGAAAAAAAAAAAATTACGTTAGCTCTGGCTTGATGACAAGATTACATCTACAGGATCTGTGATCAGATTTTTAATCCATCTTAGTAAATTATTGTTTCCAGTTCATAAAGTGAGGCAATATATCCTTATATAAATAATCCTAACCATATAAAAGATACTAAAAGAGCCCAAGAACTCTTACTCAAAGGGAGTAGAAGAAGAGAGAAACTCTCCTAGAAGACAGGAATTTATAGCTCACAGGAGCTTTATTTCCCTTCAGCTATGGGGGCCTTAACTCTGAACACAGAGTCATTCTCTGAGGAATTGCATTGTTGTCCAATTTTCTTATGAAATTTTCTCACGTTCTCTTTATGTCACACTAAGTTGTACTTAGAATGAATGATACCATTTGAGATGTTACTGTATCTTTTATCATGTTTAGTAGGTTACTCAATAATTCCTGGTGAATTACTTTGGGGGTAGCAGTGCCACCGAGGGGGAGAATAAACAGAGTTTTTTTTTTTTTTAACTGACATGATTAAAAAAGAACCTACTGTGGGTCCTGTGGGTTTGGATTCATGGCTGGTACCACATTAAGTAGCTATTAGGGAAGTGAATGGGATTTCTGAGAAGAGCCACCCAACCTTCTGATTTCTATTATATCATAAGGAGCTCATATAAATATCGTGTTAAAACTTATCTTTCCCAATTTTTAGAGTACAGGAAGAAGCTGTGCCTTTTCATACAAACTAGGAATCCTTGGTCTCACAGGATATTTACTTTGTGGTTGCAGAAATTAATTTTGAGCTCTGAGTTTTAGGAGTCTTTATCCATCCATTCATTCAACAATTTGCTTGGAACTAATTTGATGCCATGCACTGAGCATGTAGAGGGGTGAGCAAATCAGATATATCCTTGCCCTTATGGAGATCCAAAGTTTAGTGGGAGAGACATGCCACAGAAAAGTACTGAGGTAATTGTCTAGCCGTCACCTGTGATGTATGCTCTGAGTGGCAGGTAACAGGAGGCTGGGCCAGGGTGTCGTCTGAGCACTTCACCTGAACCCTGAAGGGTGTCACGGAACCGGGTCTACCTGGGGAAGAGAAAGACATTCCAGGCAGTGGGAGCAGTGTGAAGGGAAGGCTTTCTTACCTAGGGTGGCTCCATTTCAGAAGAAGATGTCACATTCTGATCTCGGCATGTTCTTGAATTAGTTCATTTTCAAGTGACTTCACTGTTCTTGGCCTCAACCTTCCTCTCTCTTATACATCAGTAGCAACTTCAACATAAGTGCTTTCTAGAAAACCATGGGAAATCTTGCTAGTCTTTTGATCAGAATTAATGGGGAAAAATTGCTTCTGTGTTGATGCCTTCTCATCTGTTAAAATCTTGGAATATGATGTCAGGCTGACGCTCCGTGGTCACATAAGGATCGTCATATTTGTGTAGGGGTAGAGTGTGACAGGATCTGAATAGAATAATTCCAGTCTATGATTTTTGTAATTCAAGTTGAATGTACCAAATCTGAGATAATATTTCTTCCAAACTGCTGACTGGAAGAAAAATTCCCAGCGATATTTATATCATTTATTGTGAGTTAAAAAATGAAAATAAGGTAAAATAAAATTTATTAAGCAATTTGCCCCAAACTGTACTAATTAAGTCTCCACAGATAAAAAATACTCATAAATAGTCATATTTTAAAATCAAAATCAAATATGGGGCAAATACTTGTGTTCATGCACTAATAAACCTGAGTTATTAAGTAAAATCTGTATTTTACTCTTTAAGATTCCATCCATTAGTAAGTGTTTGATAAAAATGTAAAGATGGAATACCGTTTAAAGAGGAAACACATCCCCAGTACTTCCAGTTGAATCCAGCTCAGTGAAATGCAAATTTTATAAATTCCAATCCATCAAATAGAAATTTTACTATAAAAGGTTTTCATGGAAATAATAGCTGTCAACTATCAATTAATGCACACGGTCCCATTTTCCTTAAGTACGGTATTGAACTTTAATGAAAGGTTACTTATTCTATCAAATTGCTTTATACTTCATAAGATTAAACTTAACCAAAAATTAACATCAGTATTCCATGAAGAGAGCATGCAAACAAAATTCACCTAAATGACAGGGGAGCCTAAATGTTTTTCTTTCATACTGAGAAATATGCTTCCAACACACATTTTAAAAATGCAAAGAATTCATTTTTTTAAAACCCATGCTAACAAAATTTAACCCATTCCCGACTGTGTGTCTCTCCTGTGTTTCTTTGCCTCCTTACTTTGAGCCACATAAGACGCAGGGACATTTTCTTTGTGTGCATTAATAGAGGGGGAAAACCCCCAAACTCAGCAGCAGCCCGTGTGGTATGTGCTACACTGGGGTTTGAGCAACTCGGTTTCAGATTCCATTTCTATCATTCGCAAGATATGAATCCTAAGCTGGGTGTTTTGTCCTCCTCAGTTGAAAATTCTCCAACTGTGAAGTGAGAACAATCGACTCACCTTTGAAGACTGTGCTGGAAACAGTGCGTAGGCAGTTGGGAACGTAGCAAGTGTCTAATAATAAACGAATGGTAGTCACACTTACTATTACAGGACTGGCCCAAGGTTAGGAAAGGGTGTCAGTACCCTAATGTGGAAAGTCACTGCCCAGCCAAACTAAAGGGCCACAGATAGAAACGTCTTAGTGGACTGCAGCTTTGTGCAAGGGTTACTCACTCAGTTGCGTCCGACTCTTTGCCGCCCCATGGACTGTATCCTCTGTCCATGGAACTCTGCAGGCTAGAATACTGCAGTGGGTAGCCTTCCCTTCTCCAGGGGAACTTTCCTATCCCAGGGATCGAACTTGGGTCTCTTGCACTGCAGGCAGGTTCTTTACTTGTTTGAGCCACCAGGGAAGCAGTTTTGTGAAATGACCCATCTTCAAAGCTCCAGATGTAACAACACACTGCGCTGTAATGAAGAGCAACTGATAATAATGCTAATGACCCAAGCATGCTCTATGGTCTTTGAAAACTAACACCAAAATTTTTGTTGATTATTTTTCTTCCAAAAACCATGTGTGTATCAATATGGAATGACATTGACTGCTTCTAACTAAATAAAGTTGAATCAGGAGATCTGAGTTACGGTCCCAGCTTTGATGCTAACTGAATGCATGTCCTTGGACAGCCCTTCTCCCTTCTAGACACCGTTTCCCTACCTGTTAGATGGGCAGTGGGCAGGTGAGTGTGGGAGTGTATGAACAGCGGGAAGGGTGGGGCTCTGGCTAAATGGAAGCATGTGTGTCTCCCACAGGGCCAGCCTCCACTCAGCCCTGGCCAATTGTTGTCTTGTGAGAACCCAGACCCAGTATTGCCAGATCTGCAAGAAAAGTCAGAAATTGAGCCTTGGCAAATAATTAAAGATGATTATTTTAAAACTGTGTGCTAGTCAAACAAAGCACATTTACAGGAGGATTTCGTTCTTTTGGATTGCCCATTTATAACTCTGGGGTGGATGCTTTCTGAAAGCTCTGTCCAGGTCTGCAGAGTTCTAATTTTAGGGAAGTCTCCTTTTTGTTAGATTCTCTACACTATAATCCTGAAAGAAATGATTTACAAAACCCAAATAGATTTTGGCATGAAGTAAGCTTAAATTGACTGCCTTCTATCATGAATTAATATTAACCAGAGCTTGTCAGATACTAAATATTTGTTTTAGGAATACACACAGCCTCGGCTTTCATCTGGGTTAAGCTCTAATCTTTGGCCTGTCAGTTCCAGGATATAGCACTGGATAAATCATGCTCTCTTGAACAGATAGATGCCAGGGTGGTTGTATACAAATGGAACAGTGTGTCAATGAACACCCGAGTTTGGGTTACATCTACTATAAACATCGACATTCTTTTGCAATGAGCCCATTTGCTGCTTAAGCACTTACAGCTTTGGAAGGTTTGATGCTTCTGTGCTCAATCAGGTTCTAATGATTTCAGATGTTTGCAATTAATGAACCATTAGATTAATTGGTGGAGTACCAGAAGAAGGGTTTCAGAACTGGGTCAGAACCACAGACAAGCTATTACCCGGCCGTCACCAGAGGCAAAAGGAGAAGTTGGATGAATGAGTTTATTCGCTCCTCCTACCCCTCCCTCCATATGTACTTTTCTTCCTGGTAAAAAATTTGCACTGACCAGCGTCTTAAGTTCAGCAAACAAGAGAAAGAAAGGAGAGGGTTGAAAACAAAAAAAGAGAAATGATCTTTCCTATTACTCCAGTTAAGACTTGATCGTCTGAAGACTGAGATTTTCAGTGGTACCAAAAATTGACATCATTTCTCAGCGTTTGTCTGAATCTCTCACTCTCTCTGGGCTGTTTCCCTAAGCTCCTATGTTTTATTAATTATGTAACACGTCGGCCATCTTAGGAAAGTGATTAATGGGACTTCAGAAACATGGAAATAAATAAGCCAAGCTTCAATATATGATTATGTAGGCTTGCTATAAACCCCAGGGTAGCCATCTTTTAAGAAGGGTGCCTAAGGAGTTGAACACAGACCATCGCTACAGTACTTAAAGGCTGGCAGCACCGTGAGTTATCACCGGTGGCGGATGGCGCTGTAGATGAATTTGTAATTTGAAAAGTTAAATTAACCCTGAAATATATTATTTGTCTGTTTTCCACTCAGGAAAGAGATCTTCACATAAAAAGATTCTGGCTGGTGTGAATGGGGGCATTCCAAGGTAAGCTAAGCTCAAATACTTGCTTAATTGATGGTGGCTGTTATTTTTTCACAGCAGAAAAAGTCCGTTTTTGGAAAAAAGACACCACCACCACAAAAACACATTTTCAAAGAAAATGCTGGTGCTCCCTTCATGTTGGGTCTCCCCACTAGAGTATAAACGCCATGCGGGCGCGGGCTTGGGTATGGCGTTCAGGGCTCTGTCAGCACCGACTGCACGAATCTGCCACACAGCAGGCTCTCAACAGATATTTGTTGCGTGAATGCAGAAACAAATTTTTTTTTTTTTGTCAAGAGAAAATATTTGCGTGGTCCTGGAGGACTACTGGGGCTTCCTAGGTGGCTCAGTGGTAAAAATCTGCCTGTCAGTGCTGGAGGGGCAAGAGACATGGGCTGGATTCCAGGGTCGGGAAGATCTGGTGTTGGAAATGACAACCCAAGGCAGTATTCGTGCCTGGGAAATCCCATGGACAGAGGGGTCTGGCAGGCTACCGTCCATGGGGTCTCAGAGTCAGACAGGACTTAGCGACTACATGGCAACAGCAGGGGGGATACTGACTGACCCAGGCAATGATCTTAACTGCTCTGTGGGCAGGCTCATTTATTTGTTTATTCAGGTAACCTTTACTGATGATCTGGTATGTTCTAGACCTTGTTCTAAATATTGCAGATATAGCAGTTGACAGTGCATGGTTTCTGCTCCTTACAGACCTTAACCTTCTCATGGGGAAGACAGAAATCAAACACATAGTTACACAAGGGATATATTTAATGAAAAGTTGGGTAAGAATTTTGAAGAAAAAAATACTGGCATCCTGAGACCATGTTGAAATGGAAGCCTGCTCTAGCTTGGAGAGACCAGGAAGTCTTCCCTAGGGAAGTAACAAGTAACCTGATACTTTGAGGATAAATAGGAGTTGGAGAGCTTTTGGAGGAGAGGGAAAGCGTGAGCAAAGGTCCTGAGGTGGGAACAGCTTCCCTTTGAAATGTAGCAGGCAAACCAGTGCAGCTGGAGTAGAGGGAGAAAGGTAGAGAGGGCGGAGATTGGATGCAGTGACTGGGTCTGTGAAAGCCATCTTAAGAAGCCTGCCTTTATTTTGAAAGCAATGTCATCGACATCTTTTCCCAAGTAAGATAGTAAAGTGATCAAATTTTAATTTTAAAAATGTTATTCAAAAATTAGAAATAAAATTATTTTTAAATGGTGAAAGGAGTCCAAGTTTAGGTTTTCTTGAGCTCTCTTACAAGAAGGAAATAATAAATACGTTTACAGTAAAATAGTAAAGAGCTAATGGTTGGGGGCAAAAATAACTCCAGGTATCCGTATATTAATTCAGTGCTGCTCCAGAAACATCTTCATCTGAGCCTACTTCTGAAAGTAACACAAACTTCAGAGATTTCATGAGGTTGATTGGTTTTGTTTTCAACTAAATAAGAAATTTCTAGAGTGCAGAGTGTTCAAAATGTTTTCCTCCTTTGCTGAACTTGCGTAGATGCTGTCAGTTCATGGAATTATTTGCTTGCCAGTTGTTCCTTCATTTGTACAGGAAAGGTAAGCACCTCGCATAGATCATGCCTTAGCTGCCAGGGCTAGGAACGGGAGTAAAGATGCTCTCTGTGAGCCATGTCAGTGGTGTTCAACAAGTGTTTGACGAACGGTTGAATGATGAAGAAGGTGTTTCCATCAGGTTTGACACACAGATAATACAGTGTGGCCCTTGTTTTAAGAGATATAAGAAAAAGATAATGCTCTGGGAGAGACCAGTCTTATATGAGCATAGCAGGAATAGGAGGCTGTCAGGGAAGACTCTAGTGAGAAGGCAATCTTTAATTTGGGCTTTGAAAAATCAATAGGAGTTCCTAAGGAAAGAATACAGTATAATCAGTAACCAACAGGCAGAATTGCGTAAATCTTCGTCATTTTGTGATTTAATCTCTTATATACCACATTCTTAATTTTTGCCATGGACTTCTATTGTTTATTTTAAATTTTTAAAAAATTTTTATTTTTTTCTTGCCAGTATCTACCTTTATTACAATCATAGATTAAGATTGGAATATGAGTGGAGGGAAACTTAAAGATGTTTCTAGCTATTTTATTCTTTTTGATTGAGTGGAAAAAAAGATTATTTTCTTGATTTCTCTTTCACTAGTTCATTGTTAGTGCATAGAAATGAACATATTTCTGTATATTGATTTTGTATCCTGCAACTGTATTGAATTGTTTGTTCTTTCTGATGGTCTTTGGTGGAGTCTTTAGAGTTTCCTTTAGATGGTGTTACATCACCTGCAAACAATGGCAGTTTTACTTCTCTTCCAATTTGGATGCTTTTATTTTTAAAAGTTTTTCTCTGATTGCTGTGCAAGGAACTTCCAATATTATGTTGACTAAAAGAGTGGTCATCGTTGTCTTGTTTTTGATCTTAGTGGAACAACTTTCAGCTTTTCACCATTGGTATGATGTTAGCTGTGGGTGTGTCATACATAGAGCTTATTATATGGAGGCATGTTACCTTATGCTAACTTTATTAAGAGTATTTATAATGAATGGATGTCAATTTTGTTAGATGGTTTTTCTGCATCTATTGAGGTGATCATGTGATCTTTATTCTTTGTTTTGTGGTGTGGTCTATCACATTGATTGATTTGCAGATGTTGAACTATCCATATATCCTTGGGATAAATCCCACTTGATTGTGGTGTACGATCCTTTAATGTATTGTTTAACTTGGCTTGCTAATATTTTGTTGGGGTTTTTACTCTTGTTTAATATTTTAATTTAAATAGATTTAAAATTTTAGCCTTACCCTAGGTAAAAAGAGCCAAGAAAGCATGGTTCACTGTGTTCATTTTATTTTCCTTAAATCATATTTGAAGAAATAAATACGCTAAAGATTGCTTATCCAGTATCCATTTTCCCCTTCCCTTTTTTAACCAAACCCCAATGTGGTGTGTTATCCATCCGCCTTTCTTCATGCTTCAAAGAAAGCTGAGTACATCCCCAGTTCAGGAAGGTAGAAGCTGATTAGTCATCACTTATTAAAATCTCATTCGCTTCTGTGATGATTGCTTCAGGGGCGGTCATCTGTCCCAGTTCTAGCCAATGAGCGGTAAGAAGGCTCTGCAAGGGGATTTCTGGGAAAGCTTTCCTTAATCTGAAACAGACATCTGAAGAGGATATTTCTGCATCTCTGGAGCTGCAGAAACTCATCTTGTGACCATCAAAGAAGCCAGCCTGCAGGTAAGGCTCACATGTTAAGTGGCAGAGTGGACACTTGGAAAGAATCTTAGTGTTGACGAATCATAGAACAGCTTTCTTAACCAGCTGAGAGTTGCTCTAGTTCAGGAGCTCTGACTGTATAAGAGAGTACTAAAGGTCTGCTGCTGCTGCTAAGTCGCTTCAGTCGTGTCCGACTCTGTGCGACCCCATAGACGGCAGCCCACCAGGCTCCCCCGTCCCTGGGATTCTCCAGGCAAGAACACTGGAGTGGGTTACCATTTCCTTCTCCAGTGCATGAAAGTGAGAAGTGAAAGTGAAGTCGCTCAGTCATGTCCGACCCTCAGCGACCTCATGGACTGCAGCCCACCAGGCTCCTCCGTCCATAGGATTTTCCAGGCAAGAGTACTGGAGTGGGGTGCCATTGCCTTCTCCACTAAAGGTCTAGATAGTAAATATTTTAGACTTTATAGACCAAGAAGCAAAGATCAAGGATATCACATATTTACGTAACAAGAGACAAAACAAATTTCCACCAATTAATTATTGATGAAGTTCAAAATAATACAATAATAGAGTATAATTGTCATATAGAAATTTACTAAGAAGAATGGATTTGTGTGTGTGCGCGCATGTGTGTTATCACCAAATTGCTTGCAGTTATTTATCTGTAAAAACCGTTCTTGATATTCAGAGCATATAAAAGCATACAAAAGTTCAGATTTGACTGGTGGACTATAGCTTGCCAACCCCTGTTTTAAGGCAATTTTTATTTAGCAATTTATTTAGTAATTGGTGGAAAATTATTCACAAATAATCTCTCCTCTTCATGGCCAAGGGCATCCTAATTGACACACAGTAAACATCAGAATAAAACTTTTCTCATGAATCACTCCAGTCCATCTTACGTTCACCAAAGGGGTGATTAACCAACTTTAGGAAATAACAGTTTGCATTCATTAAGTACTTATTATGTACCTGGTATTGGATTCTAAATATTTTATATATATGAATGAATTTAATCCTTACAAAAACGCATCAGGTGGGCATTATCATCATTGCCATTTTGTGGTGTGAGGAAATTATGTCACAGAGCCTGTAAATAGTTCTCTGCAAAAGTCAGGTGGTTAGTAGCATTAATAATTCTCTTCCACTCTGTTGCTCACTATGGTGTGCCATCCCTGTATGTGTGCAAAAGGACTATATACATAAACTTGCTTCTGATTTTGAACTTCCCAAACTAACTGGCACATCTGAAGGAAGTCAAATATGGAAACAGATGATCCAGCTTTAAAAAAATTATCATTACATTTCTTTATGGTTAAAGAGCATCTGGAGCAATTTAAGAAGTTAGAAGGGGAATACGATGTTTTACAACATAATGTGCCCCAGGATTGCTGTCTGAGTGGGAAACATGTTAGTTGAATAATGGCTCCGTGCCTTCCTTTCCTGGTATGCCTTATCCAGATTTTGAGAACATTACTGTAGTGAGGTCGGCTCTTTATTTATTTAGTTTTAAAGAATTATCTTTAATTCTAGCATTCCAGGGAATAACATAGTACTCCAAATAATAATTCATACTAAAAATGGGAAAAAATGGAGAAATCATATCCTTCACAAGGTAGAGAACAAAGAATGAAACTGTGAATCATTAAAAAGCAAAAAAAAAAAAAAAGGACTGTAAATAAACCCCTGTAATTATGCATCACAAAAGGAAAGTCAACTCCAAATGGTTCAGTAACCTCCTCACCAGCCTCACTAATAATCATTGCAATCTCAGTCTCTCGCTTAAGATAATGAACAGCACACGTTGAAAAAAAAAAGTGTAAACACGAGCAACAATTTTTCATCTAAATACAAAACAGAACGCAGCGGCTCACCTTAAGGTTGCTACTGAGCCCTAGTGCAGAGAATTTTAATTTACAATCTGTCCCTCCCTTTAAAAGGTCAGCCAAGGGGGAGATAGAGCAGAATTGTGAAAGTCCCTTTCTCACCAGGCAGTACATTTCTCCCTGACCTCCCCCAGTGGTGGTCCCATCTGAAATGAACCCAGAGAATTAATACTTCAATAATTAACCAAATTTAAAGGCAATAATTAGTAAACAATTTTGTCACCCTTAAAGCAGTACTGCTGCCATTAACATTTCTATAGTTCTCCAATTACATTATAAATCAAAAGTAGTACGAAAAGACAGTGTACTAATGAGAATGCAAAGGCTGCATCAAAAATTCAGATGTCAGCTTCTCCCTCTGTCTGCCATTCTTCTGTTAATTTATTTTATTTTCTCAAGCAATGGAGCCACAAATGCATCATCATAATAAATACCCCTTTTACCTCAGAAAATGATTATTAGTAAAGTCAAGAAACAATAGAGTAGAGGGTTTACTATTTTTTCTTCTCCACATCTACCCTTTCTTTTTTAGAATTTATTTTGAAAGAAAAAAAAAATCCTCATGGACAGGGAGGGAAGGACTGGAAAAGCGTTATGCAAAACAGATGTAAAGCAGTCTCTATAATATTGCAGGCTGCTATTGACACTTTATTTCTGTCTCTTTTGCCTGTCAGGGCAATCAATAGAGTTCTTCCCCAGATTCATATCTTTATGTTTCCTCTCAGTTATGGTTGTTCAACATAAAACTGGATCGTCTGACACACACCTACTAGGGTAGAAGGAAAGACAAGTGAGACTTTTTAAGATGACGTTCTGTCTGTTGGAGTGGGCTAAATTGCTGTACTTTCTGAACACATTCTATTTTCCGGCTCCTTCAAGAAGTCATTTGCAGCTCTGCTTCTGCGGTGATGTAGCCTATTTCATCAAAAAAAAAAAAAGTAGCTTTCAGTTTTGTTGCATATACATGGGCTTCTGGAGTGCTTGTGTGTTTGAATATCATACATGCAATTCAAGGGCTCCCTTTGACTTTTTGCATTGGGCAGAGCAAACTCATTCAAATATGCCATTCCCAGCTACCTGGATGCTTATGCAAAGATATTATTTAGACATGGGTAAGGTCGATCATGATGATTTTAAAGTCTGCTTCAATTATTCAAGAATGCTTTGCATCTCAATCAAGTATACCCCAGTATAAGAGGTGTTAGCCATTTGTAACTTGTCACCTGGTGGATTTCCAAAAATGTAACTAGAATATTCTTTAATACCATACACAACAGTAAACTCAAAATGAATAGAAGACCTAAATGTAAGACTGGATACTATAAAACACTGAGAGGAAAACATAGGCAGAACATTCTTTGACATAAATCACAACAATATCTTTTTTGATCCATCTCTCAGAGTAATGGAAATAAAAACAAAAATAAATGAGATGTAATTAAACTCAAAAGCTTTTGCAAAGCAAAGGGAACCACAAACAAAATAAAAAGACAGCCCACAGAAGGGGAGGAAATATTTGCAAATGATGCAATCCGAGAGGGGACTAGTCTCCAAAATTTACAAACAGCTTATGGAGCTCAGTTTCCAAAAACCAAACTACCCAATCAAAAAATGGAGAGAAGACCTAAATAGACATTTCTATGAAGAAGACATACAGATGGCCAAGAGGCACAAGAAAAGATGCCGAATGTCACTGATGATGGAGAAATGCCAGTGAATACTACAGTGGGCTGTCACCTCCCACCAGTCAGAATGGCCATCATCAAAAAAAAAAAAAGTCTACAAGCATAGATGCCGGTCAGTATGTAGAGAGAAGGGAATCCTTCTTCCCTGTTAATGGGAATGTAAATTGGTGCAGTCACTATGGAGAACAGTATGGATGTTCCTTAAAAACTAAAAATAGAGCTGTCATATGATCCAGCAATCCCACTCTTGGGCATGTATCTGGAGAAAACCATAGTTCAAACAGGTACATGCACCCCAGTGTTCATTGCAGCACTGCTTACAATAGCCAAGAATGGAAGCAACCTAAGTGTCGATCAAGAGAGGAATAGATAACAATAGCTAGGACATGGAGGTAGCCTAGATGTCCATCGGTAGATGAGTGGATACAGAAGTTGTGGTACACGTACACAATGGAATATTACTCAGATATAAAAAAGAATGCATTTGAGTCAGTTCTAATGAGGTGGATGAAACTGGAGCCTATTATACAGAGTGAACTATGTCAGAAAGAGAAACACCAATGCAGTATATTAATGCATATATATGGAATTTAGAAAGATGGTAACAATGACCCTATATGTAAGACAGCAAAAGCAACACAGATGTAAAGAGCAGACTTTTGGACTCTGTGGGAGAAGGCGAGGGCGGGGCAATATGAGAGAATAGCACTGAAACGTGTGTCACCATATGTGAAATGGATGACCAGTGCAAGCTTGGTGCATGACGCAGGACGCTCAAAGCTGGCACTCTGGGGCAACCCAGAGGGCTGTCTCTTATACACATCTCTCTTTACATCTGTGTTGCTTTTGCTGTCTTACATATAGGGTCATTGTTACCATCTTTCTAAATTCCATATATATGCATTAATATACTGCATTGGTGTTTCTCTTTCTGACATAGTTCACTCTGTATAATAGGCTCCAGTTTCATCCACCTCATTAGAACTGACTCAAATGCATTCTTTTTTATATCTGAGTAATATTCCATTGTGTACGTGTACCACAACTTCTGTATCCACTCATCTACCGATGGACATCTAGGCTACCTCCATGTCCTAGCTATTGTTATCTATTCCTCTC
Source organism: Cephalophus harveyi (assembly GCA_006410635.1). NCBI lineage: Eukaryota > Metazoa > Chordata > Mammalia > Artiodactyla > Bovidae > Cephalophus > Cephalophus harveyi. Next base: position 181,106 of record SJYT01059093.1, read on the forward strand.
TTGATCGACACTTAGGTTGCTTCCATTCTTGGCTATTGTAAGCAGTGCTGCAATGAACACTAGGGTGCATGTACCTGTTTGAACTATGGTTTTCTCCAGATACATGCCCAAGAGTGGGATTGCTGGATCATATGACAGCTCTATTTTTAGTTTTTAAGGAACATCCATACTGTTCTCCATAGTGACTGCACCAATTTACATTCCCATTAACAGGGAAGAAGGATTCCCTTCTCTCTACATACTGACCGGCATCTATGCTTGTAGACTTTTTTTTTTTTGATGATGGCCATTCTGACTGGTGGGAGGTGACAGCCCACTGTAGTATTCACTGGCATTTCTCCATCATCAGTGACATTCGGCATCTTTTCTTGTGCCTCTTGGCCATCTGTATGTCTTCTTCATAGAAATGTCTATTTAGGTCTTCTCTCCATTTTTTGATTGGGTAGTTTGGTTTTTGGAAACTGAGCTCCATAAGCTGTTTGTAAATTTTGGAGACTAGTCCCCTCTCGGATTGCATCATTTGCAAATATTTCCTCCCCTTCTGTGGGCTGTCTTTTTATTTTGTTTGTGGTTCCCTTTGCTTTGCAAAAGCTTTTGAGTTTAATTACATCTCATTTATTTTTGTTTTTATTTCCATTACTCTGAGAGATGGATCAAAAAAGATATTGTTGTGATTTATGTCAAAGAATGTTCTGCCTATGTTTTCCTCTCAGTGTTTTATAGTATCCAGTCTTACATTTAGGTCTTCTATTCATTTTGAGTTTACTGTTGTGTATGGTATTAAAGAATATTCTAGTTACAATTGGCCTCCCAATTAAATTATTTAAAAAAAGAGGAATACATAAAGAAGATGTGGTACATATATGCAATGGAATATTACTCAGTCGTTAAAAAGAAAGAGATAATGCCATTTGCAGCAAGGTGGATGGACCTGGAGACTATCATACCAAGTGAAGTAAGTCAGAGACAGCCAAGCATCATATGACATCACTTCTATGCAGAATCTAAAAAAAATGATACAAGTGAACTTACTTGCAAAACAACCAGATTCACAGATACAGAGAAGGAATTTATGGTTACTGAGGGAAGAGTGGTGAGGACGGATTAGGAGTTTAGATCGACGCGTACACACTGCTGTATGTAAGATGCCAACCAGGACCTACTGTAAAAAAAAATTTAAATACAGAGGTGCAAAGCTGATGGCAGAGTAACCTCTGTTTCCCCGAAGCTTCTGAAGCCCCTGTGAGGGAGGCGCAGAATTCACTGCCACGCAGCCTGGATTTGCCAGCCTACACACTGGCAACACTGTGGATCTTGGGAGAAACCTGGGATTTGTGCGTTCAGTCTCCTCTGGAGCACCGGACAGAGCCTGCTCCTGAAGATCCACGCGGTGGTCTAAGAGATCTGTTAGAGAACCAGATGGGCTCTGTTTTGCAAAACCTCCAAGTACGCATATTCTCAGTTGAGTAGACCATCCACATTTGTAGGGAGTGACTGTGTTATAAATGGATTGTTCACTTTTAGGGTGTTTAAACAGAAGCATTCTTTTAGCTAGGCAAATCTTAACCCCCAAGAAAGAGGATTAGTTGTGAAATTACTTGAACAGAATCTATTTTACGCACAACTGACTCGATCAACATGGATTTGAACTCCCTAGGGCCACTTTATGTGAAAAATTTTTTTTTCAATAAATACTACAGTGTACATGGCCTGAGATTGGTTGAATCCATGGATGTGAAACTGCAGATACAGAAAACCAGCTATGAGATCTGAGTGTCTGGAGTTTGGCCTCTGTGATGGGTCCTGTAACCAATCCCTTGTAGATACCAGGACGCAACTGTACTTTCAAATGCACCGCGTGGCGGGGGAGTGGTAATTGGTCACAGAATTTTCTCTGTGAGGAAAATAGAAGTTAAAATGTCGTGTCTTTATCTTTCCATCTAGTTTCTATTGCCTGAATTTTAACAGTGAGGAAAGTTGTAATCAGACATTGATGCAAATCAATTGTCTGGTTTTATTTTGTGACTTCATTTAAGAGTTGCACTGTGCTCAGTCATGTCCAACTCTTTGCTCGCCAGGCTTCTCTGTCCCTGGAATTTCCCAGGCAAGAATACTGGAGTGAGGTGTCATTTCCTACTCCAGGGGATCTTCCCAACCCAGGGATTGAACCTATGTCTCCTGCATTGCAGGCAGATTCTTTATCACTAGCGCCACCTGGAAAGCCCCATTTAAAAGTTGAGCTAAGTCTGATTACAAGGGTTGAAAACATGTTTCTTGATCTTTGCAGGCATCTCTGTTATTCATACACACTTGAGCAGAGATTTTCTAAGCACACTGAATCTATGTATTCTCTCTTCTCTTCATTATAACAAGGTTTAGAAAAAAATAGTATAGAATAAATACTAAAAAAAAGAATTGAAAAGCAAAAACTTCTACTTATTAAGAAGCCCCTTTATAGTGAGTGGGATATAGCAAGTAGCAAATGAATCCAGGGACATCTATTGTTCCTCACCTGCAAAATTATTTCCTAGTCTTAGGAAGTTTAAAATCCTCTGAAGTCCAATATGGATCCCAGATACACTGATAGGATTAGAAATAGCATTTTTAAATAGAAAAATACATGACAGAATAGGGCATAAAATAATGTTTTTCTTTTTGAAACCATAAACGTGTACCATATTCGTCTGAAAATGTGTCTGTGAAACTTAAACAATCCCTGGAGACATCCATTTAATTTTTCTTTTTTGACTTTGTTCTTGATTGAAATTCCGCTCTCTCAAAGTTTGTGCTGCCAGCTCCCCACTCCCCACTCTCTCTCGCTCCTGTTTCCCTCAATTTCCTTCCGTTTATGACCCTTTTCGGTTGCGCCCCTTGATTTATGGTCATTTGTGTGATTGCTCTGCTTTACTTTATGGCAGTTTATGTCATACTGGTCTTGTCATAAATGACTACCATAAACTGAGGTAAAATATCATAAAACATTAGTGAGTCCCTGATACTCAAGGTTCTTCAGAATAAGCCCTGACAGGTACCAAGCATAGAAAAACAGATTTGGCCATTTGAAGGGTGCAGTATTTGTAAAAATAGTAAAAAAAAACAACAAAAAACGAAAAACAGTCACTAAGGCTTACTGAACTCTCTGTGTCCCAATCACCCTGTTAATGCATACATTAGCACATTCAGTTGTCCCCCCTATGCCTGTAGGGGATTGACTCCAAGATCTAGATACTGAAAAGCCCCTTTTATATAATGGAATCGTGTAGTTGGACCTCTGGTCTGCAGATTCTGCAGCCGCAGATTCTACATCCACGGATTCAACCGATCAGGGTCCAGATGCCAATCTTGCAGCTACAGAGGAGCAACTGTATAATTATGGCAGAATTTCTCTTTGTGGCAGAAACTGTTATCTCCCCTATGGTGCAGACAGGAAACCGAGGCAGGGACAGGTTCAACACAGCCCATAAGTGGTGGAATCTGGATAAATCCATAGTCTTACTCCTGGTGGCTCAGATAGTAAAGAGTCTGCCTGCAATGCAGGAGACCCCAGTTCGATCTCTGTGTCGGGAAGATACCCTGGAGAAGAGAATGGCTACCCACTCTAGTCTCCTTGCCTGGAGAATCCCATGCACAGAGGCTACAGTCCATGGGGTCGCAAAGGGTCAGACACGACTGAGTGACTTAACGCTTTCATAGTCTTACTCTGGAAACCATGCTCTTGACCATTGCGCATTCAGGTGCTGCAACTCACCATAGACGCAGGTTTGGGATTGAGTTGCCTCGAGTGTGGAGTTTAGCATTTGGGAGAGTCTCCACTCTCTCTATAAGCCCTGGTCGCCTTCAGAACGCTTCCCCTCTCCTCCCACTACCGGCTCACAAGCCCCTCTGACACGGTGTGATGAAGCTCTGCTGTATTATGTGTATTTTCTACCTTGTCACATGTTCTAGCCCCCACATGTGAGAAGCACAGATTCACTCAGCTCACTCCTGGACTGGTCCTTCAGTGTCTCAGCTTTGCCAGTGCTTCTGAAGCCAGACACCTGACGGGATCTCATTGACTCCTTCCCTTCCAACTTGCAAGTCCTGTCTTTGCCTCCTGGAAGATGCAGCTCACACCCAGTTGCACTTCTTTTTTTCTTCTTCCCACAAGTTGGGTACTGCCAGCTGCTATCACCTCTCTCCTGAACTGGTGGCGAATCATTTTCTGCAAATGCTCCCCAGTGCCCTCTGCTTTGCGTTCTCCGTGGGAGCAGAAACATTCATAAAACACAGTGACTGTGGCGTCTTAGCCCCTCTCACCGCTGTCATTGGCTTCCTTTTGTACTCTGTCTGACTCCTGCCTCTCTCAGGACCTTGCCTCTCGCCCTTTCCTGTCCCACTGGTCTCCCTTTGAACCAGGAGAATTCTTTCCTAACTTAGAAACTTCACACAGCTTACGTCTCTGTGTTGAGTTCCCAACCCCTGATCCTTGCCTGCCTTTGTCTCTATGTGGTAAATTTGTTTCCTCCTCGAATCCAGTACCGCCTTTCTTTAATTCTCTACCACTGCAGCCATTTTCCTTCACCTCTCTCATCATATTGTTTGCAGTTTGTTTCCTTACTGATGATGTGTTTCCTCATCTGGATTGTAAGCTCCGTGAGGACAGGCCCACAATGTTCCCAGCATTTGGTCCAGAGTCTTGTCCTAAAGCATAATAAATATTTGTTATGTGGATACATAGACTTATAAGTATGTCTTGATTTCCTCAGCTGGCTTGTGAGGGCTGGAAGGACACAAATATGTCTTCTGTTTTTGTTAATCATGTTATAGCACAGACATTCACATTGTTGGCATAACATGAATGTTAATTTAATGCATGGTGGTTGGCCGAGTTATAGCAACCTTCATACACCCGTGGCTCACAGGATTAAGACAGTGTGTTGTGCTGGATTGGGATGAAACGAGTATAAAACATGGAGAATGTATCATAGAACAAATTAGGACAATAGTTTCTATGATCCATTCAGATCACTAAAATAGGTATCTGAGCATTTGATTAAAAAAGAAAAAGAGAAGAAAAATAGAAACAGCAGGAAAAATACAATCAGTGTATTCTCTCTCTCTCTCTTTTTTTGCCCTCTCATCTGCTGTCTTTTCCAAAAATCTCTCTAGGTTTCTTCTGTCACATCCATAGTGAAGTGTAAATTATAGTTTCCAATATAGATGGCCATTTCCAGTGAATTTTAGCAAGGAACAAGATTTCATTTGAGACTGAAATTTGGCATCCCTTTGCCTCTTCATGCTGGGAACTATTTTTTGTCTTTGCAAAATGCAATGAGATATAAATCCTGTTGCTTTTATTTCTAACTGATACTACACCAAGCTGAAAATGGACTGGGAAAATAGGAGTGCCTCCAAAGTAGGGCCAGCCTTTGCAATCCTAATTTATAGTGCATGCCATATTATAAGGAAGAAATCAAATCAGGGTTCTGTAAAAATGGGTTATTTTAATTGTGCTCACTTATAATCCCATTCCTCTGTTTGCAACTTTCCTATCACCCTGGCACTTGTAGATAGCTAGACTGCCATCCACAGAAAAGCCTGCTACACCCAATAGCTAACTATTGGGTGATACTGTTTAAAAGACTGGAAACTCATAGAGCAGATGGAGGGTTTCAGGGGGGTTGGGGGGACATTTGGCTCAGAGTGTCTCATGGTGGGAGTGTGGCCCCACTGGTGCATGGAGCAGGGGACTGACTGACTATGTGGGACTGACCTGTGCGTGGCAAGGTGTTCAGCTTCTCTGGAACCCAGGCATCACATGCCAGTAGATGTCTCCAAGTCATGGGGACAAATAAAAGTACCCCCTCTTCTTTAAGTGTTATCCTTGGGGTACCCTGTCAGCTTTGGCCAAGAATAACCAAGAGGATTTTAAAACTTTCCCCAGCCATCTCAAGATGAAGGTTCACATTTGTGACCGTGAAGAAAATCAAGAACAAGTCCTTTGATGTTCTTAAATGATAGTTAAGAGTGACAGTAATAATTATTATCTTTTAAGTATTTGTATGCATTTGTTGTTGTTCAGCTGTGTCTGCCTCTTTGTGACCCCATGGACTGCAGCACACCAGGCTTCCCTGTCCTTCACTGTCTCCCAGAATTTGCTTAAATTCACGTCCATCGAGTTGGTGATGCCATCAAACTGTCTCATCCTGTCGTCCCCTTCTCCTCCTGCCCTCAGTCTTTCCCAGCATCAGGGTCTTTTCCAGTGAGTCAGCTCTTTACATCAGGTGGCCAAAGTATTAGAGCTTCAGCTTCAGCATCAGTTCTTCCAATGAATATTCCGGACTGATTTCCTTTAGGATTGATTGGTTTGATCTCCTTGCTGTCCAAGGAACTCTCAAGAGTCTACTCCAGCACCACAGTTCAAAAATATCAATTCTTTGGTGCTCAGCCTTCTCTGTGGTTCAACTCTCGCATCTGTACATGGCTACTGGAAAAACTATAGCTTTTTGGACCATAATTATATGGACCTTTGTTGGCAAAGTCTCTGCTTTTTAATGTGCTGTCTAGGTTTGTCTTAGCTTTTCTTCCAAGGAGCGAGACTCTTTTAATTGCATGGCTGCAGTCACTGTCTGTAGTGATTTTGGAGCCCAAGAAAATAAACTGTCACTGTTTCCATTGTCTCCCCATCTATATGTCATTAAGTGATGGGACCAGATGCCATGATCTTAGTCTTTTGAATGTTGAGTATTAAACCAGCTTTTTTTACTCTCCTCTTTCACCTTCATCAAGAGGCTCTTTAGTTCCTCTTCACTTTCCGCCATAAGGGTGGTATCATCTGCATATCTGAGGTTGTTGATATTTCTCCTGGCCTTTAAAGCATTTTGAGTGCATTTCTTCATGTGGTCCTCCATGAAGTAAGTGCCAGTCTTGTAATGAGACCTTTTTCATAGTAAGACCCAAATGTGTCCAACGACCCACTCAGGGTTGTCCCTAGTGACCCTGGTGACCGGACCCCACTGAAGTCGTGGCTGGAGGAGTCTGTGTTGCTCTGCCATGCCTACTTTGTCAACACTGTATCTTTTTTCTCTTTACCCTTCTTTCCCTGAAATATTTCAAGAATTTTCGTTCTTTTTCAGTGGCTTCTTGCTTTTCTTCCCAGATCATTTAATCTATAAAAAATAAATAGAATTTTCTATCTTCTGGTTACTGCATTAAATAATAGTATCTAGATGGCTTATTGCCAAATTTTGAGGGTGTAGTTTGGGCTCTTCAGACTTCTAGTGTCTGTGGAGTTGTGAGAGTCTCCATATGGTGGCGAGGGAGATGTATGCGATGCTCTGGGGTAGCCAAAATAGGTTCAGCAAGGGGCCCCCGTGACTGGAGGAGTGATGGTGTTAGTCACTCCCTCGTGTCCAACTCTTCATGATCTCATGGCCTGCCAGGGTCCTCTGTCCGTGGGATTCTCCAGGCAAGAATGCTAGAGTGGGTAGCCAATGGTTCATAGCAAGAAGATGGGATCAGAGAAACAAAAAACCAAGTGTTTTCCTTGTGAGCTCCAGCCAAAGGTCACAAGGGCACATCCTGGAAGCCCAGGAGTCAGCCTGACCGCGGTTCAGCTGCTGCTCTATGGGGCGCTCCATGCGGCATCCTCAGGATAGGGCAGCAGGCCTTCCTGTGTTTACTCACGTTGCATGATGTGTGCAAACATGTATTGAGGTCTGCTCTGTGTTGAGGGGTGGGGTAGAAGGGTGAGTATGATATGACCCCAGCTCTCCAGGAGTTCACAGCTTGGTAGAGCAAAGTGAAACTTGAAGAGCGTCATGCCCATAAAATATAGCGAGTTCTCAGCATCAGCGCCGCTGACGCTCGGGGTCAGATACTTGTGTGTTCAGTTGGAGCTCTCCTGTGCACGGTAGGGCTTCCTGTTCCTTTCTGAGCTGTAAAGTTAAGCTCTGTTTGGTCCAGTATTGCTCACCACAGCCTTGAGTCAAAGCATTTTCTTAAACAAAGGTAATATTCATTGGAAGGACTGATGCTGAAGCTGAAACTCCAATACTTTGGCCACCTGATGGGAAGACTCACTGGAAAAGACCCTGATGCTGGGAAAGATTAAGGGCAAAAGGAGAAGTGGGTGGCAGAGGCTGAGATGGTTAGATAGCATCACCAACACAATGGACATGATCTGAGCAAACTCTGGGAATAGAGAAGGACAGGGAAGCCTGGCGTGCTGCAGTCCATGGGGTTGCAAAGAGTTGGCCACGACTTAATGATTGAAGAACAGCAATAGATGACCTCCCTAAGAAGTGTTCTGTTTTGCTGGTAGGAAACCTGTGTGTCTCGCATGGATAGTAGTAGTAGTGATAGTCGCTCAGTCGTGGCCGACTCTCTGCGACCCCAGGGACTGTGGCCTGCCAGGCTCCTCTGTCCATGAAATTCTTCAGGCAAGAACGCTGGAGTGGATTGCCATTCCCTTCTCCAGAGGATCTTTCCAACCCAGGGATCGAACCTGGGTCTTCTGCGTTGCAGGCAGATTCTTTACCATCTGAGCTACAAGGAAGATCCAACGTGAGTCAGCTATACGTATACATATATCCCCTCCCTTTTGAAGCTCCCTCCCAACCCTACCCCTGTAGCTTAATCCAGAGCCCCTGTTTGCATTTCCTGAGCCATACAGCGAATTCCCAGTGGCTGGCTATTTTACATGTGGTGATGTAAGTTTCCATGTTCCTCTTTCCATACATCTCACCCTCTCCTGCCCTCTCCCCATGTCCTTCATATGTATCAAAGGCTTTAAAAAATAAGAATACTTTCAAATCAAAAGATTATATTGTATTGTGTTAGCATATTTCCCAGTCAAGCTCTTTTATCTACAAAACCAAGAGGCACTGAGAACTTGAATTAATGAGTAAATGGGGGTAGAGAGGAGGAGTGAGCAGGTGCCATGAGGTCAGGGAGGCCAGAGCTGACGACCAGAAGGGCAGAAAGTGCACAGAAGGTCCATCAGGATGAGAGTAGCTGAGGCGTCACACTGCCAGCTTAGGGTGGGGCGTGGCGTCTGCCAGCTTTGGGAGGTGCCAGCCCCAGGGCCACCGCTGCACCCCAGGGTTTCTGCTGGATGCCGCTTCATGTCCTTGGGGCCTGGGTGTGAGATGAGTCCTGTCACCCCTAGTTCCCTTTGTAATCTTCCAGGTAACCTTGCCACTTGCTGTAACATGAGCACAAGCTGGTACCTCCCACGAGGAAAATAGATACCTTGGTGACGTCAGTTCGTGTTATATAATCGTGGGGGAGGGGAGAAGGGAAAGAAGAAACCAGCTCACCTGTGGGGCACACCCTTGTTCTGTTGAGGTTGGTGAGACATTTGAAAGGTGATCTGTTGAAAGAACTGGAATTGTCTGGGCATATGCCAGCCTGCAGCTGAGAAGCAGTCTAGAGTTGTTGAGAAAAAGAAAATGGTTCAAAGGGAAACGTTTGCTTCTATGTTGATAAGTGGGTGTTTCATGGGCAGATAATCAAAATTCATCTCAGACGACAACAGGAGCATTTGATTGTTGGAAAGGACCCGTTTTGGATATCATCTTCTCACAGAAGCCTGCCCTGATATCCTTTCTCCCCGGATGAGACTGACTTTCGTCCCCTTCTGCCAAAATCCACAGTCGTCCGCTTCCCACTTCTGTCCTCCTCATGCTGCACTGGATCATAATGATCTGTTTACTTGTCCGTCTCTGCTGGGCTCTGGGTTCCCCAGAGGCAAGGCCTGCATCTAATTCATCTTTGTGTCCCCAGCCTCTAACCAATAGCCTCCCTATAATAGACGCTCAATAAGTTGTTGAGTGACTGAATGAACAAACTCACTCCTAAGGCTCCCGCCATGTTCTTTGTAAGAAGGGGAAAAGAATTCATTTTAACTTGAATATAGGTTTTCTTCCCCAAAGAGCACGTTGATAAAGGACAGCTACGGATCTCTTCCGAGAGAGAAAAATGATAGAACAGTCCTCCATGCTATATTTCAAACTCATGTCAACTTTTCTTTTAAAAAAAAATGTCTGTCCACCAGCACTCGTATCATTTTTCAAATTTCATGTCATCCTTTTTCAGATGCTGCCCATCCATCATTTTAGGCAGAGCGTATCCATCATGATAGAAGCGAAATAATTTTCAAAGCTGTCAGGGAGTGGACACCAAAAAGGTCCCCATTTCATCTGAACAGAGTTCTCCCGGGCTGGCTGTGAGGGTCCTGCAGGGAAAGGAGAGAAGGCATCTTGGGAGTGCCTCTCAAATTGGTTTCAAATGAAGAAAAGAAAAAAATTCATTCTCCAATTTAGACCTTAATTCTCTACAGAAAATGTTGACAATACACCCGTCAATATCATAGTTAGGGGAGAGTTTATTTTCAGAGCAAGATTTTAGATTGAAAAGAATATCCATTTTTCTAATCAATATGTCTTCCTTGAAAATATTTATATAGTTTTTTTTTTTTTTTGAGAAGGAAAAGGCAACCCACTTCAGTATTCTTGCCCAGGAAATCCCGTAGACGGGAGCCCGGTGGGATACAGTCCATGGGGTCGCAGATGAGAAATCCCGACTGAGGGGCTGAGCACAACAGTGTAGTTTTTTCTGTCCTAATTTTAGAAGTAAATCATGTTTATTTGCAAAGTAGTAAACTTTAAGCAGAAAATAAAGTTCATCAACTAGCAGCATACAGAGATAGCCACTGTAAATATTATTATTATTATACAATTTTCTCTTGGGCAGGCACACACACAAACGATGTGTATATACATATTGATATGTATATATATGTGTGTGTATGTACTGTAATTATTTTTTACAAGCTTGATGTTATATTCTCTATGGAGCTTTATATTCTGCTTTTCTCACTGAATTATATCTTAAACATTTTCCTAGTCATTTAAGTATTCTTTGAAAACATGATTTTTCAAGGCTACATTATATTTGGTTTTGTGGATATACCATTATTTATCTCTTGTTAAACATGCTGGTTGTCTAGGTTTTTTGCAATGTGGTATTTTATTTATTGCATTTTCCCTGTCTTGCAGCTTTCCTGTGTTTATCAGCTATATAATTCTCAAGAATCATAATCTTATCTTTTTATTAGAATGTCAAAGATAGGTAAATGGATTTTGTTTTTATAACTCACAAAGATTCAATGTACAGGAAGCTTTTTGGTTGTCTCTTAAATCAATAAGAACTATTATATATGTTCACTTTTATAATATAGATTAAATTCTGTCAATTAAATGAGGATGCTTGTATTTCTTTCCTGTTTACCAGTTTGTTATGAGATGACATACAAGTCCTTGTTTTAGATCTGAAGAGGCTACAAATACGCCTAGAATGGGTGCCCAGAAGGCTTCTTTAAGGAGAGGGTAAAGTGGCGGCTCCGGCTAGTTTAGAAGATGAGCTGTGCCACCTGCTTTCTGGGTGACCTTGAACATCTTTTAATTTTTTTGGCCTCTGAAGGCCTCAGCTTTTTGATCTATAAATTTGTGGGAGACAAAACTACCTAAGACTTTGCAAGTTAGATTTGAGGGCTGCTGCTGCTGCAAGGCCACTCAGGCGTGCCCGACTCTAGTGACCCCGTGGACTGCAGCCCACCAGGCTCCCCCGTCCCTGGGATTCTCCAGGCAAGAGTGCTGGAGTGGGCTGCCATCGTCTTCTCCGAGATTTGAGGGTTACGTGGGGCAAATTATCTAAAGTATACTTATTATGGGGTGCAAGACACAGGGATACCTGCGCATCACACAGAGGATTGTTTTTATTTACCCAAGCTTCTGACTTAAAGTGGGTTAAATGGTCAATGTTTCTTCTTGGGATAAGGATAGAGGAATGGGGTTTAAGATATATTTTTAAAAAATGTCTCTGTTACCGGGCAGATTGTGATGTTATTAGATGTAATCATTACAATAACCTCTATAATGACAGTGGCTCCAACATACTGATGACAGCGAACTGATTTTTCTCTTTATCAGAACCATTCCTTCGACCGGAAGCTGAAAATGATCTTTATATTTAAACTGGGGACATTTTTGAAAACTGCAGCTGCTAAAAGAAAGACCTGAGTGCAAGCTGCGTGTGTGGAGTTACCTCAAGAAGCACTGGCAGGAGAGGAGTGAGATGAGATGGGAACAGGCAGGCACAGATGAAGGGTGAATTGTCTAACACGTCATGACTGTGGGAAACTGGACCTCAGCCCCATTGGGCTACATAGCGATAGCGTGGAGCAGAGTTCTACAGGTATTCCAACAGACGGGCAGTGGAATGGGGCTAGTTTTCTACCAAATCCTGCCAGTTTATTGGTTGATGGCTGCTCTCAGGAGGTAACTAACCCCCGAGAGGTCCAGTCCACCCCCAGGTGCGAGGCCGATAGGCGTTGGCTGCCTTCACAAACCCTCTGCCGAGGGGTCCTAGGTGCTCGCGGTCAGAACGTGCTGTATGCGTGCACTCGGGCGTGCTTCCTGCCTGGGGATACAGATTGGACCCCTTTTAGCTTCTCTTCCCTTTGGATGATTTGGAACCAGGTTTAAGGCAAGGAAAGAAATATTTTCAAAGTTGGTATCTGTTGTTTAAGAAAATACCATTAAGAGTTTAGGTATCCTTTCTTTATTTTTTTCCGAATGAAATGGACAAATAAAGATCTTCCTATGGCTAAGCCATCCCAGCTTCCAGTAGGAAGGGGTATGAAGATAATTTCACTGTGGCTAACTGCTACTGGAAGGAGTGAAGCTAATTCCAATTGCTTGAGGGAAGGAGTAAATTAAATGCTGATGACATTGACCGGGCAGCAAACTGCGTTCATTGATTATTTTAATTTTCTCTCTTTTGCACTCAGTTAAACACTCATACTGGTGGATTTCAAGGTAAAAGGTTGTTTAACGCATTTGAAAGAGAGTCACGAATAAGTAAAAAAAAAAAAAATCACTATCAAAAAATCACTATCAGACCAAAAAAATAATAGCCGAACTGATGTGTGTACTATGTATGTAGGTTACACCAATAATCATTTCCTTCTGCCTAGATGTGTATGTTCATTGAAAGTGGTGCATGTATGTTTCAATAGAAGAGAAAATAGAACTAACAACTAGAACATTTAAATGAGAAATGACCTATCCTAGCTGATTCTAGCCTAGCCTGAAATACCATGTGGTAAGAGAGAATTAAAACTTATGAGAGAAGAGATAATTAAAACTTATGGGAGAGAATGATAAAAGGAAAATGAGAAAGTTTATTTTCATACTTCCAGCTTCTTAAATTTCCACTGTCTCTACCTGGAAAAAAAAGTTCAACCTTTTTGGAAATTTAGACTTTATAAATAAAACCAAATGATTGAAAGTTATTTTCAAAATGACTCTCTGAGTTTTCATGAGGAATTTACCAAATGAGAAAAAATAAACAGAATTTAAAATTAATAAGGAAACGGTTTGGGTTGTGGTGAGGGGGATTTTTAAGAGAGAATAAATTAATAAATTTCACAAGAAGTCACTTAAATGTGCTTTTCTGCTTTTATTGTCTAATAGTATGCAGGGATTCATTTGTTGAAGGACTAAGCCTACAGTGTAAGGGGTAGTTATTGAAATACAAAAGTTTATGTTTCCTGAAGAACAGCAAAGAAGAATTGGTTGGACTGTCATTCTTATCCCTGAACTTTAGGAAGGAGGAGAAACGTCTAAATGAACCTCCGGCCCTAAAGGATTCGGATTAGAGCAAATGGGTGACAGGAGTCACGGTGAAAAATGGTAATGGGCGTGCACCAGCGTTACGCACTTTGATCCCTCTACGAGAAGCGCAGACAGATCCCAGGGGTGCATCCCACTTCTCTTTCGGCATCCATTTCTTAAATCCTCTAAACATTTTGGCGAGGTGGAGGCAGCAGATTTTAAAATATGGGGCTTTCTCCATCGCCGCAAGTAAGATAAGCCTTGATTGACTTTCCCTTAAGCTCACCCGACTTAGGGCTGTGAAATCTCAAAATTCCTTGTTGCCTTTGACTCAAGCACGTGTCCTGTGCAGGAGAAAGTGGCCAGCGTGAGGGATGGTGGAGATCTGGCGTGAGCACTAGCGCGTGCTGACGGCCTCAGAATGTCATGCTGGGGGCCGGCGGGGGGGCTGCAGGATGCGCCGTTTCCTGTCTGCCCCAGAGTCCATGGAAACTTGGCAGATGAAACTGCAGATCGCTCTGCGCTAACCACGTCTGGGTCGCCATGGAGCCCGGCATAAGCGTTTATCGTGTGCTCTGTGTCAGGCTTAGACTTGCGCACTTTATCTTTGCCAGTGATTTCTTGATTTTAAAATTATTGTTATTTCATTAATGGTGGGAGAAGGAAATGGCAACCCACTCCAGTACTCTTGCCTGGAGAATCCCATGGAGGGAGGAGCCTGGTAGGCTACTAGTCCATGGGGTCGCAAAGAGTCGGACACGACTGAGCGACTTCACTTTCACTTTCACTTAGAACAAACGGTGTATGTGTTATACCCACAAACACACACAGACACGCAGGCATCCCTGCCGTTCAGCATTGCTGTGAGTTCATTTAAAAGTCTGTTTACCATCGTTAAAAAAAAAAAGTAGGAAAAATATCTCATCTAAAAAGCTATTCTGAAAAAAACAAAATTCTGGCAAGAATACGGGGGAAAGAGCCATTCTTCAAATGTAACACACTATTACAAGATGTGAGTAGCAGGGAAACAGCATGCCTGATAGACCCTTTCCTCATCTCTTCCGCGGACTCTCAGCTGACAGCTGTCCCATCAGGCTGTCTGTCTCCCGTGGTGTTCCCCTCTGGTCTCTGTCTTCAGGTGGCTTTTTCCTCTTCTAATGACACCATTATATCAGATTAGGGCCCATCCTCACGACATCATCTTAACTTGATTATATCCGCAAGGACTTCATTTCTGGCTGAGGTCACCTACGTAGGGGTTAGAACTTCAACATAGACTTTTCTATCCTGAGGAGCCATATTTCAACCCTGGGGCTTCCCAGGCGGCACAGTGGTAAAGAATTACCTGCCAGTGTGGGAGACGGCAGGAGACGTGGAGCAGGAAATGGCAACCCACTCGGTGTTCTTGCCCGGGAAATCCCACAGACAGGGTCCCGGTGGGATACAGTCCCCGGGGCCACACAGAGTTGGACTCACTGAGCGCAGCACCTCTCAGCCCATCACGCGCAGCACTGTATTTTTCTCAGTCTTTGATGGACCCGTGAAGACATTTAAAGGCAATCGTGGGTCTGTGACTGGCATTTAGAATGAATGACGTGTGTGTTATCTTATAATGTTCAGTTCTTCCAGAGGTAGGACCCTTGTCATGCTCCCTGGCCTTCTCTCCCATTTTTCAGCTGATGAAGCTGAAGCATAGGAAATGTCAGCCAGTTTTTCCTAGGAAATTATGGATCCAGAATTTAAACCTAAGCTACGTTATAAGGTTTTGCTGTTTCCACTAATAACACCGTGCTTCTTCAGATTGTTTCCAGGCTAACTGAGTGTTTAATGAATTGAGTCAGGAAACTGCAGGTAACAGGCTGCAGGCTGGAGGCGATTTTCTGAAACTCTCTTCCGCCCCTCCACATTGGTTTAGTTCTCCCTCTATTTTTCCTGCCATGTCCTCGAACTGAAGGCTTGCCTCACTGTCGGGTCCACAGGCCTCACTCCCTCCTCCACTCTGGCTTTTCAGCCTGATTTAATGATACCTACCTGTCTAAATGATAAAATTGAGAAAGCTTTTACCAAGTAAGTTTATCATAGAAATGTAACTATTACGTGCATTGTGCAAAATGGTTCTTTTTTTTTAAATCCAGGCAAATACATTGGAGTCATTAATTTGAATACTAAGCACAAGGTTCTGTTTAAAAATCCACAAGACAAATAACAAATCATAATTCTGGCAAGGCAAGGCCATTCTTCACAGCCATCGTTGTTATAATCCATTGACGATACTGTGCTCGTAGCTCGTTGATGGCTGATTTAGAGTCTAGCACAGGTGCCATTACCTTCCTGGAGGATATATGTCATGCATTCTTGCGTTATAAGCAGCTTCTGATGTTGAAATGGATTGGGTAACAAAAGTTCATCTGAAGTATACATTTTTTGGAATTGTGAATGTGAGCATATCTGATTGAAGTGCCTACTGTGTGCCTACCCTGTGCTTGACTTGGAGATAAAGTAGTGAAACAGGCAGAGAGGCCCTTGTTTTCGGCGAGCTTAAACCTCAGGGATATGGTAGATGGAAGTGGCTGCCTTCAGTCCTTCCGTGCTCTCCTCACATCCTGCCCTTTGCCAGGTGACTCTTCAGTTCCTCCCACCCAGACAGAATGTTCTTTCCCTGTCATTGGCTACGAGGCTGGTCATGTGGCTTGCTCGGGGCCAATGGTGTGTGAGCAGATGCTTCCTGCTACAGTTTGAAAAGCTGGGCTTGCTTTTGTCTTCTTTTCCTCTGTGAGGAGAGCTTCCTTGGGGTAGGTGCTGCCCCTTCACCTTGGAATTCACACGGGCACCTCCCCGCAAGTTGCTCTACGGCCATATAGTATGATTATAGCCACAGTCAGCTTACAGAAGCCTGAGAAACTATACCTTTGTTTCCAAAGTCACTGAGTTTGAGGTTGCACAGAATTTTTTGACAATAGTTAAATGATGGTGGTAGGGTGAACTCCTACACTACACTAATAGTCCCCCAAATAGCTCTGATTCCTGTGGCATGGTGTGGGACACAGAAGCAGATGTGGTGAGTGCCTTGCTTATCTTCCCTCAGCAGTCAGCTGTGTAGTATCTGCCCCAGAGTTCCCCCACACCCCTGGGCAGCTACCCCCTCCCCCCAACCGCCCAGAACCTTCTCATGCAAGAGGCCAGCTGGAAATTCGGGGGCGAGGGGGGTTAATGCCCCTAAAATAGCTTCTCAGCCAATGATGAATGTGAGCTGCAGGATACATACTCCAGCTTCTTTGCTCCTGGAGCAGAGAAAGAGAACGCTGGCGTATCCCCCTACTCTGTCTCTTAGTTCCCCGTCAGGACTGGTCCCCAGTCCCCAGGGTTGTTATGCCAAATAACACACGGTTACAGCTGCCTCACCATCCTTGTCTGAATTCCTTACCCCGCTACCAGTGCTTGCTGGATGCATGTCCCAGACAAGTCACTTGCACGTAAGTCTCTGACTTAGGGCTCACTTTTGGGAGAACCTGACCTAGGACAGCCACTACATTCAATAGTGGTTGTATAGTTCCATTGGAAATGACAGAAATCCCAACTTAAACTGGCTCAAGCGAAAAAGAATTTATTGGATCATGTAATTGAATAGTCCAGGCTAATAGCACTAGCTTCAGGCACCATTGAATCTGTTTCTTTAAATGGCGTTACCAGCCCTCGATTTCTTTCTTTCTTTCCCCCTCTCTGCTCTGCTTTCCTCTGCATCGACTCTTCTCGGGCAGGTGATCTTTCCAGTAGTTTACAGCAGCCCAAGTTTAAGTCCAGTGGAAAAGAGAGCATCTTCCTCTCGAGAACATCAGGTAAGTCCTGGGACTAGATCTGATTGGCTCAGACTTGATCATGTGCCCGTTTTTGAACCAATCACAGAGCCCAGAGAGCTATATAGCTAGACTTGGACCCCGAGACGGCCAGGGAAGCTGCACTTGATCACAAGAAGTGAGAGTGGGTGGTGGTGGTTTTCCAAGGACAACTCCTGTCCTTTAATCAGAAGAAGAGGAATCAGTGCTGTACAGTGTCAGAATCTTACCTTCTGTCTTAATACTTTTCTCTTGAGAAAAAGTGCTATCATCCAAGAAAGTACAATCTCGTAGTTTCTGTTAATTTCAAGAAAAGTATGCCATGAATGTCTCACTGTTCCTGGGGATGCTAAGATACAGAAAAGGAATAAGAACACTAAGATAATTGTTTTCACAAGCCACTGATCATTCCATATTAAGTTTTTGGTTCTTTTTCCGAATAGGATTATGGGAGATGACAGGAAAGCACATGATCAAAGATTCAAAGCATAGAAAATAAACCCTAAGCGTACAGCGTTTACTTGGTGAGGGGTGGGTGGAGCTGGTGGAGCTTAGAGGCCTTTTCAGCCAGTTAGTTGATTTGGTAGTTTCTTTGAGTTTTCATATAACAGGTTTAGAAACTAATGTAGTCATATTTCATTTCTGACCTTAAAACAGTTAGTGTACCACTTAACATGACTTTATTTGCACATTGTAGAAAACCAAGATGTAATACCTTAACCCACTTAGCACGCTGTTTCTGTAGAGGGCAGAGAACAAACATCTAAGGTTTCACGGGCCAAGAGGCAAAATGGAGGGTACTGCACTACTTCTCCATTATTTTAACTATGTGAGTCAATAAATCTCCTTTTTGTTTAGGCCAGGGCCAGCAAAGTGCAGCCAGTGGGTCAAAGTCAAACCTCCTGGGTCCGAGTCAGGCTGCTCTGGGTCTCCGTTGCTATGTGCAGCCCTTCTCTGCTGCAGCCAGAGGGGCTGCTCTTGGGTGTGATTCGTGGGCTTCTCTGCGGCGGCTTCTCTGGTTCTGCAGCGCCGGCTCCAGGCAGGCAGGCCCAGCAGTTGCGGCCTGTGGGCTCAGTGCTTGTGGTGCGTGGGCTCAGTTCCTCCTTGGCGTGTGAGATCTTCCTGGACAAGGAACTGAACCCACGGCCCATGCACTGGCAGGCAGATTCTTATCCGCTGTGCCACCAGGGAGGTCCCAGTGTTTGTTTTAATAGTTAATGAAATGGTTCATTTTAGCAGAGGGTGTCGATGGCTAATATCCACTCTGTACCTTCATTTCTTGTTCCTAATGGAACCGTTGACTTTGTCTGACTATCCAACCCCTTTAAGTGGCCGCGTGTTTGAGAAGAGGCTGCTCCATCTCCAAACCCAGGGGCAGGTCTTGATTGTCTAAGCCAGTTATGTCCATCCCTTTCCTTAAGCGATGCATTTATTTCAGGCATGAGCATAAGTAGCATTTTGGTCAATGAAATACGAAGTCTCTGGGAAACTTCCAGAAAAGCTGTTCTTGCTCTTAATACAATTAGGAGACATCTTCAAACCTGTAAGGAAGCTAACCTGTAGACCTTCAGACCTCAAAGGAAGCTAGCCCACATGAAAGAAATGTTGAAATGGCATGGGTTCTTGGACGATGTTGTTGAGGAAATTGGTAAATCCTGAAGTGACCCTGCCTCTAGATTTCGAGTTATAGAAAAACATCAGTTTCCTGATTTCGGGTCGCAGTGGATTAACGTTGTGCTTGCAGTGGATAAAGCTCCTGTATGCAGTGTGTCCTGGGCCAGGCGCTCAGGGTGAGAAGCGACGAGGGCTCGTGCCCTCTGCTCGTGCGATCCTGCTGCTCTCCTGGGGAGAGCTAGTTATATCTTCAGTTCGCTCCACCTCTTCCTCTCCATAAATTTAGTCTGGATGCCTAAGGGGAAGGAACCAAGAGCAGCACGAGGGCAGGCTCAACACGTTGCTCTCAACGTGGTCTGTGGCTCTGCCAGGATAATCAGGCGTCCTTGGAGAAAATCTCTCTTCTTTTCTGGAAACAAATTTAAAGTGCATGGCCCTCCACTGGTGGGTCAGGACTGCCATCTTCACAGACCAAAGAAAACACATACTTCCCTGTTCCCACTTTTAAAACCCCAATTATGGGCACAATGAGGATCTGTGGAACCCCACCAGCTCTAACAAAAATAAAACACTTAGCTCATGCAATCTTGTCTCTTTATTTTCCATATCACTCACAACCTAAGCTCTTTACAAAATCAAATCCTTTCTCACCAATGATATGATTTTCCCTGAAAAGCTTTGAAGTATCCCGCCGTTCTCGCTTCTGTACACAAACATTAGCAGAAGTCCTGCTAGGCAGGAGGACAAAAATAATTGTTCAGCCTTCATTTTAACTTAACCTTTTGCAAATTCCTGCTTTAAAAAAGTTCCCCTTGACTTACTGGCATCATATAGAGATAATTTATGAGGCAGTCCATTCTGGTTAAGACAGCGAATCTCCATGAATCTTTTCCCCCAGAAAGACTGTCCTGGACCCTTCACCCCTCTTAATTTAGGCATCTCACTCTCTTCCTTAACCATTTGCATGGGTCTCTTTGTCACCTTAACACTCTTGTCTAATGGTTTCTGTACAATTAAGGCATTATGGAGGTGAACGTTAATATGTCTCTGAAAATTTACGGAGCCCATATGTCTTGATGTTGCAAAAGGCTGTGCCGGAAGCTGGCTAGGAATGCAGGTGCACTGCGCTTTCAGCCAGCGTGAGAAGCAGAGCTCATCATCTGCCCTGGGCGGCGGGACCGAGCAGAGACCTTTGTCAGGGAGCTGTGCAAAGAGAGCGGGCAGGCCGCCCAGGTGGGAAACACAGGTCTGAGCGTTTTAGCATCCAGGTTGGTCGTGTAGAGGTTAAAAACATGGCGTTTGTATCCAAGTTGCTCTCTTTTTAGATGCTCCTCAAGCCTTTTCTAGCCATTTAATTTTGCACTGTAATCTTCGGTTTCTTCACCTGTAAGATGGAGGCCCCTTTAGAATGCAAGCCTAACTTCTTCCTATGCTTACCAACCTCTGCTGAGTCTGGTTCCTGCCTGGGTCTCAGCCGCATCTCACCCTGCTCGCTGTGATTTGGGCTCATTACCTCCTCTTAGATGCTCCGATGTAAAAGCTGCTTTTCCCTACAGGGTCTTTGGCCAAGCTGTCGCTTCCTCTTCCATGAAATACTTTCTCCCCTAGAGGCTCACAGGGAGGGTTCTGTATCTTCTTTCATGGACCAGGTTAAATTTTTGCCTTCTCACAGTAGGTCCTGATCTTAACCGAGGTTCCCCAGAGGCAGGCCTGAGTGGTTCCTAGGAGGTGGTGCCAGGAGTCACGTGAGCAGGGAAGCTGGAAGGTGTGCGCGTGTGTGTCTGTGCTGTGTCCTGTGCTCAGCTGTGCCCACCTCCGTGACCCCATGGACTCTAGCCTGCCAGGCTCCTCTGTGTATGAGATTCTCCAGGTAGGTATACTGGCCTGGGCTGCCAGTTCCTCCTCCACACAATCCAGGGATCGAACCTGCATGTCATGTGTCTCCTGCATTGGCAGGTGGATTTTTTACCACTGAGCCACCTGGGAAGCCCCCAAGTAGGGAAAGGGGAGAGTTAATTAAAGGTGATCGTAATGAGAAGGGCTTCCCAGGTGGTACAGTGGTAAAGAATCCGGCTGCCAGTGCAGGAGACTCAAGAGACAGAGGTTCAATCCCTGGATCAGGAGGATCCACTGGAGTGGGAAATGGCAACCCAGTTCAGTATTCTTGCTTGGAAAATTCTGTGGACAGAGGTGCCCTGGCAGGCTACAGTCCATGGCGCTGCCAAAGAGTTGGACACGGCTAAGCAACTGAGCACGCACAGAAATGAGAAATTTACTCCTGGGAATCAATCCTGCTGGGGACTCTCTAAGAGACAGTGTAAGGCCCTCTGCAGAGTTGTTTCAGTGATTGGAAAGGAGATGGTTATTTACCAGTTCTCATGCCTCTTTAGTTGAGGGTCACCCCTGGTGGTGGTAATTATCTCGCACGTCTGCCTTTGCTTTCGTGGACTGGGAATGGTTGGTTCTGCATCAGAGATCCATGCAATAGAGAAGGGCAGTTGCTGCGGTGTGTGAGGGAACTGCCCACCAGGCTGCATCACGGGTAGGTCAAGGGGATGTGGGTCGGATTCTGACTGGCCCCTACAGTCCTCCACTTTTCCTTGTTTCTCCATCCTTTATGCTGTGAACTGAGTGCTTGTCTGCCCTGGAAATGCGTGTGCTGAAGCCTTAATACCCAAAGTGATGATCTTTGAAGATGAGGCCTTTGGGATGATTAAGTTCGGATGATATCATGAGGACTGAGCCTTTATGATGGGATTAGTGCCTTTACAAGAAGAGGAAGACTCTTGAGAGTCCTGTGGACTGCAAGAAGACCAAACCAGTCAGTCCTAAAGGAAATCAGCCCTGAATATTCACTGGAAGGACTGATGCTGAAGCTAAAGTTCCAATAATTTGGCCATGTGATGCGAAGAGCTGATTTATTGGAAAAGACCCTGATGCTGGGAAAGATTGAAGGCGGGAGGAGAAGGGGGTGACAGGATGAGACAGTTGGATGGCGTTGCTGGCTCAATGGACTTGAGCTTGAGCAAACTCTCTTCACCTTGAGATGGTGAAGGACAGGGGAGCCTGGTGTGCTGCAGTCTGTGGGGTCACACAGAGTTGTATGTGACCTGGTGGCTGAACAACAGCAACCACAAAGAAGAGGAAGAGCTCCTAGGCCTCTCTTTATCCACCATGCTTAGAATCACAGAAGGTGATGTCTGCAATCCGTGAAGAAGGTTTTCATGGGTCTGGCCATGGTGGCACCCTGATCTTGGACTTCCAGTCTCCAGACCTCTGAGAAATAAGTCTCTTGCTGTTTAAGCCGCCCTCTGTGGTATTTTGTTATAGCAACCCAAGCAGACTAAGGCACTGGCTATTGCTTTGAATGCATTTATCCTGTTTGGTAGTCATGACCTTACTTGTTCATATGTTTATTAAATTAATATGTTGTAGAGCCCAAGATGAACAAGGCAATGGCAACCCACTCCAGTACTCTTGCCTGGACAATCCCATGGACGGAGGAGCCTGGTAGGCTACAGTGCATCGGGTGGCTAAGAGTCGGACACAACTGAGCGGCTTCACTTTCACTTTTTACTTTCATGCATTGGAGAAGGAAACGGCAACCTACTCCAGTGTTCTTGCCTGGAGAATCCCAGGGACGGGGGAGCTTGGTGGGCTGCCGTCTATGGGGTCGCACAGAGTTGGACACGACAGATGCGACTTAGCAGCAGCAGCAGCAGAGCCCAAGAACATAAAGTGTATATTTGTTCTTGGATGTTTGTTTAGTGATCAGCAAAAAAGGGTGATATTCAAGGTATTTAAACACTAGAATGCCAGAGGCTTCCCAGGTGGAGCTAGTAGTAAAGAACACGTCTGCTGGTGCAGGAGACATAAGAGACGCGGGTTGGATCCCTGGGTTGGGAAGATCCCCTGGAGGAGGGCCTGGCAGCCCGCTGTAGTATTCTTGCCTGGAGAATCCTATAGACAGAGGGTCCGTGGGGTCGCCAAGAGTTGGACACGACTGAAGCAACTTAGCACACACACATGCGTGGCAGGGATGGTGATCACTTAAAAGTTCACCCACCCCATTCGAGTAAATTTCTAGCAGTGGAATAGCTTTGTCTAAGACATGAGGTGTCTAAAGGAGATCAGGCAATTGTTAGTAAAATTTTGAGATTCTTTGTAAACCATTACAGGTTTCAAGTATATAATGGGGACAAATTCAATCCTGAGGACCTCAAATATAAGTATCTTGGTGATGAAGATGAAAGATCTTTTTTTAAAAAAGCAGTATAAGCAAGATGCTTTTGAATATTAAAAAAAAATTAGTGTGTATGTGGTGTGTGTGTGTGGTGTGTGTGCGTGTTAGGTTCCACTAAAAGCCCATTTAAAACCTACTTGAGGGCTTTTTCATTTGGCTTATAAGTATTCTGAACAGCAGGATAAAACCTCAATTTTTGGCAAGCCTCTACCCTCTCAAGCCAGGATGTATGACTAAAAAAAACGGAAAGAGGAAAACTTCACTTTGATAAACATAGCACCTGCATTGGGAATATGCAGACAAGTTTCTCCCTAAAAGGTTAACTGGAGACAATAATTACTTTCTCCAGAGATCACCCAAGTGACATGCTGCTGTCTTGATTTCATTCCTGTTTGATGATGTGCATTTCTTGCCACTTATAAATGAAACAAATGAGGTTAGATGGCAAAGATTATAAAAGGAATTAGCGATAATGAGCCTGGTAACAAAAAAACATTATTATAGAAAATTGAGTTGACCTTACTTTCATAATTATTCACCTTAATTGTTTTTTGTAGTGTAATTTGAATGAGATTAAATAATACTGATATTCCCCCTGCCACTGACTTGGAATTTCATGTAAAGATTAATAACTTTCAAAACTAAAACTTTGGCTGCCATCTTTCTAGAGGTCACTTTTGCTATTTCAGGAAGCTGTTTGCCCTCAACATGACCACAGGCCACTATGTCAAGACCATAATTCAGTCCTCAAAAACTTTGCGTCTGATCACCCTGTGGAATAGGAATCAGAGCATCTATTTCCGAACTTCATGGGATATACTGCTCTTCTGATCTTGAGCCTCATGGATTTTTTCCCCCCAATTTACCCACCAGTGTGTTTGTCAAGGTGAATCAGCCATGTTCAACAGTTATGTATAAGGGAGCCAGACTTTTCCAATTAACTGCATGATCATAATCTGCCTCAGATTTAAAATTTCCTCAGGGCATCCCACACATACAATTGGCATTTGAAAGTGAGTAAATATAGAACTTTCTAGTTTTTCAAAATTTTGGACAATAGTAACACAAAGAAATTTTGAACCTTTGCCACATACCAGGCGCTGAGTTGGGTCATTCGCATGTATTATATCACTTAGTTTTTACTATAATCTTACGATGTAGGTACAATTGTCATTCTTGTTTTGCAAATAAGGAAACTGAGATTTAAGAGGTTAAATGAGTTGCCAAGATTCAACTCTTATATCTGATTCCCGAACTCTTAACCAGTGAGACAGAATCAAAAAGTTCCAATGGGCAAAAATATCAGTTTGGCTTAGCTCTGTCATTTAATTTCTTGCATATAACTAACTTCTCTCAGTTAAGTTTACATGCACAAAATAGGAATAGGGTCTAACTGAGTTGCAGTGAATGAATATTTAGTGGAGAACATAGTGAAGTACCTTGAACACTGCTGAATCACAGGGATATTCAATAAAAGATCACTTTCCCCATGACTTAGGGGCATATTCTCCCTAAGTTCTGGAAAGTGTTTAGCATGATGCCTTGCCCATTGAAATCAATTAACAATACTACGAGCTGACATTTATTGAGCACCTGCAGTGTGCTGGGCTCCACGCTCCCCACTTTGCAGTGACATCTCTCTACTCTTCAGAGTGGTCTTCTCTTATAGATACTGATTTTGTCCCCAGTTTAGAGGGATTCACTGGGTAGTTTTCACCTTGTAAATGGATCTAGGATTGAGGTTCATAGTCAAGCTCAGAGTCGGTCTACTATTGTGTCAGCTACCGTAGTCAATTATAATAATATTCTTGAAGTCTCTGAGTCTCTGATTTGCTTGTAGTGTCTCCTTTTCGTCCCATGTGCAGTCACCTCTCTTCCTTTTGAATGCTGGTGGCCTTATGACTTTCCGGGAGATGCTAGTGGTAAAGAGCCCCCCTGCCCGTGCAGGAGATGTAAGAGACTTAGGTTTCAATTCCTCGGCTGGGAAGATCCCTGGAGGAGGGCACGGCAATTCACTCCAGTGTTCTTGCCTGGAGAATCCCATGGACGGAGGAGCCTGGCAGCTTACAGTCCATTGGGCTGCAGAGAGTTGGAAATGGCTGAAGCAACTTAGCAGCGTGCACACATGGCCTTTACTACCTGTCTGATTAGCAAGCAGCAAGTCATACTCTCGAGTATGGTCTTCTGTGCTTTTCTGGATTGTGTACATCATTATTGCCTTTGTTCATTCATTGAGTTGGTCGTTCAGTCACTCAGCAAACATCATTGTGTGTTTAATATATTCCAGGCACTGTGGGAGGTGCTGAAGGTACAGAGAACAGAAGGACATGGTGTCTGTGAAGGGGAGAGCCAGATTTCACAGGGACCAAAATCTTCACTTGGAGGGCTCTCTTTTTTTTAAAGAATATTAAATTACATACGCAATAAATTACACACCTCAGAACAGACCTGTGCAAGCAGTGGGTTTTGAGACTTAAACTCATTAGCTTAGTGGTAAGCCACTGATGTCTTTTATAGTGGATTTGAGAATTCTAGATTTTGGTGAAATGCAGATATAACAGGAAGGTCTTAAGATCTTAGTCACCATCAGGGGATCAAATCCAAATGAAGCAGAACATACCTGTGACTGCAGACTTGGAGGGGTTAGGGAAGTCCTTCCTGCAGCTTTCCTGGGTGAGGTTAACGTAATAGCTAAATGTACTAAATGTGCCATAAAAGGTTCCCAAAGCCCTTTCCCCACAGTGTCCCAGTTAGTAAGTAAGCCCTCATCTCTTGCTCTGAGAATCCCTCTCCCCTCGTTCCTCTCCCTCCCTGCCTGGCACTCTCCAGACTGGAAACGCCTCCCTGGCCAGCACGCACAATATAGGCTGTTTTCTACTCTGGGCACTTCCATGGGAGAAAAGACTAGAACTCACCCCACAGACACACATACTTCTGGGGAATTCAGCTCTCCACTTAGCTGCCGCTATTCAAAATTCCACACTTTGAGTATTCATTTCCCAGACTAGAGCATAAGTTACCAATTTATACTTTCACAAATTCTGGCACAATTAAGACCCACCTCCCTTCCCACTTGGCCCTCTCCCTCCACCACCAATTTAGAAATTGAGGTAGTAATTTTAAAATAACAAGTATAATGAACAATTGGTAATTGTAGTTTTAAAAACTTAATTAGCAAGGTTTAAAATTCCACATGTGGTTCCATAAAATTCTTTAGTTCAGGTGAAGACTCCAGAAGTAATGAAGGTAGGGGTTACAGATAAATACAATTTAGTAATAAGTAGTGTATGGAAGAAAGCTATGTTAATGTTAATATAAACCTTTTGGAAGCGGGGGCTAGAGCAGTGATTCTTCACTCAGGAAGCACATGACGCTGTCTGGAGACATTTGGGGTTGTCACACTAGAGGTGGGCGGAGTGCTGTTGGCATCGTGGGTTGAAGCTTGGGAGACCGCTGAACACCCTGCAATGCACGGCAGAGAGTCATCCGGCCCCAGTGTCTCAGTTAGGCTGAGATTTTTAGCCCTTGAACCAGAGGATGTAGAGAAGCAAATCTTATAGACAGTAACTAATTAGCCAGTTGCCTAAATAACTAATCAGTTAACTAACCAACTGATTACCACCGGGATCTCTTGACTAAACTGTCTCCGACTTTGTCCCCTCCATTAATTAACTGGCCAATTTGTGGATGGGAAAAGCTTGTGAATCTGGTGCTTTTATAAGCCTCTTTGTTGAGTTAAGATGGCGACAGTGTGTGTGCGTGTGTGTTCATGCGTGTTTGTGTGTGTACAGTGATACTACGTGGCTGAGTGCTAGCCTTTGCTTGACCTAGAACTTCCTGTGTGGTTATGTGTCAGGCGTGGATTATCTGGTTTGATCCTCACTACAACGCTACGAACCTGATGAACTCCACTCAGAGATGAAAACTGTGACTTGTCCAAGATTCCCTGAGCCCTGGTGTGTGCTGGGAGCAGATTTCTGCACAGGCTGTCTCAGCCCAAAGCCCTGGCTCTCCGTCAGGACCTCTGAGTGTCAGTCACCCCCTCTTCAGTGACTTTGGCTCTATCCAGGGGACAGCTGCATTATTATTTTCCTGACCAAAAAAAAAAAAAAATAATAAATGTAACCTCACTCCTCACAATGCTATCCTGGGATCATGGGTTCAGTGCACTTGTGTATGTTATTTTTCCAATAAATTTTGAAGAACTGCTGCTTTTAAACCACAATGCAAAGCTACCTTGTGGTAATATCAAAATGAATTTTTAATGATCAAGCACTATATAGGTGGAAATTATTGTAATAATTGATGAATTAATCCACGCATGGGCCACATACCCGCTAGAAGAAGGCTGAGTGACCAAATTAAGGTAAGATCAGTGAAATAAAGAGTGATGTTAAAGAAAAAGATGCAAGGAACATGCTTTTAAGGGGCTCCCCTGATTAAGTGCAATCAAAGGAGAGCTGATGGGTTAACTCATTTCTGCTGAGCACAGTTACAGTGTTCAATTTGATCAAGGACCCCGCAGTAACGTTCAAGCGGAGAAATGGGAATAAGTGACATTCCCTCCCCAATTACTAATTTTACAGCTCAGCAAAGGGGTGTATTGTCTGTTCCAAGGCTTTCTGTGAACAAATATATTGGATAGCTGAGATGCCGCCCTGAGTGAAGTAGACCCTGATTTTCAGCGTACCCTGGAGTTTTGTTACTTTGTTGTCAATAATTGATTGAAGGGGAAAACACAATGGGGTAAGCCCAATACCAGGGTTATCTTAAGAGCTCTAGAAGAATGATTTGTGTCAAATCTGGTGAGTTTTTAAAATTTATATACAGTGCTGTTCACAAGCTAAATTCTCATCTATTTAGGCTCTCTCCTTCCCCCTTCTTCGAAATGGGATAAACCCTTGTGGCAAATCTTCTGTGAATAAGTTTGTCAACCATTCCTAGGAATGACTCAATCTACGTGTTTGTAGACTTCAGATCTGAGTGTGGCTGGCATGGTGTAAGCATCGTAACTGCCAAAATAAAAGAGAAGGAGGGGGATTAATACACTTTTGCAATGTTTCTGGGCCAGGATTAGTAAATAGTGACCATTATGGCTAATTGAAGTATTTCCTATGATTCCTGCTATATGCTCAGCTTACCTTGTGCCAACGTGAAGAAATGCTTTGGGAGAATAGACGCAGAACACTTGCTCCTTGGAAGGAGAGCTGTGAGAAACCTAGACAGCATATTAAAGAGCAGAGACATCACCTTGCCGACAAAGGTCCGTCTAGTCAAAGCTTTGGTTTTCCAGTAGTCATGTATGGATGTGAGAGTTGGACCATAAAGAAGGCTGATCTCTGAATTGTGGCTTTCGAATTGTGGTATTGGAGAAGACTCTTGAGAGTCCCTTGGACTGCAAGGAGATCAAATCAGTCAATCCTAAAGAAAATCAACCCTGAATATTCATTGGAAGGACTGATGCTGAAGCTGCAGCTCCAATACTTTGGCCACCTGATGGGAAAAGCCTACTCATTGGAAAAGACCCTGATGCTGGGCAGGAGGAGAAGGAGGTGACAGAGGATGAGATGGTTGGGTGGCATCACTGACTCAGTGGACATGGATTTGAGCAAACTCGGGGAGATAGTGAAGGACAGGAAAGTCTGGCGTGCTGCAGTCCATGGGGTGTTGCAGAGGGTCAGACGTGACTTAACAGCTGAACGACAGCAGCACAGCTGTCCCATCTTCACAGCCTCGTCACGCTCGTTCCCGCGGCAGCTTTGTGGAGCAGGAAAGAGGGTTGTCTTGGATCCTCCCAAGAGGAGATCTTCCTTGGGGCACTTGCTGCATTCTCCTGAAGTTTAATTATTCATCATCTTCCTTCCCAACTGCACCATGGCCTTGTGCAGAGTGATGTTCCAGAGGGCTTGAAACATAGTAGGTCCCCAATCAGAATTCACTAAGTAAACATATTGTTCTCTATCTAAACTTTTTCTCTAGAGCAGTGGTTTTCAACAGAGGGCAATGTTGCCCCTCGAGGACGTCTAGCAATATCTGGAAACATTTTGGGTATCCCAGTTGGGTATTACTAACATTGAGTGAATAGAGGTCTGGGATGCTGCTAAAAAATCCTACAGTGTACAGGACAGCCCCCAACAACAAAGGATTATCCAGCCCCAAATATCAATAGCACCA
This sequence comes from Cephalophus harveyi, assembly GCA_006410635.1. Classification (NCBI taxonomy): domain Eukaryota; kingdom Metazoa; phylum Chordata; class Mammalia; order Artiodactyla; family Bovidae; genus Cephalophus; species Cephalophus harveyi. Next base: position 210,628 of record SJYT01059093.1, read on the forward strand.
AAGTAGAGAAATCTCATACAAACCCAGAATGGGAGATAAATTTTCTGGGAAGAGGGTAAAATTAAGACTCTCATTCACTTGTACCAGACCTTCCAAGGACCTGGGAGGCACTATGGCAATATAGTCACATAACCATGTATTTTTGTCCAAATGTAGATGGCTACTGCCAGGTTTTAGATATGGCTAAGGGAGAGCCCAGAGAATTGATTAAATTTAGATGTGCCGAAATATGCATGTTGTAGGTCACCGTGTATAATAGTTAAGTTGCTGTTCATCATATTGGTGTAGAAATGGCTTTCAGAATATTCCTAACATCCATTTTGTCATCTGCCTGCATGATGATGCAAAGGAGTAGTCTAGAGGCTCCGTAGGGAAATGAATATTTCCTTAGCACCCAGCACTTGATATGGGTAGTGGAGGAGATACAAGATTTAAAAATTGAGCCAGAAGCTAGCCCGTGGATAATTTTTTCCAGTCGTCAAATGTATAAGTTGAAGCAGAGGATTAATTTCTTATTGATGCTATGACAAAGCTGGATTTCTTTCCTGTCTGAAGTGCATTTGATAGTGAAATTAAGTGAGTGAAGTTGCTCAGTCATGTCTGACTCTTTGCGACCCCATGGACTATAGCCTACCAGGCTCCTCTGTCCATGGGATTTTCCAGGCAAGAGTGCTGGAGTGGATTGCCATTTCCTTCTCCAGGGGATCTTCCCGACCCAGGGATCGAACCTGGGTCTCCTGCATTTCAGGCAGACGCTTTACCGTCTGAGCCACCAGGGAAGCCATACTTATACATAAATGTATACTGTAATTTGATAGTACAGTATACACAATTATAAAGGTATATACATTTTTATCATTTTTAAAGTGATATCAAAAAACAAAAAACCCAAAACATAAAATGTAATAATGTCAAATAAAATATATCAGAATTCTTGAATTGTAAGGCATGAACCTGTAGCAGTAGTATGAAGGCATATATATCGGTATATGGAGTCACATTTTAAGACCCCACTTATCAATATGTGAAACTAATTTCAATTAAATGTGTTTGAGAAGTTACATTACTTTTTAATGAAAAACTATATTATAAGAAGAGGCTATCAAGTTGCATAGAGACTAAAATGTGGAAAAGAAATTTTTTTAAAACTGTGGCATCTGGTAGTTAATTAGTAAAGCTATTATGCTATTTTTCAGGATCTTGTTCTATTTTCAGCTTTTTAAGTTTTTAAAAATTATTTTTATTTTTTGCAGTTGTATTGAGATAAGTTTACAAATTTGTGATTTAGAAATAAAATTGTATTATAATTAAAGTGTATACAGAATGATTTGATGTACACATACTTCTTGAAATGTTTGCCACAATCAAGTTAACATATATATCACCCCACACTGTTATCTTTTATTAATGAAGATGCTTAAGAAATACTCTTCTTGGCAAATTTCAGTTATACATTATAGCGTTATCAACTGTAGTCCCCAGGCTGTACATTAGTTCTCCAGAATTTATTCTTTTTTAAAATTTACTTCTAGTTGGAGGATTGTTGCTTTACAGTGTGTTGGTTTCTGCCATACAGCGCCATGAATGGACTCTTAAGTATACACGTGTCCCCTGCCCTCTGAACCTGCCTCCCACCCAGCCCCCCATCCCACCCCTCTGGGCTGTCACCGAGCAGGGGCCGAGCTCCCTGTGTCACACGGCAGCTTCCCACTGGCTGGCTGTTTTGACACATGATAATGGACTTCACTGTGGTGTTGAAGAAGACTCTTGATAGTCCCTTGGACTGCACGGAGATCAAACCAGTCAATCCTAGAAGATCAGTCTTGAATATTCATTGGAAGGACTGATGCTGAAGCTGAAGCTCCAACACTTTGGCCAACTGATACAAAGAGCTGACTCACTGGAAGACCCTGATGCTGGGAAAGATTGAGGGCAGGAGGAGAAGGGGACGACAGAGGATGAGATGGTTGGATGGCACCACCGACTCAGTAGCCATGGATGTGAGCAAACTCTGGGAGACAGTGAAGGACAGGGAAGCCTGGCATGCTGCAGTCCATGGGGTTGCAAAAAGGAGGACGCTCCTTAGCTAATGAACAAAGCAACAACAGTGTATATGTTTTAGTGCTGCTCTCTCAATTTGTAATGTTTTCTTGTTTCATAATTATTTACTTCTGTACCTAATTTTATATTCTGTATTATTGCTCTTAATTAAAGTCCCCAAATTATATAAATTCCAGGCCCTGCATAGCCAGGAGTTCCTCTGCCTACAGTTCATCACTCCCTAAACTAAGATTCATGGCAGATAGATGGGGAATCAGTGGAAACAGTGGCAAACTTTATTTTTCTGGGCTCCAAAATCACTGCAGATGGGGACTACAGCCATGAAATTAAAAGCACTTGCTCCTCGGAAGAAAAGCTATGACCAACCTAGACAGCATATTAAAAAGCAAAGACATTACTTTGCCAACAAAGGTCCATCTAGTCAAGGCTATGGTTTTTTCTGTAGTCATGTATGGATGTGAGAATTTGACTATACAGAAAGCTGAGCGCCAAAGAATTGATGCTTTTGAACTGTGGTGTTAGAGAAGACTCTTGAGAGTCCCTTGGACTGCAAGGAGATCCAACCAGTCCATCCTAAAGGAAATCAGTCCTGAATATTCATTGGAAGGACTGATGCTGAAGCTGAAACTCCAGTACTTTGGCCACCTGATGTGAAGAGCTGACTCATGGGAAAAGACACTGATGCTAGCAAAGATTGAAGGTGGGAGGAGGAGGAGATGACAGAGAACGATATGGTTGGATGGCATCACCAACTTGATGGAGTTGAGTTTGAGTGAACTCCAGGAGTTGGTGATGGACAGGGAAGCCTGGTGTGCTGCAGTCCGTGGGGTCGCAAAGAGTCGGTCATGACTGAGTGACTTAAATGAACGGAACTGAAACCAAGATTGTTCACAGATTTATATATCTAAGCTAGACCTTTCCAGTGACCTCTTTTGTGTGCTAGACTCAGATCAGCTTTGGGACACCCAGGGTTTCAGAATCTTCAAACTCAGTGTGTCTCTAGTTAATCTCATAACACAACTCCCCCTGCCCCTCCCTGGAATGCCTCCAACCTGGCATTCTTTCAATGTTCTCTTGCAGTGAATGGGAAATTACCTGTTGGGCAACCTGGAAGTTTAGGGCTCATATTTGACACCTCTCTCTCCCTGACCCCCATGATGTGCTGCCAGTGTTTTGTCTTAAATGTTCCCTTTATTCTTTTCATCTCCTCCATCACTGCCTGCTGAGTTGCTTCAGTGGTGTCGACTCTGCTTCCCTCTGGACTGCCGCCCGCCAGCCTTCTGTGTCCATGGGATTCTCCAGGCAAGGATACTGGAGTGGGTTGCCATGCCGCTTCTCTAATCCAAGTCACTATCTTTGTTCTCTTGGGCTCTGGGAGACTCTAGGATCTATTGCTTACACTCCTGGTCTGCCTTTCAAACTATTCTCCGGAGATAGTCCAGAGCTTTTGCAAAACATAAATCTATTTTGCAGCTCCCAAGTGCAAAACCTTGAATGACTCCTCAGTGTCCTTAAGATTATAAAGCGAACAGTGGCACAAAGACCTTTGAAAAGACGCCTCTGTGCAGCTTTATCTTCGGCCTCGGTGGCCCTCTTCCCTCCTCTGTCTCTGCTGTCTCCTGGTGTAAGATCCTTGCATGTTACGCTTCCTCTGCATGCTGCGCTCCTGTGCCTGCTTCAGGTTTGCACACAGATATCGCTTCCGATAGGCACTCTTTCTTTTTTTAACCTTTCTTTTTAAATTTGTTTGTTAATTGGAGGAGAATTGCCTTGCAGTGTTGTGATGGTTTCTGCTGTACGGTGGAACAGATCAGCCGTCACTAAACATAGCCAGCCCCTCCCTCTTGAGCCACCTTCCTGTCCCCCGGCCCCAGCCCTCCAGGTCATCACAGAGGGCCTGGCCGGCCCCCATGTTACACAGCAGCTCCCCACCAGCTATCTGTTTCACACATGACAGTGTCTCTATGGGGCTTCCCTGGTGGCTCAGCTGGTAAAGAACCTGCCTGCAGTGCAGGAGATCTAGGTTCTATCTCTGGGTCAGGAAGATCCCCTGGAGAAGGGAGTGGTTACCCACTACAGTGTTCTTGCCTGGAGAATTCCATGGACAGAGGAGCCTGGCGGGCTACAGTCCACGGGGCCGCAAGAGTCAGACAGGACTGAGTGATTTAGCAGCACAGGTCTATGCTCCTTTCTCGATTCGTCCCACTCTCTCCTTCCCCCAGAATTCTTTCTTGGCTTCTTGAGTGGGTCACACCCCCCACTTGGCCTTTGGAACTGGGAGAGGGTAAACTTCTGCTGTCTGAAGCCGGCAAGTTTGTGGTAGTTTGCTGTGACTGTCACAGGAAAGTAACGCAGAATTATGATTTTTTTTCGTTGCGTTCATTTTTCTGTGGCTTTTCTCATGTTTAGAGTGGTAAGAACTTAATAGGCAAATTTAAAATCTTAATAGGCAAATAGGCATATTTAGGATTACTGTTGAGAAAAGGGGCCAGGGGAGAGCCTGTGGGCTTATTCCTCCTATGAGGTTTTAGGTCTAAAGTCCTGGCTGGTAATAAAGATTGCAGTTGCTTAGAGGATTGTGATGTTAGTGGACACATCTTAGGAACCTAATGCAATTTAGGATAGATAGATTCAGGATTCTATGTTTTTCCCACAGCAAGGAGAACACACACACACACACACACACACACACACACACACACGATTCTATGTTTTTCCCACAGCAAGGAGAACACACACACACCAAACAACTTGTAATCTTAGGTGGCAAATCAGATAGCGTGCTTAGCCATCCTCTGCTGCTGCTGCTGCTAAGTCGCTTCAGTCGTGTCCGACTCTGTGCGACCCCACAGATGGCAGCCCACTGGGCTCCCCCATCCCTGGGATTCTCCGTGCAAGAACACTGGAGTGGGTTGCCATTGCCTTCTCCGTAGCCATCCTTAGGTGGGTGATATTTGGAAAGAGAACTGAATAGAGTGGAATGCAAAGCCCAGAGGAAGTTGTAGGCAGATGGAACTGTAGCCACCTAAGCTCTGAATTAGAAATTACTTTGTATTATTTAAAGAAGAGCAAGAAGGTTAGAAAAGCTGGGACTCAGCAAAGCTGTTATATTATCTGGTACATGTAGGCTTGTAATTATTGCATTTTCTTTGGAAAATGAATTTTATATTATTCCTTTTTATCTTTCTTGTGACTTTTAAGCTTAAATTCTGCCTTGCTGGTATTAATATTGACTTTCCTGGTTGATCTGCCTTCCCACCCCTTTTATTTTCAATTAAAAAAATCGTTTGTTGAAATTGTGTTTTTTTTTTTTTTGGTAAATAGGAGATATGTTGGATCAATTACATCCCATCTCCCTATTTAGGAAGGCAGGAAAATGTGAATTCCATTTACAAGGATTTCCATCAAACTTTCTAATATGAAAATCTCTTGGTACTAAGGAGGCACTTTTATTATCTGAACATAATTTACATATATAAAATAACTCGTTTCCTTATGAGTTTAAATAATTGAGGTTTTACTGCACTTGCCATTCAACATCTCGAGATTTTAGCATCTCTCTGAATATATATGAGTTTTAAAAAATAAAATCGCAGCTCCATCGATCTGTAAAGCGTGCTGTTAAAACTTACAGAATGTAGGCAAAAATTGTCAGTTTATTCAGCTAATCACAATGTTGGTTTTCACTTATGTCTCTCGTCCCACCGCCACTGCAGTTTGTATTCTGAGTTCATCCAGCGGCATGGATGGCGGTACTGTGATTCAGTAAGACTTTTTCCAGCTGCGTTTACGACCAGAATGACACTCCAGGGAGGGCCAGCTGCAGCGCGGGCCTCAGCCCGTGACTCTGGGAAGGAAGCGTCGAGTTCCAGCCCAGGAGGGAATTGAACCCCTAACCTTGGCCTCGTTAGCACCGTGTTCCAGCCAGCTGTACTAATTGGTCACACATGGCAAGAAACCTGGAGACACGGAAACGATGTCAGGGCATAGGATTCTTAAATTTAACAGGTTTGGTTTGATCTAATGGAGAAAACTGGAGACTGGAGGCAGCGGAGGCTGGTCTCAGCTCCTCTCTTTACGGCAGGGGTGACTTTGGTTTGCTGTCTGAACGAAGCAGGTAACAATGCCAACTTGGGGAAAAAAATCAATGTCGGTGTAAGTGACGTCACTTCCATGGGGATGCCCGGCACAGAGGACGGCGCACAGGAGGTGAGCGTTCCGCGGGGTGGGTTCCGTCACTGTTGGGCGAGTGGATGATGTAGATAACCATACTGCACTTTTCCCTTTCGTTGGAGTTTTCTCTTCAGAGACACAGCTAACAGGTTAAGGGAACTGCTCAATTGCAATGTGAAATATTAATGTGATAAAAATAAATGCTTGACAGAGCAGAGCCACATTATTCAAGCATTCTGAGTCAGCTAAGCCCTTAGTTTTGAGCACACTGGGTGAATGTGAACTCACATCTCAGCTTTCCCTCGGTGTGCTTAAGAGAACAGTTGAAGAGCCCCAAGAACCAGTGTTAGAGATGGGCCACTGGGCGGGAAGTCCTGTCTATGCGCTGTGCAGCCTTGGAGCAGTGAATCTTTCCAAACCTGGGCTTCCTCATCTGTAGACTGGGATCATAATTGCTGCCATCTCGAAAGGTTGTTGTTGGGATAAAGCGGCATAAGTGAAACATGTAACCTGACATACGGGACGTGCTCAGAAGAGCTCAGGACATTTGTATCATCAACATCAACACTGAAAGGACGACTGAGTTTCCACTGCCACCACCCAAGGGACGGAGCTCATTCACAGACTACGCACCTTTTGATTAGGGCTTATGTTTAACTTCTCTCTCTTCTCTGAGAGAGAGACTTTGAGCCCCCGTAAACTTATTTTCTCAGAAAGTAAGATGACTTTATGACAGTATGAACACCACATAGGGCTTCCCTAGTGGCTCAGATGGTAAAGAATCCGCCTGCAGTGCAGGACTGGAGTTGGATCCCTGAGTCAGAAGATCCTCTAGAGAAGGAAATGGCAACCCCCTCCAGTATTCTTGCCTGGAAAATCCCATGGACGGAGGAGCCTGGTGGGCTACAGTCCAAAGAGTTGCAAAAAGTTGGACATGACTGAGCTATTAATGTCTTGTGTATATGTAGCCTTCATATACACAAGATAATAATTTTATTTGTTTCAGACATGAACATATCTTCTTAGTCTCTTAAAAGGCTGCTTCTCGAGGTCTAAGCCCAACACCAACCCTGCCCCTGTTCCGAGGATTCCTTTCCTCTGTGCGCTGCTCTCTGGTTTCATAGCACATGTCCTGTCCTATCCTGAATCAGGAATGCTGGCCTCTCGTGGAGTCCACAGAACCATTTTCCTCCTTTCCTCTCTCTGCGTTTTCATATTCAGTCTCTGTGGACTCCTTCCAGGTGTTACACAGGTTGTGTATTCTCCAGACTAAGCTATTTTTCCCCCTTAAGAGTCTCCAGTTTATTTATTCCACTGCCAAAATGTATTTTCCTCTGTATCTTTCACAGCCCCTGCTGCCGCTGCTAAGTCGCTTTAGTCGTGTCCGACTCTGTGCGACCCCATAGACGGCAGCCCACCAGTCTCCCCCGTCCCTGGGATTCTCCAGGCAAGAACACTGGAATGGGTTGCCATTTCCTTCTTCAGTTCATGAAAGTGAAAAGTGAAAGTGAAGTTGCTCAGTCGTGTCTGACTCTTAGTGGCCCCATGGACTGCAGCCCAACCCCTAAGTTTCTCATTAATCACCTTTGCCCGAATATGTGTATCGAGCCTTGTGATTCCCCCATCCTCATTCACACAATCGCTTCCTTTTCCTCACTCCGAGCCCTTCTCCATTTTGACTATAGACTTCTTGGCCTCATTGGATTTTCATCAGCAGTGGTGACATTTTAAATAGTATGATTGTTGTTGCTTCTGCCATAAAAAAGAAAAAAAACAAAACAACCTTGATACATCCATCTAATCAACACGAGCAGTGATGCTCAGTCAGGGTAATTCTGTCCATCAAGGGAAGTGTGTGCATGTTTGGATATATTTGGGGTCATCATAACTGTGGGGGGATGGTTTCTCACATCTAGTGGGTGGAGTTCTGGGACATTGCTCAACATCCTTCAGTGTGTGGGATAGCCCCCACAACAAAGATTGTCTGGCTCCAAACATCGATAGTGCTGAGGTTAAAAAAACTCTGGTATAGATTATAAAGTGTATTTATCATCAAGAGCTGAAATAAAAGGCAAGGCAGTTATAAGATAGCTCATAATCAAATAATAACTAACATTTCTGGGTCATTTATCACGTGGCAGGCACTGTGCCAAACAGCTTTCCTGCCTTGTCTCATTTGATTGTCATAATTACCTAATTAGGTAAGAACTATTATGATTCCTATTACAAATGGTGACATCAGGGCCCAGAGAAGCTAAGCAACATAATCGATTAAGCTCACACAGGTGGCTAAGGATCAAGCTGAGATACAAACCCAGGCGGTCAATGGGAAGAACACCTTTATTCTGAACCACTGTAATGAGCATTAATGCATCGCACACAGAGTGTGTGTGATTAAGGCAGAGTGAGGATGGTTAATCTAGGGTCTCTTGGAAAGGATTCAGGGTGTCTGTGAACCTCCAGGATGTAAGATCTTATGAAAAAGCCCAAGTGAAGTTTTTGGCCAATAGTCAACAAGAGAGTCTGAAACGCAGCACTTGGATGCAGTCTCAAAGACGACAAAATGATCTCTGTTAATTTCCAAGGCAAACCATTCAATATCACGGTAATCCAAGTCTGTGCCCCGAACAGTAACACTGAAGAAGCTGAAGTTGAACGGTTTTATGAATACCTACAAGACCTTCCAGAAAAGATGTCCTTTTCATTATAGGGGATTGGAATGCAGAAGTAGAAAGTCAAGAAACACCTGGAGTAACAGGCAAATTTGGCCTTGGCGTACAGAATGAAGTAGGGCAAAGGCTAATAAGAGTTCTACCAAGAGAACACACTGGTCATAGCAAACACCCTCTTCCAGCAACACAAGAGAAGACTCTGCACATGGACATCACCAGATGGTTGACACCAAAATCAGATTGATTATATTCTTTGCAGCCAAAGATAGAGAAGCTCTATACAGTCAGCAAAAACAAGACTTGGAGCTGACTGTGGTGCGGATCATGAACTCCTTATTGCCAAATTCAGACTGAAATTTAAGAAAGTGGAGAAAACGACTAGATCATTCAGGCATGACCTAAATCAAATTCCTAACGATTATACAGTGGAAGTGAGAAACAGATTTAAGGGACTAGATCTGATAGACAGAGTGCCTGATGAACTATGGATGGAGGTATGTGACATTGTACAGGAGACAGGAATCAAGACCATCCAAAATAAAAAGAAATGCAAAAAAGCAAAATGGCTGTCTGAGGAGGCCTTACAAATAGCTGTGAAAAGAAGGGAAGCGAAAAGCAAAGGAGAAAAGGAAAGATATACCCATTTGAATGCAGAGTTCCAAAGAATAGCAAGGAGAGATAAGAAAGCCTTCTTCAGCAATGAAATAGAGGAAAACAATAGAATAGGAAAGACTAGAGATCTCTTCAAGAAAATTAGAGACACCAAGGGAACATTTCATCCAAGGATGGGCTCGATAAAGGACAGAAATGGTATGGACCTAACAGAAGCAGAAGATATTAAGAAGGGGTGGCAGGAATACACAGAAGAACTGTACAAAAAAGATCTTCACGACCCAGATAATCATGATGATGTGATCACTCATCTAATGATGTTGAAGCTGAAACTCCAATACTGTGGCCACCTGATGGGGAGAGCTGACTCACTTGAAAAGACCCTCATGCTGGGAGGTACTGAGGGTGGGAGGAGAAGGGGACGACAGAAGATGAGATGGTTGGATGGCATCACCAACTTGATGAACAGTGGTTTGTGTAGCCTCTGGGAGTTGGTGATGGACAAGGAGGCCTGGCGTGCTGCAGTTCATGGGGTTGCAAAGTGTCAGACACAACTGAATGAGTGAACTGAACTGAATATGTATAATATATTAATGAATGTGCATTTTTTCTGGGGTAAGGGAATATGGCTCAAATGGTCAAATTGTCTCAAAGAAATTTGTGGCAAGCAATTCATGGGAAATGTGTGAACATCTTGTTCTTAACTTTGTGGGAAGGAACAGAGTTTGGACTCTGCATAAGGTTGCCTTCCTGGAAAGGTATGATTTTTTGATAATGGACTCAAAAACTCTGACTCAGCCAATGGACTAGTATTGGTTGAACTTAAACTGTCAAGCAGCTTTGGACTTCCAAAGATGGGTTAGCAAAGGGCATTGAGATCTTTAGGTAAGGTGTGACCTCAGGTAATTTAGTTACATGATTACGGAATGTAATGGCTTCCTGTACAAACAGGTTTCACAGCAATGGCATATTTAAAACTATGTCAGATGTGTGTCATAAGATGGAATTTGCCTAGCATTCACCTACATTGTCCTCTGTGATTCTCGTTGTCCGTGATCATGGCTTACCCAGCCCTCCATGTTTCCACACGGTTGTTTATCTGTGTTTATACATTCAATCTGGTCACCTCCAACTTTGCTAGCTTAGGCGTCACATTGACACATCCTTAAATTTTCTAATTGATTATTTCTGGTGTCAGAGTGAAAGTGAAAGTCACTCAGCTGTGTCTGACTCTTTGGGACCCCATGGATTTATACAGTCCATGGGATTCTCCAGGCCAGAACACTGGAATGGGTAGCCTTTCCCTTCTCCAGGGCATCTTTCCAACCCAGGGATCAAACCCAGGTCTCCCGCATTGCAGGCGGATTCTTTACCAGCTGAGCTATCAGGGAAGCCCTACTATTGTCAAGGACATTTTAAATGTCCATCTGATGCCTAGAAGTATTGATATGCTTTTTTCTTAGTTGCAATCACTTGTTGAATCTTGATTTAATTTATTGATGATCTTGTTGGCTTCAAATGAAGATGGTAACATTCCCTTTCTAATCTTTTCTCGTCCTATTCACTTACCTTTTCTGAGTGCATCAGCAGGGACCTTTAGAACGGTGTTTACAGCAGTGTGGGGCATACTCTGATTGCATTGCTAGCTGTGATAACAATTCTTCTAGATTTCAACACTAAGAATGACAATGGCTGTTGGTGTTTACCTTGTTAAAGAACTTCTTTCATCCTGCTATTTTGCCAAGTTTTTTGTGTTTAGAAACCCATGAAGAATTGTTGAGTTTTATCCATTTTGCATCTATTAAGGACATCAAATTGCTTTTAAAATTATATTTCTAAGATAGCTTTCTAAGATCTGCTCTGATCCCTGATGTTCTAGTTTCCCAGTCTAATGCTCAAAGAACAATCATATTACAGGGTTTTGAAGTGGGAGATGTTCACTGCCACCAGCCCTGTGCATCTATTGCTGCATTTAACATGCTTTGGGAGATACATCGGATGAAATGTAATAAGTACTCAAAATATCACCAACATGACCTACTTAGACATAAGGTAAGGGAGAAAGATTATTTATCATTTTCCATAAATATATATGTCTCCAGATGCACCTGTTCACAGGGAGTCTGAAAGTCTGAACAGAATAGCATTATGACGTGTTCTATGAGGTCTCCAGGGTCGTAAATCAGCGGAAACCAGCCAGCAATGTGTCTTTTTCAGTAGTCTATCTTTAGTCCTTGAGCCTGCCTGTGACCAAAAAAGGGAGCACAGAATCGTTTTATAATAAAGTTAGTTTTCCCAATATTCAAGTACCAGCAGTCCTTGCTTTGCGTAGTTCTGCTATGCACTAGCTAAAGCTGAAACTCCAGTACTTTGGCCACCTCATGTGAAGAGTTGGCTCATTGGAAAAGACTCTGATGCTGGGGGGGATTGGGGGCAGGAGGAGAAGGGGACAACAGAGGATGAGATGACTGGATGGCATCACCGACTTGATGGGCATGGGTTTGGGTGAACTCCAGGAGTTGGTGATGGACAGGGAGGCCTGGCGTGCTGCAATTCATGGGGTCGCAAAGAGTCAGACACGACTGACCGACTGAACTGAACTGAATCAGTTAACACCAGTCTCCTCCCACTCTGAAACATGGTACAACTTTGAGTCTCGTGTATATTAACTGAGTAGTTGCAGACAAGACAAACTTCACTGCTAGCTCTGCAGCCCACAGATTGCAGCATGAGTTCCAAGTGTGCACCACTCCCCGACCCCCTCAAGCCCCTTCCCAGTCTGTGACTTGTCCCCGTGTGTCTGCGTGGAGTCCACACACAGACAGCAAAGTATGTGCTTGTATTGCCTCCTTGTCTCCCGGTGATACGCTCCCATGACACGAGCAGCCAACAGAGAAAAGCGCAGCAGAGGAAAAAAAAGTGACGCTGAAACTCTCCATGAACATAAATGGAACCATTAGAGAACCAGCTGACCACGGGAATGTTGATGTTGCTGCTATTTGAAACTCTAGATGTGCAGCTGGAGGAACAGAGTGGACACAAACTTACCAATAAATGAGGAAAATGGTCATGACAAAAAGGATAAAGGTGTGTCAGAGGATGTGATTCTGGCAAATAGTCACCTTTAGGAACTCTCAGAGGTTTGGAAGCTAATTCAAACTTAGAATTTAGTGTGAAAATTCACCAAGGCATGGAAAAGACATTCTCTTTGTACCACAAGTTTCACATGAAGAATAGTAATATTCGAATTACCTGATAAGCTTTCACAAAGAAATAAATACTGAAATTCTCAGTGTTTCTAATGATGAAAATATACTGTACTAAATACATTTTGGTTGTACTATTTTTTCATTTCCCTGTGCATTTAGAACCGATGGTAAGACAGTTTTAATGTTTTGATCAACATTTTTAAAGGTCATGGTATGACTGGAATTTTTACCACTGATCATTAATATCAGTTGGCATAGTTTCAGCTTGCATAGTCATTTTTATAGTCCCACATTTCTGTGCAAAGTGAGGACTCTGTACCATTTGCTCATTCAAAAAAATTTGGGAGATAAGAGAAAAAAACACATACATAACCCCACTCCTCAGAGGTACTTGTTCGTCTATAAATGTGTTTTTTCTGATTGACACTGAATCGTATAACTTCATTCTTACTTGTTTTGCATAACTGTGATTCTTAAAGAATTTTCTTTCCATTTTTTAATAGACTTTATTTTTAGAGCTGTTTAAGGTTCATAGCAAAATTGAATGAAGGTAGAAAAAGGTTCTTATCAACACCCTGCCCCCACAAACCCAAAACCTGCCCCACTGTCAATCACAGTTGCTACAGTGCATGAGCTCACACACGTTATCATCACGCAAAGCCCAAAATTTCCATCAGCGTTCACTCATGGTGTTGTTCATTCTATGGGTTTTGATAAATGCATGATGACATGACTCCACCATTATAGTATCATACAGAATATTTTCACTGCCCTAAAGCTCCTTAGGGTTCTGCCTGCTGGGAGCCAGCATGAGGAGCTCCGCCCATGGCAGAGGTCATGAGGAAGGAGGCTTCGGCATATGCAAAGGCGGGATTGAGCCTCAGGAAAACCCCCTGTTCCTGAGCATCTACCCCCAAAACCAGAGTCTGCCTACTTTACTGTTATATGCTCTCACCTACATCTCTGACTTTACGGGGGGCTCTCCCCCATCACCTCTCTTGGAGAAGGAGTTAACCTACAGCTCCAGTTAATAAAAATTCCTGGGTGTGACAAGAGTGTTTCAACTTACGAACTCCTCTGAAGGTATATCTGAAGGTTATCTAGCCTGCCTGTACAGGTTTGTCCAGCCACATGTGATTGTTTACAGCCTCCCAACCGTGAGAGGCACAAGATGTTTTAGACTTACTAAAGGCAGATTCTTTTAGGAAGTTAGAAATTATTAGTATAGTGGGTTGATTAGCAATTATATTGGTGAAGGGTTTTTCATTTATTGGGCCAATGTTTGCTGCTAAATCCCCTGCCCTGATACATGTTAATGAATACATAACTAGCATACAGGAGAATTAAGTATTAACCTTTAGATTAATCATGTTAACCTTAGGCTAAGCAAATTCCTTTCTTAGTTGTAACCCACTACCCCCTCACCCTGTACGAATGCAACTTTATCTGGTACCTTCAGAGGGTGGTGCCTGGTTTAAGAAAAATCACCCCTGGAAAATAAGTTTTTTGGTTATCAGAAAGAAAGGATCATAAAATGTCAGCAGGCCTCATGGCCAGAAGATGATGTAAAACCCTAAGACCTTTTTTGTATACATTTATATGAAGCACCTGATTTTGATAAAGGTCAGTACTGATGACCCCTGCATGACTTTAAAATTTACATTTGTCTCTATGTGTAACAAAAGGTATATAAGACTACCTGAAAATAAAGAAATTGGATGAGTTTCTGGAAAGACTGATTCCCCTGTGTTGTTCATTCTTGTTCTCCGTTTTTCTGGCTGAATTCCCATCTGGAGCGTGGGTGCTCGCCAAGCCTGCTAATTTTGCCCTGGCTTTTAAGTTCCACGCGAGAGGGAGCCCAAGGTGGGGCACCCTCTGATATTTAAGTGGGCACCAGTGGCCTACGTAGGTGGTGCAAGCTTCTTGTCTCGAAGCTTTATTGGTATCCCACGTAAACCAAGTTATTCAGCCTCTTTTTCTCCACTGATTTTCCTACTACACTATTTATTTCTAATCTCTCTATATATCTTTAACTAAGCAGTTAATTCCTAGGACGCTGACTCCGTTCCCACTTCGAATTACCCTGGATCCACCAGGGCTGGACCCTGGCATCTGCCGATTCATTACTCACTTCCTTCTAATCCCTGCCAACCACTAATCTTTTTATTGTCTCCATAGTCTTCTTATTTTCCCCCTTTAGGGTTGATTTCAGACATAACTACCAGATCATAAGCCTCAAACTGGTAGTCAGTGTAATGAATCCAGCCTACAGATCAGTTTTGTTTGGTCCATACTCTTGTTTATTTTCTTTTTAATGAAATCAATAGGACACTTCACGTAAAAGTATAAATTGCCTGTTTTTCTTGAAAAATCAGGAATTCTATTAATACCATTTTCATGTTCCCACACGTTGATAGGAAGCTGGACCTGAGTAGCCACTGTTGCTTTAGAGGCTAGCATTGCCACACCCCTGTGAGCAATTTCCTGGAAATTAAAGTATGAACCACAGTTTTATCTGCAACTGCAGAGAAAAATTTTAAATCTGTAAACAATTCTGTTTAATAAATTTAAAGTTAAATAAGCTTTGATGCATTTACTCAATGAAGCATTATACAGACTAAAACAACTGTTAATAAAGCCTATATTGTAACATGAAAGTGAGAGTGTTAGTTGCTCAGTCATGTCCAACATTTTTGTGACCCATGGACTGTAGCTGGCCAGGCTTGTTTGTCCATGAGATCCTCCAGGCAAGAATCCTGGAGTGGGCTGCCATTCCCTTCTCGAGGGATCTTCCTGACCCGAGGATCAAACCTGGGTCTCCTGCACTGCAGGTGAATTCTTTACCATCTGAGCCAGCAGGGAAGCTTTGTGTTTTAACCTGGGATCTCCTACCACAAAAAGTAGTGAAATTTGCTGATCGGTTTCTATTTATTATATAAGTTATTATATTTAGATCAATGAGCAAATTTCATTACTCTCTGGGTAGGAGTTCCTGGAATGGCTACCCTGGTCCCCATCTCCTGATACTCACTGCTTTGTGTAATTCCTTTCCCTTGAATGTGGGCTGGCCTGTGGCTTGCTACTAATAATTAAAATATGGTAAAAGGGATGTTACTTCCAAGATTAGGGTGAAAGATGGTGAATTCCCTCTCTGTGTCTCTTTCTCATTTGCTTGTTCTGATGAAGCCACCTGCCCTATTGTGAGCTGCCATTAGGAGAATCCCATAAAACAGAGAACAGAGGGTGGCCTCTGCAGAGAGTCAGTGAAGAGAGGAGGCCCTCAGCCCAACAGCCCCCATGGAGCTGAATCCTGCCCGCATCACCAAGGGGCTTTGGGAGTGGATCCTGCCCCAGCTGAAGCTCGAGATGACTGGAACCGTGGCCAGCACCTTGAGTGCAGTTAGCGAGAGAGCCTGAACTGCAGGGTCTGCCTGTTCAAGACTTGCTTGGATCCTTGACCCATTGAAACTTGGAGATAATTAGTGCATGTTTTAAGCTGCTAAGTTTTTGAGGTTTAATTTGTTACACAGCAGTTGTGTGTGAGCAATTTGAGCCAATAGAAGAGATGGGAATACCATACCACCTGACCTGCCTCTTGAGAAACCTATATACAGGTCAGGAAGCAACAGTTAGAACTGGACGTGGAACAACAGACTGGTTCCAAATAGGAAAAGGAGTACATCAAGGCTGTATATTGTCTCCCTGCTTATTTAACTTAATAAGCGGAGTACATCATGAGAAACACTGGGCTGGAGGAAGCACAAGCTGGAATCAAGATTGCTGGGGGAAATATCAGTAACCTCAGATATGCAGATGACACCACCCTTATGGCAGAAAGTGAAGAGGAACTAAAGAGCCTCTTGATGGAAGTGAAATAGGAAAGTGAAAAAATTGGCTTAAAGCTTACCATTCAGAAAACGAAGATCATGGCATCTGGTCCCATCACTTCATGGCAAATAGATGGGGAAACAGTGAAAACAGTGGCTGACTTTATTTTGGGGGCTCCAAAATCACTGCAGATGGTAATTGCACCCATGGAATTAAAAGACTCTTGCTTCTTGGAAGGAAAGTTATGACCAACCTAGACAACCTGAAAAGCAGAGACATTACTTTGTTAACAAAGGTCCATCTAGTCAAGGCTATGGTTTTTCCAGTGGTCATGTATGGATGTGAGAGTTGGACTATAAATGAGCTCAGAAGAATTGATGCTTTTGAACTGTGGTGTTGGAGAAGACTCTTAAGAGTCCCCTGGACTGCAAGGAGATCCAACCAGTCCATCCTAAAGGAGATCTGTCCTGGGTATTCATTGGAAGGACTGATTTTGAAGCTGAAACTCCAATAATTTGGCCACCTGATGTGAAGAGCTGCCTCTTTTGAAAAGATGCCGATGCTGGGAAAGATTGAGAGTGGGAGGAGAAGGGGACGACAGAGGATGAGACGGCTGGATGGCATCACTGACTCAATGGACATGAGTTTGGGTAGACTCTGGGAGTTGGTGATGGACAGGGAGGCCTGGAATGCGGCAGTTCATGGGGTTGCAAAGAGTTGGACACGACTGAGTGACTGAATTGAACTGAACTGAGGAATTTTCTTGATTTTCTTCAACTGGTAGGAGGTGGGAGGAAGAGAGTGGGGGAGAGAAATAGTTAGAGCTGTTATCATCTTGTGACTTTTGTGGACAGATCCTGTTTTAAAAGAAAGTTAACACAAGTCAGAAAGCAATGCTGAGAGATGAAGGTATACCAGGTTCTGTTGATATCATTTGAGTACCTTCATCCCACTGTGTCTGAAACCAGCCCTCTATACTTATATGCCAGTGGATTCTCTTTTTTCTCGAGCCAGTTTTTCTTTTTTTTTGCAACCCAAAGAGGTTGGCCTGACATAAACTGTAATTAGCTAATGACCAGAACCTCAGCTGTCTAAAGAAGAACTTGTCACTCTTAACAGATGCCCCATATTTTCTTTCAGCTGACGCGATTTGGAGTATCTGTTCACAGCTTTACAGGAATGAGGAATAGATATTTGTAAGTTTGTGAGTGCAGGTTAAAAAAGTAATTGGAAACTAAGTACAAAAACATCTTCAATCAAAGAAAGATTTTGTAAGCTGAAGTATTGTTCGTTTTTATGATGGAGCATGTAAATCTTCATATATAAAAACTTCACTATCATTAGGGTGTGTCACACAAAATAACAAACACACCTTTTTCAATCTGGTTATAAATATGCAGAGTGGAATTTATTTCACCAAAGCATTACATGCTTCCAACTGATACTATATATAAAAGCTCTCACTCCAAGATGTCATTAAAGCCACATTTGTTCATTTCTATTTATTATTAGAAAAAAAAATGAAAAAAGCATCACCGACTCAATGGACATGAGTTTGGGTAGACTCTGGGAGTTGGTGATGGACAGGGAGGCCTGGAATGCGGCAGTTCATGGGGTTGCAAAGAGTTGGACACGACTGAGTGACTGAATTGAACTGAACTGAGGAATTTTCTTGATTTTCTTCAACTGGTAGGAGGTGGGAGGAAGAGAGTGGGGGAGAGAAATAGTTAGAGCTGTTATCATCTTGTGACTTTTGTGGACAGATCCTGTTTTAAAAGAAAGTTAACACAAGTCAGAAAGCAATGCTGAGAGATGAAGGTATACCAGGTTCTGTTGATATCATTTGAGTACCTTCATCCCACTGTGTCTGAAACCAGCCCTCTATACTTATATGCCAGTGGATTCTCTTTTTTCTCGAGCCAGTTTTTCTTTTTTTTTGCAACCCAAAGAGGTTGGCCTGACATAAACTGTAATTAGCTAATGACCAGAACCTCAGCTGTCTAAAGAAGAACTTGTCACTCTTAACAGATGCCCCATATTTTCTTTCAGCTGACGCGATTTGGAGTATCTGTTCACAGCTTTACAGGAATGAGGAATAGATATTTGTAAGTTTGTGAGTGCAGGTTAAAAAAGTAATTGGAAACTAAGTACAAAAACATCTTCAATCAAAGAAAGATTTTGTAAGCTGAAGTATTGTTCGTTTTTATGATGGAGCATGTAAATCTTCATATATAAAAACTTCACTATCATTAGGGTGTGTCACACAAAATAACAAACACACCTTTTTCAATCTGGTTATAAATATGCAGAGTGGAATTTATTTCACCAAAGCATTACATGCTTCCAACTGATACTATATATAAAAGCTCTCACTCCAAGATGTCATTAAAGCCACATTTGTTCATTTCTATTTATTATTAGAAAAAAAAATGAAAAAATGGATTTGAGTCATATTTCCTGTGAGTTCATCATTTGCTGGCATATAACACTTGTGAATTTTATTCAATTCATTTAAAATGATTTCTAACATGCAGCCAGAAAGTTAAGGGTGGCAAAGAATTCAAAATGATCAGCAGGCATCCAAGATTTCTCAGGAGACAGATTTAGAATCACAACCAAGGTATGTTTTCCTTAAGGAACTGTATCTTAGAAAAATTGTCTCTAATGAAACAGAATTTTTCCTAATAAATTCAGCTCATTTGTGTTTTAAAATCAGTAGACACAAATGACCTTCTTAAAATAAGTTTTTTTTTTTATATAGAATAGGTCAGCTATAGGCCAGGCTCTGTGATGCTCACTTCAGATGCCCTCAGAATTCATCCTCTTTTCTTACTGACTTTGTAACTATGTGATTACAAAGAAGTCAGCTGGGCTGAAGTGATGAGTACTGATGTCAATCTTCACCCAGAGTTTGAAGAAAACCTTTCAGAGGTTGAGGATACCCAGATAATTTTCAGAAGTGAAATTAGGAGAAAAAAGAAAACCCAATAATACCTAAAACAAAACAAAGTGGAAAAAGGCTTATGTCTTAAAATTCCCCAATTGTCCCTGGGAGTTGAAATGCTACAAAAGCTGTTTTCTTTAAAATGATTCTGCCCTTTTGAGAGTAGAATTTTAGGAATCAGTTACCTTAGAAGTTTGCTTCTAATTTTAGCTAACCTAGAGAGAGGGTTACCAGCCTGGGGATTAGGGGTGGGTCGTGTCAGTGAATCAATGTAAACGATGCCACCACCGCAGCTGACAGTGCTCCCCACGAGCTACGTGCCCGTGGAGGCCTTTGCGGTGGAGGCTTGGAGCCTCTACACCTGTCTCTTCCTCCTCTTCTGGGAGGTTGGGAAGCTCGGCAGAATGATTCCCACGGTCCCCAGGTGGTCAGAGTTCCAGGGTAGAGTTAAACTCTCTCCGTCAGTTATCCTGTGTGAGATCTGGAAGGTGGGAGTGAGACAGAGCTGCCTCCTGCAACCGTGACGGTTAACAAGCAAGGGCTCACGGTGTGACTGCATGTCAGTCAGATGCCAGGTTCCCGTGTCTGATTATCACCCGGGTTGAGACAGCAGCAGAAGTGGTCATAGCAGCAAAAACATTACCATGACCTGCAAACTAATAGTCTTCCTTCCAGTTCTTCCAGTGACTTGATAGGCAACGTCTAAGTCCCTTGCATAAGACTTTTATTAGACCCTGGTATAAGACCCTCATTGCATCCATGTTCTTTCCTCAGAAAGGTGCCAGCAGTTACCAGTGCATCCCAGTTTGTCCAGGACTGCCCCAGTTTTAACACTGAAAGTTCTGCATTCAGGGAACCTCCTCAGACCCTGGAAAACTGGCATGATTGGTCACCTTAAGATGCAGCCACTCTGGGTGGGACCTTCTATCTACATCAACCCTGTCTGTGGGCTTAACATGAAGCTCTCTGATCACTGGGATACAAGCAAACATTACCCAAGAAAGATCCCATTTTCTCCTCTGCCTCTGCCTGGAAAATGCCTAGGATATCCAGCTGGAGATTCACACATTTGGCCCAGATGCACCAGCAACAGCAAGACATGGGGTGAGACCAGCATGACCGGAAGAACTGCCCAGTACTGCCCAGCCAAGCCCAAGCTTCTGTTTCTGATCTGCAGACCCATGATTTAAACAAATTGTCTTTGTTTTCAGCTGATGTGTGTGTGCATGTGTGTGTGTGTTTCAACATGATCATGGTAATAGACAACTGGTATATGCCTGCTAAGTCGCTTCAGTCGTGTCCGACTCGTTGCAACACTGTGAACTCCAGGATAGCCCGCCAGACTCCTCTGTCCAAGGGATTCTCCAGGCAAAAATACTGGAGTGGGTCGCCATGCCCTCCTCCAGGGGATCTTCCCGACCCAGAGATCAAACCTACGTCTCTTTATGTCTCCTGCATTAGCAGGCAGGTTCTTTACCACTAGCACCCCCTGGGAAGCCCTAACTGGTATACCCATCACTCAAATTAACTCAGTTAACGCTTGGAATAACCGGAGTGGTTTCTGTTTTCTGCACTGAATCCTGACTGGCCCAGAACTTTACTTTGCGCCTTTCATTATCGCAACGACCCGACGCAGAGGGACGATGGCAGTGCCCATGTGGCACGTGCGGTTCAGGGATGGTAACTAAATGATCCGAGTCCGTTCTTCTGGGAGGTGCTGGAGCCAGAACGCAAGCCAGGCCTGTGGGAATGCAGAGCCCACCTTCTTAGCTGTCGGACAAACTGAGTCACACCTGGGGAAAAGAAATAGGAACACATTCTTTCTGCTGGAAAGAATCTAGAGGAAGACAGGTTTGCAAGGTCTCCATTGGATGTAAACTAAAGGAGGTGCAGGTTTCATGCAGAGAATCGGAAGCTGTAAGGGAGCCTGCATATCCCAGAGCTGAATTCTTTGAGGGTTGTGCAACCTCTTTATCTAATATGGTTGCATTTGGCCCTATCTTCAGATTTACTCATTTCTTCCACGACAGCATATTAAGCGGCGATCTCAAATAAAGACCCACTCGTCTGAACAAAGGGAACATGCCTCACTCAAGCCCTTCTTTGATTTATAACCAATTCTCTCTTAACATGTGGACCCAACAAACAGGAGATCGCTGACTAGCTTGAACAATGAACTTGTTAGTTAACAGAATTAACAGTGTATTGTTTCACTGCAGTGACAGTAATAAAGCAGGAGATGTGAAGTCGATACAGTCACAACTGAATCGTAATGGATGAGATATTTACAGCAAAGCTGTTAAAACATTGAATAAAATATGGGAAGAGCAAAAGCAGATGTGTTTTTATTCTTTCGAGTTGAAGCTTGTAAGGTAAAAAGATAGTTTGAGTAATAATCACAGGTTCTGATTCACAATGCATTAATAAATATTCATATGGTACCAGCCGCTGAAACTTTCCAGATACAGAAATAAAGTGAGAAAGCCTGTTCTTCCCTTACACTTTGCTAAGTTTAGATTTCCAGACACACATGTCAATATCTCCATTAGGTTCTTGTAAAAGTTCTCTTTTATTTTGTACAGGCTTCCAAGTCTTGCTGGCGAAACACTCATCTTCTCTTTTTTTCCGGTGTCACAGTATTTCCCCCACTCAAACCAGAAGAAAGTAGAAAAGACACGATGGTCTATTAAAAAAGAAGAGACCTATAATTTAAGTAGAAGATAGAGGTGGAAGGAAATGAGCTTTCCTCTTCTGAATTAGGCACAGGTAAATGAGCTTTATATCCCACTGGAAACCCACAATCCCAAATGAGTTCCAACAGTAGCATGCTTGATTTCGCAAGATCAAGCAAAATGCGTTTATGTGCTTTCCCCCTGTTCTTCTGTTATTATCTTGTCTTTGTTTTCAAAGGAACAGCGGAGTTTTCGAGAGCGCAGGGGAAGGCTGCTCTACCCAGATCTGAAACAATTGGGGAGACATAACTGGGGACGTGAGTGTGTCAGGATGCTGCGTCCGGATTGTTACCCTGACTTTCAGAGAAGCAGCTGTTCCGAGGAGGGAGGGGAGGCTTGGCGCAGACCGAGCTCAGATTTTATGGGGGACGGAAGGAGGAA
Organism: Cephalophus harveyi; assembly: GCA_006410635.1. Taxonomy (NCBI): domain Eukaryota; kingdom Metazoa; phylum Chordata; class Mammalia; order Artiodactyla; family Bovidae; genus Cephalophus; species Cephalophus harveyi. The sequence goes on from SJYT01059093.1 coordinate 233,240, forward strand.
AGGGAGACAGGAGTGCACTGCCGGGGCCTGGACCCCTCGGACGGGCAGCTCAAGCCGCCCCGGGAGAGTGCCAGGTCTGGATCCGGGCGGGCGGCTCCCTGACGGATGAGCGGGAGCACCGCGCCGAGGTTGCTATGACACCCTTTGTTCCCCCCTCGCCGGCGTTTCCTGGCGCGTGTGTGTAGGACGCGAGGCTTTGTGCGGCTCCGTGGTCCCTGGGCCGCCGACGCCCGCGTCCTTTTGTCTCCTTTGGCGGCACCGCGTCCTCTCCCTGGATCCGCACGGATTCTGCTGTGGGCTCCGTTCTTTGCTCAGATTATCTCCGTCAGCTCCAAGTGCGCTTTTGTTGTTGTTTCTAACTAGCCCCTCCTTCCTGGCCCTGCCTTTATTATTTTTTTCCCTTTCAATGAGTGCTATCCTCGCAGACCTACATTGCGGTTTTCATTTGCTTGTTCTGCTGTATCTTCCCCAAAGATCGGTAGCTGATGTTCTGGGCACTTGTCTGTGGCCCAGAGTGGTTAGGGAGTGAGAGGTCAGGGAGGGTGGCTTCTGAGAACAGAACCGGTCAGGAGAGCTCTTCTTGCCAAAGGCCCCCACCCCCTTCCCAAGAGAAGGGTGTTCCCTGAAGAACTTTCCTTGTGCACAGCTTCTGGAGCGGGCAGGCCTCTTGACCCCAGAGAGGCCCAGGCCACTTCCACTGGCGGTTCCCAGTGTTACACCCACAATGAAAACACACCAAAGGAGGGTCATCAAAACTCTGATATATTTCAGTTGTTATTTAGTTGCTAAGTTGTGTCCAACTCTTTGCGACTCCAGGGACTGCAGCCTGCCTGGCTCCTCTGTCCATGGGATTTCCCAGACAAGCATACTGGAGTGGGTTGCCACTCCAGAGGATCTTCCCGATCCAGGGATAGAGCCTGTGTCTTCTGCATTGGCAGACGGATTTTTTTTTTTTAAACTGCTGAGCCCAGGAAAGTCCATATTTCCAATATTTGCACATGAGCTCAGTTGCTCAGTCACGTCTGACTCTTTGTGACCCCATGGACTATAGTCCATCAGCCACCTCTGTCCATGGAATTTTCCAGGCAAGAATACTGGAGTGGGTTGCCATTTCCTACTTCTGGGATTTACATTTAAATTAATGCCCTTCATACAAATTTCAGGCTACGTAATTGTGCTATGAGTAAAAAGAAATAGTGAATTTGTTAACCATATTTATTCTGTATGAAGTACTGATGGTCTTGCAAACAAGACTCTGTAACAAAACCCAAGAACATGAGGTGATATTGTAGAAAGCATGTGATATTTGAGAGCTAATATCAGTTGTTTTATTGGTTAAATCCTGAAGGATTGGTTGGTTCCCTGATTGTACTCTGATTCTATCCTTGCTCTGTGCACAATTAACAAGGCATTTATTCTCAATGGGGACAAAAATAGAAGTTTCATAAGGCATGTTTTCCCTCCAGTAAGTTTAGCAGAGAAATTAATTATTACTATGCAGTCATATTTTTTGGAAGACTGGAAGGTGGTTCTTGTCTCTTTTCCCTTCAGATTTTTTTTTTTCTTTGAAATTGGACAGCCTAAATGTTAGCTTTACTGGAGCTGAACATACTGTAACACTTAACCTAGGTGAAAAATGACTGCTTGCCAATGACTTTTATGTCTATATTAAGACTATGCTGGTTATATAGTGCAGTTAAACATAATATGTTCCAGTGTAGAGAGGACGGTAGATCTAGGCGTCAGTGACATGCTTTTGAAAACGCAAAGGTTGTGAAAAGTAAGCCAAGTATGGCTATATAGAAATTTGTGCAAATAAGAAAAATATAGCTGTTACTTTGTTAGTCATTGGTCTGTACTTTGTGCTGGAATTTTTTATTCATTGGCCAATAAAGATGTTCAGCTAGAGGTAGGAGTTTGTGTTTTTCCTAGGTAATTGGCAAGTGAATAGAGCCAGACCCTAATAAGTAAACAGTGCACCTTGAAAACTGAAGAAATGATTCCATATTACTGGCATGAAATGTCCTGGAATTTTGTCCCATTTAAAATCTTTAGCACACTACGCTCTTAGGACCTCATTCTTAAGGGAAGGCTCTTTCTTTATGAATGAAATTTATTTACAGAAAATGAAGCATTTGCCTGAGTTTGTGACTCATTTCAGATTGCACAGCATATCATAATTAAGGCTGTGTAGCAGGTTCTAATCCCATGGTCCAGCAATTGGATCATTCTCCCTTAACTTCCTTGAGAATTAATTTCTCATTACAGATAAATATGTTCAGCACTGTGGGCTGAAATACCGATACAGAGCACATTTTCTAACAGATATTTCAAAGATACAGACGAGTTTGCATCTTCCCAAAAGCAGTGCGAGGGATATTCACAGCAGGGGGAAGAAAGGTCTTCTTAGCTGGCAGAAGGGATACAGAGGTGCTGCTAGACCAGGTTTCCTTGGCCAAGCTTGTCTATGTAGCTCTGGCTAACACACATGTATCTACCACTTGAAATGGCCCACACTCTGACAGTGAACCTGCCAGCCTGACCAATCAGATCCAAGCCTACCGTGTTGCCAGGGCAACTAATACACAGTCACAAAATCAGAATGATCACAGTGGGGAAAAACATACAAAATGCAGCATTTCTGTGCTTCGAGACAGAAAGAGGGGAGGAAAAAAATCCCCAAACCTCTGTTGACCGTAGACAGCAGGAACTGGTACCTGCTTCTTAAGTGTGCTTCATTGTTTCAGGGTTATTTGCAAAATGCATATGTTTACACCTATGTCTGTATTCAGATTCATAAAAAATACACACATCACTTCCAGAACAGTATAGTGAATTTAGTATGGGAGAACAATTGGCAAATGATGGTTTGAGATGGAAAGATGAGAAACACAAGGACACACTTAGCATCTGATGTGCTTTCTGAGCATCTCCTGGTTCCGCAGGGTGATTCTGGGCTCACTGAATGCAGCTGATGGTCCCTTTTTTCCGCATTTAGACAATGCTGCTTGCTAAGGTGTTAAAAGTGATTAAAAACAAAACAAAACAAAAAAAAAAACAACAAAAAAAAACACCTGCCTACCAATGCAGGAGCCGGGGGGGTCAATCCCTGGATCAGGAAGATCCCCTGGAGAAGGAAATGGCAAACCACTCCAGTATTCTTGCCTGGAAAATCCCATGGACAGAGGAGCCTGGTGGGCTACAGTCCTTGGGGTCGCAAAGAGTTGGGCACGACTGATCAAGTGAACAATGATGTAATCTATAATCCACTTCCTGACTACTGCCTTGAGTTCCCTTCTGTCAGGTCTTTCTTTCCATGGCTGACTTCTTCCCATCCTTTGGGGATCAGTTCAAAAGCCACTTTCTCGGGATCCTTCCCTGACCATTCCCTCTCAACAATGAACCGCCCAACTCCCTGACATCACCGGACTTTATTTCTTTCATTGACCTTATCAACCACCTGAAATGTAGTCTCCCTCCCTCCCTCTCTGTGGGAAGATAAACTCCTAGGGGAAGATATCCTAGAGTGTAGGTTGGTATTCAGAATAAAATATGTGCTTTATAACTCTTCATTGAATAAAAAGTCCCAGTCAGAAAATCTGGGAAACATGGGATGCTTAGACGGAAAGGCTAAGGACTGAGACAGTCTGGGTGGACAGTGGGTGTGCTCAGTCATGTCCGACTCTGCGATGCTATGGAGTGTAGCCTGCCAGACTCCGCTGTCCGTGGGATTCTCCAGGCAAGAATACTGGAGGGGGTTGCCATCTCCTCCTCCAGGGGATCTTCCCCACCCAGGGATCAAACCCACATCTCTTGCATTGGCAGGTGGATTATTTACCACTGGCGCCGCCTGGGAAGCCCGTAAGGGATAGTGTATTTCCTATTGATGACAAGTGTTTAACTGGTCATTAAATAAGAAAATTTAGTGAACATCTCTTATGTGTCAGGCCCTGTTCTATAGCAGCAACTAAAACAGGCAAAAATCCTGTCCTTACGGGACTTGCAGCCTAGTGAGAGGAGGACCTCCGTGTGGCAGCAGCCACCGTGGGCTGAGCGCTTACCATCTGCTGGAAGCAGTGTGGAACACCTGGGACGCCAGTTAGAAACTCGTGGGCAGCAAGCACTGCTGTTCATTTTGCGGCCTCTTGGTGAGGACCGGTTGCAGAGCAGTTAAATGCATCCCCCAAGCAAACCGGGCCATGAGCAGGAGAGCAGAGACTCCTCTCAGGCGGCGGCCTCCACTCCCCACCTCAGAGGAAATATCATCTCGTTTAATTCTGGCCGGAAGTCTGTGCAGTTGACGCTGTAATCAGCCCTCTTTTCCTGAGGAGGAAAGGAAGTTGTTGTGCTGCTTAGTCATTCGGTCGTGTCTGACTGTTTGTGACCCTGTGCACTGTAGCCCGCCAGGCTCCTCTGTCCATGGGATTTCCCAGGCAAGAATCCTGGAGTGGGTGGCCATTTTTCCCAAGGGGATCTTCTCAGCCCAGGGATCAAACCTGTGTCTCTTGCATTGGCAGGTGGATTCTTTACCACTAAGTCCCTCCCCCATATACAGATCATATATTTGCACCGAAATACTAATATCTTATGTCCACTGTAAAGCATAAATAAAAGTAAGTTAGAACTTTAAATGAGCAACATTATACTGAAATAAACAGCTTGTAATCTAACTACTTTATTAATTGTAAAAGAAATCTCTGCTCTCACTAAACAAAATTAGTGTTAAATGTGATCTACAGGCAAAATTTTACATGCTTCTTGACATTTGATGGCTTCATGTTATTATTTTAAAACATACTGAGACCTCATATGTACTTGGGATGAGGCTCATTATTCCAGTTTCTTTGTGCTGAGCATCCAGTTATCCCCAAATTTAGTAATTTCAACCAACACTTTTATTTTGCTCACATTTTCCGGGTCAGAATTAGGAAAAGGCTCAGCTGGGTGGTCTTTGTGTGGAATCCCTCATTGGTGGAAGCCAGGGGGCTTCCCTGGTGGCTCAGATGGTAAAAAATCCACCTGCAATGCGGGAGACGTGGTTTGATCCCTGGGTTGGGACGATCCCCTGGCGGAGGACATGGCAACCCACTCCAGTATTCTTGCCTGGAGAATCCCATGGACAGAGGGGCCTGGTGGGCTACAGTCCAACCCACGGGGTCACAAAGAATCGGACACGCCTGGGTGACTAAGCCCAGCACGGTGCCGGCCGGAGTTGCGGTCATATGAAGATTCAGTGGGCTGGATGTGCTGGGGGTTGCGTTCACGTGACTGGAGCCCTGGGACCCAGCTGGGGCCCTGGACCAGGGCGCAGTCCTGTAGCGTCTCCATGATGCTGGTCTCAGTGCAGCTCAACCTCTAACCTGTCAGCCTGCTTCCCTCAGAACAAACATCAGAAGAAGACCAGATGGAGAGGCTGCCTGGCTTTCTCTGACTTAATCTCAGGAGACTCTTCCTTCCTTCCTAAACTGTCCATCCAGGCAGTCATACGCCTGTCCAGATTTAAGAAGTGGGGACTTAGACTATGCCAGTTAATAAGCAAAGAACGAGATCACGCTGTAAGCCACATGTGGGACGGGAGATACTGTTGGATACATCCTTGGAAAATATAATCTGCCCCATTCACCATTACAAATTCAGTGTCTTATTAATAGATATTTGTGGAACACCTACTATGTGTCAAGCAAAGACTATGGGGAAGTAGTGTTTTAAAAATTAAGTCCCTGCCCTTCGGTAGCCTATATTCTAATACAGAAAAGAATCGGGCAGTCGATATAACTGTAAATCTATATTTGAAATAATCTTCTTGATAACTCTTGGTTTTGATTTCTTGGCAGATCTAGGTGATCATCACCTTTTCTTTTTTTTTTTTTTTTAATCTCACAGCGTAACTGACGAAGAGCTCATAGGAGTGGAAGTTTCGCTGTTTTCTGATTGAATGCAGATTCTTTGCATTGTTGACATTTCCTTCAGCTCAGATTTCTTTGTAGGAGTTTTTAAGCCACTCCTCTGTTTTGTAAGAGTTGCTATAGTTAAGAGCGTGTGTGTGTGCTTAGTCGTGTCCAACTCTTTGTGACCCCCATGGACTGTTAGCTTGCCAGGCTCCTCTGTCCATAAAGTTTCCCAAGCAAGACAACTGGAGCGACTTGCCATCTGCAACTCCAAGGGCTCTTCCCGACCCAGGGATCGAACCCCTGTCTCTTGGGTCTCCTGCATTGGCAGGCAGATTCTTTACCACTGTGCCACCTGAGAAGCCCGCATAGTGATGAGCAGGTAGTGAACCCTTTGGATCCTTATTGCTGGGCACGTATAAACTGGAAAAACCTGAAGATGCTGTAGGCTGGAAGGAGTAAGAATCCTGCTGGGTTGTAGGAGTCCCATCTTTTTTCAGGATTCCTGTGACACCATATGCAGCTGACTCAGATCGAGTGAGACAAGTGCCAAGCTGCTTATTAAAAATATAACAAAGCTTAATTTCTTTCTTATTTTTAGTATGAAAATAAGTATAAATAGAAGATCTAATGTTGCCTTCTTTTCATGTCTATTTTCAACTTTCGAGGCCACTGCTCTAAACAAAAACAGAAAATGCTTCCTTGTTCTTCTTAGTTAAAGAGGGTGGTGATTCCAGGAAGAACATCGTCCCCCTTGGTGAAGCAGCACCCACCTCATCTCCTTGTGTGCTTTCCCCTGACTGATGAAGCAAAAGGAGCTAGAGTAAGTTCTATCTTGTAGGAAGTTGCCTGACACACAGTGTTGTTCAAATGAAAGCAAATGCAAATGAGGAGCTTGTGATAGTTTAAATAAATAGAGGGGGACATTTTTATTTTTTCAGTTGCTTGTCTGCTTTGGGTGGAGACTATGCTTTGAAGAATCATACGAATGTTTTTGTCCATATATTAGAATATCTCAGACTTTTCTTTCTGGAGGCCTTTGTGCTCTTGTTGTTGCAGGAATCTATAAAGAGTGATACATCTCTTGTAAATGGAGATGGAATGTGAGATATTTTGTTCCTTTCTTGCCAGGGGCCACTTGCTTTTATTTCTGAGTTGATGCATCAGTGACCAGGCTTATTGCTCCCAGAATCCATGTTAAAACACATAAGCCAGAGATTTTCTCGGCTGTGCTATGAACTCATTCTGAGCTTATCTCAATTCTGGTTAAATAATTCAAATATGAATAGCAACAAAGATGTGAACAGCAATGCTAACATTAATTCTAACAGCTGAGAGTTACTCAGTGCCTCCTCTTTGCCAGATACTGTGCTAGGTAGTCACACCGAGTTACTCCTTACTCCTCCCAGCAACCCTTTGGGGTATATACTATATACCTCAGGGAGTGCCCTGAGTTTCAGAGAAGTCAGGCAACTTGAATAACAGTGGCTGAGTGCAGGGACCACCTGTATAGTGTGAAGTCAAAGTTGCATGGTGAATGGCTTCTGTGTCTATATTATTAGCTCTGTATTCATGCTGTGCTAATACCAGAGGGTGTAGGCAGAATTCTGGTGTGATCCTTGGTGTCAGTTGCCTTGGATACCCCCCCTACCCTACCCCCTTGAGTGTGGGAGGAACCTGTAAATATGATGAAAAAAGGATTTTGGATTTTTTTCACTCCTATGGAAAAAAGGATTTTGCCTATATAAATTGAGATGCATAATGAATTGACCTCACAAGAGGGAGATTGTCATGGGCGGGCCTGGCAGGAGAAACGGAGCTGTTCATGAAGAAAGATTTAAAGCATAGAAGGGATTTGACTTGAGTGGGGGTGTCTATTGCCACCTCTGAGGATGGAAGAGGCTACATGGCAAGGAGTCTGGGGGCCTCTGTGAGCTGTGAGTGGTCCTTGCCAACAGCCACAGAGAAAACAGCCATCAGTCCCTGCAATCTGAAGGAGGTAGGAAATAGATCCACCTCTGGCAGCAGATACAAATGGTGCTCAGCCAGGCCCTGGGCTTCAACCTTGTATGACCCGGAGCAGAACACTCAGCCATGCCCCGCCTGGACTTCTGGCCTGTTACAGACCCAGAGCTGATTACTGGGTGTCATTAAGCTGTTAGATTGATTGTAATGTGTCACACAGCAGTAGCAAAGTATTGGACCACGGGTGCCTCTTCTGTACTTAGATTAACCACAAAGTGGTTCTTTCTTCTGGTTTTTAAAAATCATCTTTGCCTTCTGCTTTACACACAGCAGGTGCTGTGAACGTGGAAAAGAGAGACTGCGTGTCTGCTTAGGAATGCAGGCTCTGGAGCCAGAGTGCCCACGTTTATGCCAGGCGCTGGATCTTTCTGGCTGTGGAAACTTGGACAGATTACTCAGCTGTCTAGTGTGAAATGAGAATGAAGTAATCATGCTAGCTCATGAGGCGAAGGTGAGGATAAAATGGTATTTGCATGGAAAGTTCCCAATGCATAGTAAGAACTCAATAAAATGTCAGTTATGATTTTTGTGTGTTTCGTGCATGAACTAATGAATTTTAACCACTTTGGAGAGAAACTTTCTAAGAATCTCCCAAACACATCTCTGCCTGTTGAAGATGAGCTTATGGAAGTCTTTGTAAACTTTTCTGGGCTGCTTGTTATTAAATCATCGATGTATCTAGACTGAAGGGGCGTCTTCCGGCGCCACGGAGAAGTGGGGCCCTGCCTTAAACGGTCTTGTTTCATATGATGTGTATCTGAATTTCTCTGGGGAGAGAATTTGTGCACTTTGAGTGAACCATGCACACGTTGGGATACCCTGGCATCTGCTGTAGAAACTGTCTCTTCTGCAGTCTTAGCAGAAATTCCTCTGACTGTGGCCCTGCGCTTTTCTAACAGTCACCTCGGGTTTCCCCCAATGCCATGAGATGAGAAATCCGCACGATCCATCAAGCCTCCCCAACTCTGTTTGCCTGGGCAGATCCACCTCCCCCTCCGATGTTTAGAGACAGCGCCCACCTGTCCCCGGCCCCTCCAGCTTTCCGTTCAGCGAGTTGGGAGAGGAGAGAGTGGGGCTGGGACGTTACTTCCTAGGTTCCCTTCCTCTGGGTCTGTCTTGGCTCGTGTCTTCTCGAAGCCGCTGGAGTCAAGGCAGTGTTCTCCACCCAGCTTTTCCTTCCTCCCGAGTCTGGAAGCTCCTCTGAGCCCTGCGCCGTCAGGCCGGGGACAGTGGCGCTCCCTGGCTGGCCTGTGCCGCGCGCTCCTTTACTGCGCGGTCTGTGAGGCGCCCGGATTTGAGAGTGCTGCCTTCTGGTTTCTGATGAGCCCTTGACTGGTAGACCCAGACTGTTAGAGTTTTTACTGCTAGCTGTATAGGAGCCCATAGATTCTAATTATCTCTCTCTCGTTAGCAAAGCCATTGGGTTTGGCAGCCTCTGTTTTGACTATACTGAGGTTTATTTCTTATGCCTCTGCTGACTTTTGGTTTGTTGTAGATGTGGAGGTTGGCAGAGACGTGAGCTCTGAATGACTGAGTTATCGTGGAATGTTTTGTTATCAGGGCATCCCACACACCTCGTCTTATTTTGAAGCAAGTTCAGGTCTGAATCCACTGAAACAAGAGCTGGCATGATGAAAGAGCCAACCCTCAAATAAGACAGTTTTTAAAGGGTGTTCATGTCTCTAGCAAAACAGCATTGTCCCTGGAATTCCATTTTCTCCAGACTGTTTTGGAAACCCCTGGAAATGGAGCGCACACTTGGCCCTGAGAGGGAACGCTTCTATTTTGCATATTGACATGCATTTTAACAAGGAAAAGGTCAGTGGCGGGGACAGCGCCGCTTGTCGGCGTGACAGCCGACATTTACCTGAGCCTTCTCCATATGCCGCAGTTTAAAATAATTTAGCAAAATAATTGTCATGATTGATTTTTCTTTTCTTTTTGGACCCAGAATTCACCCTTGTGGCTCTAGGGCTAGGTAACTTTCAGACGCTTAAATTTCCTTTTATCGAAATTCATTTCTTAAGTTCTGGGTGGATGACAAGCTTTGATTAAAGTCACAAACTCTTTTGTGGTCTGTGAGTGAAAGCTGGTGAGCCTAGTGGCTCTTGACATATTCTTTGAGCATCATCTGCTCATTGAGTGACATTAGAATGGCAGGACAGGAATGGCTGGGATTTTTTGGCGCATACTCTTCTTGCTGGTAAATCATGTATCTTCTGAAGATGTTGGTAGGGGCCCTGAGAGGAAGGTGGGCATTAGACATTGTTGTCATAATAGTAACAGCCTTGTTGCTTAACCTCATAATTCTAGGCCTATCAATGGTAGGGTCATGTTTCAACCAAAAGAGAAGAGCAAATAGTTTATATTTAGAATGTCTTACTACTTTCACCAATAAGAAAAGAGGGATGTAGTTGGAGAGCACAAATGATGATGCTTAGATCAAAGCAAAGGAAGAGGTGCCTATGGAGGGTCATAAAAATATCGGGGAAAAAACCCCAGTTCTGTTTGAGAAACTTTATTGATCATTTACTGTGTCTGCTCTGTCTGGGGACTTTGTGCTTCTCAGAGACTCTTAACAAGAATGATGTCATGTTTTACATCATTCTGCCTAGCATCTCCCAGGAAAGGGGAAACACAATTATTTGCAATAAATATTTGCTGACTATTCCGTTGCAACAACTGTCCGTTCTTCTGATTTTCCATGGTATCATTCTTCTCCATTCTCAGCCCATGAGTGGTAGAAGCTGATCTCATTACTGCTCCCAACTCCAGGGGTGGGCATGTGACCATGCTGAGCCAATTAGCACAACATAGGTCTGGCTGGCCCTCTGACCCAAAGTGTTTCAATAATATTCAATCTAGAATCACAGAACCAGAGGAAGACATGTTCTTATCTGCTGTACTTGCCCCCTGTAGGATTTCTAGGTAATGTAATTCTGTAATTTCTGGGGCTTTCCGCATAGAGAAAGCATGCCTGAAAATAGAGCTAAGCAAAGTAGAAACCAGAGTTTATAGACTGACAGAAATCAAGTCCTTCAGATGTAAAGTCGAGTCCTTAGGATGTAAAACATAGACTTGTTAGAGTCTATGAGACGCACAAAATCCCCAGACAGAGCACACACAGTCAGTGACACACAGTAAATGATCAATAAAGTTTCTCCAATTGACCTGGGATTTTTTTCTGGTAGTTTTATGACCCTCCCTGGGCATCTGCTATTTTGTTTTGATCTGTCATCATGCATGCTCTTCAGGCACATCCTTCTTTCCTCATCAGTGAAAGAAGTAAGACATTCTACCTCCTGAAATGTCGACTTGATGCGTGAAGCTCTAGTTGACACCTTGGAAGACATATGCATGGAGAATGATCAGCCTCCAAAGACGTTCATGTCCTAATTTCCCGAATCTGTGATTGTGTTTCCTTCTTTGGCAAAGGGGATACTACAGATAAGATTAAGTTAAGGATAGCAGCATGGAGAGGTTATCTAGGTGGGCCACGTGTAATCAGTCGGGTGATCAGATAACGATGGGGATCTTTTTGTGCTTTTGAGCTGAAACAGGATGATGAAGAGGAGCCATTTGTGTAAAGAGTAGGGCCTGTTCAGGTATTTTAGGCAGGAGAAATAGTCAGGCAAAGGTGGGTGGGAGCTTTGTGTGTTAGAAGGCCATTGTGACAGGCTATCAATAAAAATGGAGAAAGATAAGGTCCTTCAGAGCCTGACCAGGATAAAGGAAGTCAGTCTTTATTTTGGGAAGTCATTGGCCCCAACGTGAATTTTAAGGCCATCTCTCTGGATGGTGCCGTTTCAAGCATGTGATAAGCTGGCCCACCACGTGGCATGGTCCAACTCTGTCATGCCAGTTTTCAGTGGTCCCTCCCTCCTGGGGCCTTAAAGATGACATTATGGCTGACTGCTAATGTTCATATGAATTATGATCCTGGACAACACAGCTAGGCTGCCTTTATTTATTTATTTTTTCTGTGGTTTGTACGTCAGATGTAGCTTTCTACAAAGCTGATAAATATAAGTACTTGGGAGTATTTTATGGATCAATGAAATATTAATGGACCTGGAGGTGCTTTAAGTTTATTTATAAGGCTGGGTCATCTATAGGTCAAATACCATTATAGCAAATGCAGTTGTAATGAATATCTTTGATAAATTTGGTTTTTAAGCCCCAACCCATGTCCTACTTATTTGCAACAATATGCCCTCTAGGTCTACAATTCCTTAAATGCAATTACACACACACAAAAAAGACCTCAAAAATCAAACAATCCCCCACCCCCCCAAAAAACCCCAAATACACACCTGAGAACTAAACTTGGTTTTTAAAAATTTTTTAAAGCATTAATCTGATAACCAATGTTGAATTAAACTGACATGAATATCTATATTTTATTCATCTTGCTGAATGGGAGCATTCATATGGCTCACTGCAGAAATACTGTTTGATAACAGGGATCTGTCCCCAGTCCCTTTACAGAGTGTTACTTAATATATCTGCTCTGAATTATCTAAGATTTAAGTGATACCTAAATTTCAAAATATATTGGACCTAAGGAGTTCCAGATGGAGGATTATGCCACAACCATCCATGACCATTTCTTCAGGATGCATCAGAAAAGCAAGTGAATTGCAATTGATAATATTTGAAAGTTGGCAGAAACATTTAAGAAATTACAGGTAGAAAAATAGCACAGATACTAATAGTAATACTTGTATTTGTCCACCCCACTAAGTTTACAGAACATTTATATTATAAATGTCAATTTTGTCTGTGGATAAGGAGGGTGAATTTTATCCTCCTGTAAACTCTGTGAGGTCAGGGACTGTAATGATGGTTTTCACCACTGTATTCTTAATCTATAACTGACCTGATAAATTCAATAAATATTTGCAGAATGCAGTGAAGTCAGTTGAGCAGACTGGGATCAGATTTTAGGTGACCCACTCAAGTTCTGGGATTGGTGGACTGGAACTCAGGTCTTCCAATACCCACACCAAAGTTTTTTTCTCCCTATGTTATCAATGTCTTGCCAAAATAAAAAGAAATTGAAATCCCTTCTGAGGTCATCAAAGAGATTAGACTATAAAGGAAGTAGAGGACCGCACGTTTTTTTTGTTTCAGTTGGACTAACTTGACTGATCTATGCAAATAGCTAAGGGCTTTGTTTCTGGATGAAAAAGTGATTCTGATGGGTTCTAATCCGAAAGCATCACTGGCAGTGGAAGATTGTAAAAGCAAACTCTTCACTCTGAAAAATAAAACCTATTAAATTCGAGGCATTGTAATTTTCCAGTATGAGACTGTGGTCGCAGCAATTAAATTCTATTGTGTGTCTGCAGTCCTTGTTACCGACGATGTTTCATATTATTAACTGAGATTCTAAGAATATCAGCTCTCCTTAGCAAAGTGCCGTTCTGCTCATGTGAAACAATTTGCATACATCTGATTTGCCCTTGATTTGTCGCTCCCTTATTCCCTGTATCCTATTTAGAGCCCAGTCCAGTAGACTGCATCTTCAAATGTAATCTGTGTGTGTCCACTTCTCTACCCTCGTGGTTCCCGTTCAGACGCCACTGACAGCTCCCAAGCTGGTCTGTGTGCTCTCTGTTCTTGACACGGCAAGCAAACTGCTCTCTTAAAACATGGAAACTGTCTTAAGCTGTGTTCCCTGGCAGCAAACCCTAAGATGAGGATGTGTGTGAAATAATTTGTTCAGGAGTATTCCCAGGAAAGAGCGGAATGGGAGTGGGGGATGGGGCCCGAGAGGAAAGGAGGCAGGGCCAGCCTGTCCTGGGGAAGCGGCAGCCCACAGCGGGGCGTGGAGCACAGACCTCGCCTCAGGCCGCCTCAGCCGGGAGCAAGGGGCCTGGGGCACCGGTGCCGCCTGTCGGGGCACTGGTCAGGGCTGCAGCCAGGAGCCCTGCCTTCCCCGACAGCCCGGGCTCGGGGTGCGCAGGAAGAAGAGTATCCTTACGGCGCCCCGGGAAACAAGCTGGTGCTGGTGGTTTAGTTTGTAAGTCGGGTCCGACTCTTTGTGACCCCATGAACTGTAGCCCGCCAGACTCCTCTGTCCATGGGATTTCCCAGTCAAGAGTACTGGAGTGGGTTGCCGTTTCCTTCTTCAGGGGATCTTCCTGATCCAGGGATGGAAACTGGTCCTCCTGCCCAGCAGGCGGATTCTTTACCAGCTGAGCCACCTGTTAGTTTCACTGTACCTGCACAAAAACTAAAGTACAGGGTGTTTGCATGAATTGCCCTCATCCACACCCTGAGGACTGGTGGAGACAGACCCTGACCCTGGAGGTCTTAGTGTCTGTCTGCTCGCGCACAGCTTCGGATGGTGCTATGGCATCTCGCAGACAAGGAGGGTGGGAAGCAGCAGGCAGCAGGAGTGCCAGGGGAGATCTGCAGAATTGCTGCCCAGCAGGTTCCAGAACCAAGAGGACAGAGACTTGAGATAGAGGTGCAATGGGTGACTCTGAACTTGGTCTTTTTGCTACAAAAGCCGTTCTTAGGACACTTGGAGAAATATGAGTGGGCTATTTCTGATTGTTCATTGGTAGGATATATAATGCTGGTTTCCAGATTTTGATGGTTGATTGTGGTTAAGTAAGAGAATTTTATGTTTGTAGAAAATAGACACTAAAGTGTTTGGGGCCTCAGGTCAAGTTCATGGAAAAATGGTTCTTTTTTCCGTACTTGTAACTTTACTGCACTTTTGAGATGGCTTCAAAATGAAAACAAAAAAAAACCTTAAAATCCTCAACAACACTTATTGAATAATTATCTTAATTACAATGCTTAGCTTTGAATTTCAAAATAGATATTTAGTAAGAGCTTAGTCTTAAAAGCCAGGCTTTTACAGGAAAGCACTGTTATTCTGGCTATTTCCCAATCTGAGCTTTTACACCCCAGGAACCAAGGCTTGCGGGCAGATCACAAAGTAAAAGAGTGGGAAAGGCGAGGTGATGAATTCAGAGAAATTTCAGATCTCGCAAGCCTGGTAAAGCCCCCATAAAAAAGAAGGAGGAACCCAGAGATGTGGCCAGGATAGAGGCCAGCAGGAAGTCTAGGAGTATCCTAGCTGTAGGTTTGAGGTCACCTAGGACTTTGGGTCTAGAACACAATTCTTGAGTTTGAAGTTTTGGAAGAATGTCAACCCTCCAGGAAAGTTCTGTATTGGGCATGAGGGTGCCCCACCTGGGCAACCTCTCAGGCTTGCCTTCCCCAAGAACAACAAGAAGGAAGCAATCAATCCCCATACCAAGGAGCATGTGGAAATGTGGTGTGCTCCATTCGCCTGGAAGAAGACTGGTTTCAGGGAATGAAAGTCTAGATGACTGGGACTTCATGCCATGCTGAAAGGTAATGGTGAGATCCATGATCGTTAATACCAAGTGCTAACACAGAGCCCAAAATGTACGTGGGTTCAGTTCCATCTTGGTAGATATTAGCCCAGAATGCCACTGATCATGACAGTCATTGCAGTAAGGATGGAGGAAGATACCCGAAGACCCTGAACAGAAGGAGCCTGTGTGAAGGGGAGACTGTGGGCCAGACGTGCCTCCCCAGAACTAAGAGTCTCTCCACGGCACCCAGAGTATCTGGGGAAGCGGGCAAGAACCGAGACTGAAGCGGAACTCTGAAAGTTTGGAAAATACCCTAAAAAATAATTTAATAAAAGTAGTGATGCCTTCAATTGATAAATGCTATCAGTAGTAATGACACTTGAGAACAAAAAGATATGATAGCAAAAATGGTTTATATACTCTGATTCCCCTTCCCCCATTTTTAACTCACCAGAGAGAGAGTTACAAATGTCAACTTCTTTATAGAAACAATGAAGGTGATGAAAATAATTAGGAGGTATGAGGGTGAGGTGGAAAGCATCGCTTGATAATATGCTCAGAGAGATGTCTTCTAGAACTGAGCCTTGGATAAAGAGAAGAAACCAGTGATGGAACAGTTGGGAGAAAACTGTGCTAGGAAGAAGAAATAGCCCAGGCAAAGGCCTTGAAATGTTCCTAAGCTTGACATGGTTGTGAGCCCGCAGGAGGAAACAGCAGCCCGCTCCAGTATTCCCGTCTGGGAAATCCCATGGACAGAGGGGCCTGGCGGGCTACTGTCCACGGAGTCACGAAGGAGCCAGGCATGGCTTAGCGACTGAGCAACAGCAGGCACATGGTTGCAGTCACACAGGGGGCAGTGGGGCTGGCGCTTGGAAAATTAGCGGTGGAGGGCCTTCTCTGGTGGCTCAGTGGGTGAGGATCCGCCTCCCAGGGCAGGGTTCATGGGTTCCATCCTCGGTTGGGGAACTAAGATCCCACAGGCCGTGGGGCAGCTAAGCCTGCGTGTCATGACTGCTGAGCCTGAGCACCTCAGCCGGAAAGCCCGTGTGCTGCAAGCTCCCGAGCCGCGCGCTCGGCCCGCCCGCCCCGGGAAAGGTACGGAATGGAATGCCGCGGGGGAGACCAGCGCCGCAGGGAGACCCGAGGCGCCCAGCGGTTGCTGCTGCTGCTGCTGAGTCACTGCACGACCCCATAGCCGGCAGCCCACCAGGCTCCCCCGTCCCTGGGGTTCTCCAGGCAAGAACACTGGAGCGGGGTGCCATTTCCTTCTCCAGTGCAGGAAAGTGAAAAGTGAAAGGGAAGTCGCTCAGTCGTGTCTGACTCTTCGCGACCCCGTGGACTGCAGCCCACCAGGCTCCTCCGCCCACGTAAGCATGGACCAAAAAGACAAGAGCCAGTGGCGGGCGACGGAGGCAAGGAGGGAGAGGCGGCAGGGCCCGGCGCGGAGGGCCCGGCGGGCAGCGAGGAGAGCGGGGTTACAGGAGGCGCGGCGGGGCGCGAGGAAGCCTGACGGGCACGCAGGGCAGCCGACGGGGCACGCAGGGCAGCTAAGGCACGTGCGTGGAGCCTGCAAAGACGACGCCGATGGAGCTCCTCTCAGGGGAGCCGTGGAGACACAGACCCAGAGACCAGACTTGTGGACGCGGTGGGCGGAGGAGAGGCAGAGACAGACAGAGAGTGCCCCTGAGCACACAGCAGCGCTGGCCAAGTGGGTGAACAGTGGGGGTCGCGGCAGGAGCAGGGAGCTCACGCCCGGGGCTCTGTGGCCGCCGAGAGGGGAGGCGCGGGGTGGAGGAGCTCACCTCCAGGGGGAGGAGCGTGTGTACACCCGTGGCGGATTCATGGTGATGTACGGCAGAAACTAACACGACGGTGTAGAGCGGCTATCCTCCAATTAAAAAGAAATAATTTTAAAAAGAAGTCTGTGTCTTAAAGCGATCATTATGGCCCATTGGGTGGAAATGGAAGCTCAGAGAATAGGAAAGAGGCTGTTACAATGAATAATAAGACATGGAGTCAAGTGGGTGGATTCAAGATATAATTTGGAGGTAAACCCCCCAGAATGGCTGATGGATTGGCTGTGGGAAAAGAGGAAAAGTGAGAAATTAATGATAATTCTCAAGGTTTCAGCTTGAATGAGTCACTCTGGTGGAGGCGTAGATGGAACCGTTGACTGAAATGAAAAGATTGGAGCAGAAAAGTCCCAGGCACTGTTCCACTGCTGATGCCTGGCTTCTTCCTGAAGAGCATGTCACACCATGATCTTCATTACCAACATCGAGGACCACGACAGAGTATACAGTATATCTAATGTAAAGCCGTTTCCGAGGCCTGGATCTTCATGTAACGTTTTCAGTTAGCTGGTAATTTATTAATGGCACTGTTTACATTTGCCCTGGAGAAGGAAATGGCACCCCACTCCAGTACTCTTGCCTGGAAAATCCCACGGACGGAGGAGCCTGGTGGGCTACAGTCCATGGGGTCGCAAAGAGTCAGACACGACTGAGTGACTTCACTTTCACTTTTCACTTTCATGCATTGGAGAAGGAAATGGCAACCCACTCCAGTGTTCTTGCCTGGAGAATCCCAGGGACGGGGGAGACTGGTGGGCTGCTGACTATGGGGTCGCACAGAGTCGGACACGACTGAAGCGACTTAGCAGCAGCAGCAGCACATTTGCCCTTGGATGTGTTGCTGTAATTAAAATAACTCCTGAATTTATCACTTGAGCCCAGAAGAACAAATAAAGGCTTCACATGAAGGAATAAGTCTCTGTATTCTCTTCTCTTTGATATGAACAACCACATAAAGTTTTCTGACACATACAATGTTTGACATCAGTCAGAAGAAAGATACAACAGAAATATTCCATGTTTAAAGAAGAGCTGAAAAGACTAAAAAAATTCCATATTGCATAAAAGAAAGAGTTAGGTTGCCACCAACGTGAAAGGAAATCAATGACACGACTTTGGAGACTCATTTCAATCTGTTGTTGACATTGTTTTCTGGGAGTAATTTTCTCAAAATGTTAACAGTATTGAGTTTGCCTATTGATTCTATTATTTTTGACCTTGCATGAGTGTGGGCTAATCTTACATGCCATAAAATTTCCTTTCACAGCTAAAATTATTGTATGACTGTGGAGGAAACTCCGATTGGGTCAGGCACCCCCCTCAGGGTTTTGATGAGGGTATAAGCAGCAATAATGAGTTATGTTGACTCCCAATACACTTTCATGTTGTTTACATTTTATTAAATGGTTTAAGCAGGGTCATCATGTAAATGATCAGCGTATTGACTGAAACACTCAAGCCTAGATGGATTGAAGGCCAGAGACAGCCAACCCGATTGGCCAGCTTGAATTCGAGTCAATAACACAAATAAGTATTTGGTTACAGAATCAAAGCCAACTTCATATTCATTATTCTGAAATCCCTGCTGAATAAAGAGCTGCAAAGGATACTATTGAAAGACACCTTTTCTTCTTATAGAGTCAGGCTCCCAGTTACTTCCTCTTAAAAAAAATCCAAATAAAACAACAAGAACAAAAAATCCAAACCAATGAATTCATCAGAGTTCAGGAGAGTTTGCTGAAGACAGAGTGAATGGGAAACCAAAAGCTCTTGAATGGTTTTCCTGGGAAAAGAATAGATTTATTGTCTTTCTAAAGGGGAAGGTTGGCAGCTGTATTTTCAGAGTCTTTATGAAAATGTCCCAGCATGCCAGTCATATCCCATCCGCTCCCCACCCTGCCCTCCCACGTATCTCCATAGGAGGTCAAACCACCTGTGAAGGACACACCCCACTGCACCCTGGCAGCTCCCCAGTCTGTCTGCAAAGACATTTCAGGATTTACTGGCACGATGCTAATGAGTTTGCCCACACATACTTTGAAGAGGATTGCTAGAGGAGTTAATTTGCCTCCTAATGATTTAATTATATGCTACAGCTCTGCTCTACAAGAATAACAATGTTCCTTAGTTTCCTGCCTGGGGTGGGGATGCTGATTTTAGAGAATTTTTGAAAAGAGTGACATTTGCTCTTCTTAGAGAGAGGCCAGTTGAGTCACTGGGGAAGAGGGGAATATTTTTCCATGCCACAAAATAACTTTTTTTCCCCACTCATCCATCATGGAGTGAGGGTAACAGAGATGACCATAATGAGATGTGCTGTGGTTTTTATTCACATTCTCTTGATTGAGCCTGTGAAGTAATATCAGTTTTTATTTTCATATAAGCTCAGTGAGGCTTCTTGGCTTGCCTGATACAGAAAGTGGATGAGCTAGGAGTCCCACTGAAATCTTTTGACTCAAAAACCACCTTTCTATAGCTTAAAAGGCCTTCCTCTGCCATGCACGTTGAGCTCTTTGGAAGCAGATCCTAAAACAGAATTGGAGGTTTAAGACGTTGACTGGGGTCAGTGCCTGCAGAAGGACGGGAAAGAAGCACCGCTGGGCAACCAGAGGTTGCACTGAAGCCCAGTCCCGTAGGGCGAGCTCTGGGGCTGACGTCGGCTGTCACGGTGTCCTGTGTTGGGCAGAAGTGGTCAGACCTTTGGCTCCCAGCTCACTGTGTCACTCCACCAGCTGCTCAGAGGCTGTGAACTCCTGGCGGTTGGCATTCACAGCTGGAGCAGCTCCCGAGTTCACGGAGGGACAGCTGGGCAGGAAGATCCCAGTGGCGCATCTCTGTCTATAGCACAGTTTCAGGTGTATCCACAGAAACCCTAGTCACCGAGAGAGACAGAGGAGCAGGTAGAAACCTGGAGGCTTCTGCATCAGGATGCCTTGATTCATATCCCCAGATCCTCCTCTTCCTGGCTAGGGCATGTTGGCAGGCTGCTTGAAACTTGAGATCATTGAAATTATGCCCGGCACACTGGCAGCATTTGACTGAGTTATGACGAGGACGAAGAGTGATTTCTACAAAGAGTCTCTGATCAGAACCTCTGGAGAAAAGGCCCGGATTCTGGGCCACCCATCAGGCTCCCAAATGCAGATCTGATCCCGCCACCGCCTGGTTGCTAGCGCTGTTTTTCGGCTCTGGGGTGTCCCAAAGCACCATGAGAACACTTTGCCCCACTGCTGGATTACCCTCTAGGTCCTTCATGGTGAATCCCCATCCCAGGGAGGCTGGGAATCAAAGAGGGGACTCGCAGACTTTGGAGTCCTGTCAATGGTCGTGTCACTAACGTGTTAGTCCTTCCTTGGAACTCAGTGCAGCCACCAGTCCCCAGACAAGAGTTTCTCTCCTTTGCTCTGAGCTTCAGGGGAGGCCAAGCACCAGGGCAGCTGGGTAGAGCTTGAGGCCAGAGGTGGCTGTGCCCTCCTCGGCGTGCTCAGGATTCAGATGAGGGCCGGAGAGGACTCCTGAATGTTTTTTGAGTGCTTATTATGAGCTGGCCGCCGAGTCATGCCTGTTATGTGACTTTCTCAGTCAGTCTTCACAGCGGCAATTTGAACAAGGTATTATCTCTGGCCACATTTTAATGAGTAAACTGAAGAGCACTGCCAAAGATGAGGAAATGTCTTTAGTCCCTACAGCGAGCCAGTGCTGGTGCTCAGAGTTGAACCAGGGCAGTCAGACACCAGGCTCAAACTGAGAGGAGACTGGAAAGGGGAGGAGAGTGGGCCCGCTCCCATCGGTGGAGGTGTGAGCCCTGGCGGCTCTCTGCCGGTCTCGCTGCGGTGGGCTGCAGGTCCTTTTCTGCAGTGAAGGTTTCCTTTTCCTGTTCATCCTGTTTGTCCCAGCTTGAATTTATCTCCCTGCAGTTTAGAGTCTTCTAAGATCCTGTTGTAGGTGCTTGAATGTTTGATGTGTATGAAATAACATGCAGAATCCTAGATGGAGAGTTTCCTTGGCAATCTGTAACAAGTCTTCCCTGTTCATTGGACTTTTCCTCTGATAACTGTCAGTTTTTAAACGTTCTCTGCCTCCATGCCTGATATCATGTGGAATTATTATCAATGTTACTTCTATGATGTATATCAGTTGAATTGTACTTAAACCTCATGTAAGATAATTGCTCAGTGTAGAATTCTATAGTCAGATCCTCCTAGCTTAAAAATCCTAGCCCTACTCTCTATGTGACCTGACCCATTTTTTCCAGTTTCACTTCTCAAGCTTCTCATCTGTAAAATGGGGCAAAATGTTACTTATGGAGTTGCTCAGTGAGGTAACAGATTTAAATGTCTAGTTCAGGTTCTTATTACAGTTTTCTATGGTAGGCTGCGGTCCATGGGGTCGCAAAGAGTCGGACACGACTGAGCGACTTCACTTTCACTTTTCACTTTCCTGCAGTGGAGAAGGAAATGGCAACCCACACCAGTGTTCTTGCCTGGAGAATCCCAGGGACAGGGGAGCCTGGTGGGCTGCCTTCTATGGGGTCGCACAGAGTCGGAGACAACTGAAGCGACTTAGCAGCAGCAGCATGAAGGATAAGAGAACAGACTTGAGGTTGTATTTTAATTAAGATGGGTTTTGTGTTTTTTATTTGACCCTTTTTTTCTTCAGCTCATGAGGAAAAGTGTATAATGAACAGCAGTGTTTACTAACAGCTTTTAGGAGTTGGAGTAGATAGTGTTATTTTCAAAGGGGAACGATCTGAGGTTTCTAAGGTGGGGGTCGGGGATGGCTGAAGGGCTCTTGAACCTTTAAAATGGTCCAGATGGACTCCGTTTCTTAGCAGAAATAAAGGGACTGCTTCCCTTCGTGGAAAAGAGACACCAAGTGATTAAGCAAGTACTCTCTTTGGAAATTTCCCCAGATATTTGTCCCTAGAGGAGTGTGCCTCAGGGAGATTTATTGTTCGAAGCTTTTAGCCTCAAGCTTAATTTTAAAAGTATGTATTCAGTATTTCCCTAGAAACAGAGCAGCTCTATTTAGAAGTCATGGGTGCGCCCAAGCTCTGCTCCGAAGATTACCTCAAGTTTCACTTAATACCAGCCTCAGACCTGTAGGCGAATTATTTATTTCATCACTTGGAGAAGGGATTATTCTTTTTTCACTTTTCCTATCAGTCCCTGCTGTCTTGTGGGTGGGGACACACACCTCTAAAGACAAAAAATGAGCAGGAGTAAAGCCAGGGCCCATTGATATGTAAAAATATTTAAGTCAGGACATCACCTTCCCTTGGCTACTTGATCCCCCCTACTTTATTTATTGGAAGGAAGGACTGATGCTGAAGCTGAAGCTCCAGTGCTTTGGCCACCTGATGGGAAGAGCTGACTCATTGGAAAAGACCCTGATGCTGGGAAAGATTGAGGGCAGGAGGAGAAGGGGGCAGCAGAGGATGAGAT
>SJYT01059094.1:0-14394 GCA_006410635.1 Cephalophus harveyi
TAGTAGATATAATGGTCATCTGAGTTAAATTCACCCATTCCAGTCCATTTTAGTTCGCTGATTCCTAGAATGTCGACGTTCACCCTTGTAATCTCTTGTTTGACCACTTCCAATTTGCCTTGATTCATGGACCTGACATTCCAGGTTCCTATGCAGTATTGTTCTTTACAGCATCGGATCTTGTCACCAGTCACATGCACAACTGGGTATTGTTTTCGCTTTGGCTCCATCCCTTCATTCTTTCTGGACTTATTTCTCCACTGATCTCCAGTAGCATATTGGGCACCTAATGACCTGGGGAGTTCCTCTTTTGGTATCCTATCATTTTGCCTGTTCATACTGTTCATGGGGTTCTCAAGGCAAGAATACTCAAGTGGTTTGCCATTCCCTTCTCCAGTGGACCACGTTCTGTCAGCCCTCTCCACCATGACCTGCCTGTCTTGGGTTGCCCTGCAGGCATGGCTTGGTTTCCTTGAGTTAGACAAGGCTGTGGTCCTAGTGTGATTAGATTGACTAGTTTTCTGTGAGTATGGTTTCAGTATGTCTGCCCTCTGATGCCCTCTTGTAACACCTACCATCTTACTTGGGTTTCTCTTACCTTGGGTGTGGGGTATCTCTTCACAGCTGCTTCAGCAAAGCACAGCCGCTGTTCCTTACCTTGGACGAGGGGTATCTCCTTACCGTCGCCGTTCCTGACCTTCAACGTGGGATAGCTCCTCTAGGCCCTCCTGCGCATGACTTACTTTAAAAAGAAAAGACAATCACCAGAGACCAACATCTAAGACAGTTTGCATGATGAAATTAACCAACAAGAATTTTAAAGAAGTTATTGTAAGTATGCTCAAGTACCTAAAGAAAAATGTCTATAATGAAGAAAATATAGAAAATCTTAGCAGATAAATAGAAATTATTTTTATAAATCAAATGAAAACATAACTGAAAAATAAATTTCTGAGATAAAAATTCAGTGTGTGCTTAAAAGCACAAAGGAAATGAAAGAACCAAAAGTTGGTGAGCTAGAAGACAGATGATAAGAAATGATTCAAACTGAGGAACAGAGGTGTAGTAAATGTACAGCGACTCATAGATCCTTGCAATAATATAAAAATGTCATATTCATGTAATTGAAGTCCCAAAAGGAGAGGAAAGAAAGAATAACACAGAAAAGTATTTGAATAAATAACAGGTGAAAAGTTTATAAATTTGGGAAAAGACAAATATTTATAGACTCTAAAACTTCAAAAAATGCCAAGAAAGATTAATATCAAAAACAAGCAAAACAAAGATAAAAAACCTTTATGCATATCATAGTCAAACTGCTAAAAATCAATGATAAAGAGAAAATCAACAAAATGCTGAGAGAAATTGAAGATGTAACTAAATGGAGAAATATACTACATTAATGGATTGAAAGATTCAGTATTGTTAAGATGGCAATTACTAACTTGAGCTATGGATTCATTACAATCCTAATCATAATCCTAGTATGCTTTTTAGTCAAAATTGAGAAGCTGATTCTAAAATTTCTGTAGAAATGTAAGGAATTTAGAACGTTAATAGAAGGTTTGAGAAAAAGAAGTCAAAGGTGTAGACTTATTCTACTTGATTCAAGACTTACCCTGAAGCTACAATAATCAAGACAGTGCAGTGCTGGCCCAAGGATCAGCAGTGGAGTGAAACAGAATAGAATCCAGAAATAGGTCCATTTTTAGACATTTATTTTATTTTTGACAAAGGTGTTAAAACAACCCTGTTAGGAAAGGAACAAACGGTGTTAAAATGATTACATATTCATATGGAAACAAATTAATCTCACCCTAAATCATACTATTCACAAAAATCAATTTGTGATTGACCATGGATCTAAACATAAAAGCCAGCGCTATAAAACTTCTAGAAGAAACATAGGAGATTATTTTCATGACTTGGGGTGGGGCGGGGGAGACAAAAGCAAAAAAATAAAATAAAATCTGCACTTAATCAAAATTAAGTCTTTGTTTATCAGAAGAAACATCATTAATAAAATGTATAGGCAAGCCACAGGGCAGGAGATGATAGCAGCAAAACATGTGAGACAAAGAACTGGTATTCTGAATATACAAAATGCTCCTAAAACTCAATAATAAAATGACAATGACAGTTTTTAAGTGGCCAAAAGATTTGAACAGACACTTCATGAAAGATGGTAAATGAATGGCTAACAGGCACATGAAAAGGTGTTCAATTTTTCAGTCATCAAGGACATACAAATTGAGCCACAGTGAGGTACCATTCCACGTGCACCAACAGGGCTAAAATTGAACTGACTGCACCAAGTTGTCAGAAGAATGCAAAGCAATTAGAACTCTTGTACATGGTTGGTAGAAGGGAAAAATGGTCAAGACATTGGGAAAGATCTTCCAGTTTCATATAAATTAAATACGTACCTATTTTAAGACCCAAAGAATTGATCCTTTCAAACTGTGGTGTTGGAGAAGACTCTTGAGAGTCCCTTGGACTGCAAGGAAATCAACCCTGAATATTCATTGCAAGGAATGAAGCTGAAGCTGAAGCCAGTACTTTGGCCACATGATGCAAAGAGCTGACTCATTGGAAAAGATTCTGATGCTGGAAAAGATTGAAGGAAGGAGGAGAAGGGGACCACAGAGGATGAGATGGTTGGATGGCATCACCAACTTAATGGACATGGGTTTGAAAAAACTCCGGGAGATGGTGAAGAACAGGGAAGCTTGGTGTGCTGCAGTTCATGGGGTTGCAAAGAGCCGGACACGACTGAGAGACTACAACAATTTTAAGACCCAGCAATTCTATTCCTAGATATTTACCCAAGGGAAGAAAAGGGAGGCCTGGCGTGCTGCAGTCCATGGGGTCGCAAAGAGTAGGACACGACTGAGCAACTGAACTGAACCTAAACAAATGCATGTCCACAAAAAGTTGGTTAGAATATGTTCATGTTAGCTTTATTCATAATAACCCCATAATAAAGTCATAATAAGTCATAATAAACTAGAGGACCCAGTGTCCATGCACAGGAGACTTGAAAAAGTTTGGCATACTCATACAATAAAATACTATTCATCAGAGAAAAGAAGCCAACAACATGGAGAGATGAATCTCAAAACATGCTGAGTGAACACAAATTCCACAAAAGAATTACAAATTATTTGCTTTTATTTATATGAAGTATTAAAATAGGTAAAATTGATATCTGGTGAGAATATGAGGAGGCTGGATCTCTCTAGGAGTGTTAAGGTTAGAGTTTGCTGGGAAAGGACATGAGAAACGTTCTAGGGTGATGGTCCGTGTTCTGTTTCTTGATAGGGTCTGGGCTGCAAAGGTGTGTGCATTTATAGGAACTCATCGAATGATATACTGACAGTTTTTGCATTGCATAGTACAAGATTTTCATCTGAAAAGAGATAAAGGAATTGTAAACAAATTTTGAACTCTGATTAATAACGTTTAAGTATTTGGGGGAATATATTAATGTCTGGAACTTTCTTCAAAATTTAATAACAAAGATAATTAGCTGTTGAATGTATAGAGAATTAATATATAATAAAGCAAATACTGTAACATGTCAGTTGAAACTACATGGTATGTATTTGGGTGTTCATTATAAAATTCTTTCAACATAGCTGTAAATTTGAACATTCTATATTGGACTGTTGAGAACAAAAGAAAACTGAGGAGAATTGGCAGATGGCCTGTGAGATGGAGTCCTGGGCCTGAGGAAAGACACCACAGTCTACTTGATGTAGAGGGAAATAGGGTTTAAAAGGGGGCTCCTGGGTCCAGAAATTGGCTTTCTTTGCTCTAACTGTGGCAATGAACCTGGGGACTAAGACAAAGCAAAGGACAAAGTGCCTCTTGCATTTCATAAGACCCACTGGTTCATGCTCTCTGCAATTGCCTTGCTCACCAGATAGGGACTTTAAGAATTCTTAATGCATATAAATATCAAATCACAATGATGTACACTATGATGAACACATATAAAACTATTATGCTATTGTATGTCAATTATGCTTCAATTAAAAAAAAAAAAAGATCCTCGACAGATCTGTTCTAAAAATCTGGAACAGAAGGGATTGTCAGACACCATTTACTCTCTGGCTACTGGGCGCTTACTATGTACTACTCTCTGTGCAAGGATATGAGGAGTCCGTGATAAACCAAATATAAGTAGTTCCTGCCCTTTTTTGACTTTATCACTGATGAAACTCTGCTCCTCTTCTACTCTGAATGTTTACACCCCGACCAAGAGATCTGCAAGTTTCTTCTATAAGGCCATGTTGACATTGCTTAAATCTCTGAATTCAAAAACTCCTTTCTAATGTTGGAACTGAATGTCTTCATTTCAATAGAAAGAACTTTTCTCTTTTTTCTTGTTTTATCCTCTCTGGAGTGAAACTTGACACAGGAAGATTCTCCAAAGCCTCAAAATAGTTCAGCAAGAAACTGGACATGTGTGTTGTGACCCAAAGTCACCGTACACTCTCCTAAAGTACAGACGTGAGAGGGAAGGCAGCCAGCTGCTCAGCTCTGCCCTACTTCCAACGGAGGTCACTGGCATTACCATGTCTCATCCTGGCATCACAGCCAGAAGGTCTGCCCAAAGTTTAACCCAAGGACGTGGCAGCAGGCAGAGGCACGCAGCTTACTGGGTAGCTTGACGTGGCCTTGAATTCCATGTTCCAAATCCCATTGCTTCAGTCTTACCTTTGACATATAAAAGAGACAACTCCTGACAAATAAATGTCTCTTCCCAAAGCTTGGTGGAATGTGGGCTTGTTATAAGCTAATACATAAATGTTATAGATGGTCCCAAATGGATTGAGTGGTACCATATTCAATAAAAAGAAAATATGTCACCTTCATTTAAAAGACTGTCACTTTTTTCCCAAGTTTAAACTCAGGTTCATTTTCCCCATACCATTACCATTACAACCATTTCTTTCATGTACACACTGCTATATTTAAAATAGATAACCAATAAAGACCTGTTGTGTAGCACATGGAACTCTGCTCAATGGTATGTGGCAGCCTGGAGCGGAGGGGAGTTTGAAGGATAATGGAAAAATGTATATGTATGGCTGAGTCCCTTTTCTGTTCACCTGAAACTATCACAACACAAAATAAAATTTTTAAAGAAAAAAAAAGAGAAATCAGAGGTCATGTCTTCCAGACCAAGTGTTACCACCATTTGTATTATTAACAAATTACCTTAGCTTCAGTTTTCCAGTGATAATTCAAAGTTCACATCATTCCTAAAAAAAAAAAAGAAAGACTATCACCTTTCCTTTCTTACAGTGACTCATTCCTTTTGTTGAACTAGACACTTTCCCTCCTGAAAAGTCCAGGCCATCACCTATTTGTCACCTTTGTAGGCTCACAAACCCACCAGTTCTGCAAACTTCTTAGCACGGTAATCGTTTCCAGCTTCTCACTGCCCCCACCCGCATCCTGCTTGAAAGATTTTCCTTCTCTCTCCCCTTCTTTCCCAAGAATTGCTACCTCTCAGAAGTTTAAATACCTGTTTTCCTTCCCTCGAGTGTTGGATTCTTGGGAGATAATAATATGACTCGGGGGGAAATAAGTGTGTGGTTTCCCTACCCCTGGTGCCAGTGAAGGCGATTGGTGCTTCCGGACTTTCTGAAACTTTCTGAAAATGACGGGGCAAGTCAGATTCCAGCAATCCACCTTCTGAAGGCTGAGCATGTCTGGGCAGTGGCTGCATAATTTGGATGGAGTCATCGTTGGTGAGGGAGAGTTGGCTCAGCCAGGCAGCATTCACTGCTCTTCTAAACACCACGGCACCGGGGATGAAGTCACCTTTCTTCTTTTAAAAGCAACACATCTGCTCTGTGAGTCCCTGTTACGTCTGCTGGAACTTGGTTTTTTGGGTTTTTTTTTCCCCACAGCCGGGCACCAGGAACTTCTGTCAGGTAAGGAAGCTCCTTTTTAGAGGGTTTCCATGCAAGAAAGCTTGATTTGAGGGGGAACTTTTTAGGGCCTCTCTGGGTAAAGTTGGAGTCGGGTCAAAGGACATTCTGAATGAGGAGGGCAGCTGGTTCTCAGGCAGCTGGTCCCCACCTGGTGGGCTGGCAGGCCCTGAGCTGGGTGACCACTTAACTCGCACTGCAATGGGCATGGGCGTTTAACCGGGACTTGGTTTCGGGTGTCCTAACCCTGGCACAGTGAATACACTGAGGAAGCAACTACCAGTAGTCTCCTTGAGCTGGGAGACCCCATGCAATTTGCCTTCCTAACAACTGGCTTTGGATTTGGGGTAGAGGGTTTCATTTCATGAAAGTTCATGTGTGGAAAAGCCGTAGCTCCCTGGAGAGTCTGCATCTGCTCATTCACTCGCTTGAATGCTTCCCTTCTTCCTCTGTAGCAGGCACGAAGGCCCAGGCTCCCTGTCCTGACATGCAGGGGCCTTGTGTAAACAATGCCAGTGCTCTTTTGTGGGGCAGAAGCGTGCAAAAATGTCTTAGAGCCTGTCCATGCGAGTTTTAACCTATGGCGTGTGTGTGTGTGTGTGTATGTGTGTGTGTATGGCCAACCTGTGGCCCTAGGGGCCGCTGAAACCTCCCTGCCACACTTTCTATGACTTATGTGAATCACTGCCACTGATCAAACCATACTGCTCCTATAAGCTTTGGAAGTCTCAATGAAGACATCATGGTGTTGACAGAGGCCCCTACTGGGTGCTAAATGGCTTTTGAGAGAGAGTTGAACCACAACTCTCATGAAAACATTGGGAATTGCAGAGTCGCTTCATGACCTGACGCAGAACACTGTGTCACACAGGCTTCAGTGCTTTCATCCACAGCCTCTGAAGGAGACAAAGACTCTCACTGAGATAAGACAGGCTTGTTTTGTTTTAAATGTGATTGCATTCTGGCTGCCAGTGCCAGCTTACACATTCACCTCAAACCTGGCACATCCAGAATCCATCTTTGCCTGCAAGCTGCTCCCGCTCCCCCCAGCCCTGCGTCCCCCACCTCTGTGAAAAGCACCCGGCTGTCCGCAACGGGTTTCTGGACTTCACCCTTGACCCCTCCTTCGCCCTCACATTCCCACGTCTAGCTTGGCGGCACGTCCTGTAGATTCTTCTTCCATGTTCTTTCTAGATCCATCCTCTCTCCCACTTCCACGGCGACTTTCAGCCCTATCATCTTCTCCACGAAATACGGAAAACTCCCATATTTCTGGACTTCACCCTTGACCCCTCCTTCGCCCTCACATTCCCACGTCTAGCTTGGCGGCACGTCCTGTAGATTCTTCTTCCATGTTCTTTCTAGATCCATCCTCTCTCCCACTTCCACGGCGACTTTCAGCCCTATCATCTTCTCCACGAAATACGGAAAACTCCCATCCCGGCTTCCTCTCTCCAGCCTGGTTCTCCCGGAGCAGCCATAGCGGCGATTCTACAATGACTGATCAGCACCTGCACGATCCAAACCATCACTAGTCTATTGATCTGTCTTCCTAATAGTTTTCCCACCTTCCCATCCCGCCACTCTTACCTTCGTCCATCCCATCAATGCTTTTTGCCTGAACTATTGTAAGAGCTGCTTAGCTGACCTCTTGGACTCACTCCCTTCCTAGTGTAAGATACTTTAAACGTCTTGCTCTCCCAAGCTGTTTTTTTTCCTTTTTAAACATCAGAGTTTTTTTAAATTAATGATTTATTTTCGCTTTTGGTTGCACTGGATCTTTGTTGCTGCCCAAGGGCTTTCTCTGGTTGTGGTGAGCGGGGACTACTCTTTATTGCAGTGTCCAGGCTTCTCATTGTGGTGGCTTCTCTTGCAGCAGAGCACAGGCTCTAGGTATTCAGGCCTCAGTCATTGCACACGTGGACTCAGTAGTTGTGCTGTGTGGTTGTAGGGCACGTAGGCTTCAGTATTCATGGCATACAGGCCCCGTAGTTGTAACTCATGGACTCAGTTGCTCTGCAGCATATGGAATCTTTCTGGATCAGGGATCAAACTCGCGTCCCCTGCACTGGCAGGCAGATTCTTATCCATTGTGCCACCAGGGAAAAACTCTCCCAAGCTTTTTAAGGATGTTTCTTACAAGAGCAGAACTTGAAACAGCTATTAGTCTATCTGGGGTTTAAAAACATTAACATTTCTATGACTTTTGTGACTACTTCAAGGTGGGGGGCAAAGAGAAGTAGGGGGAGATGAGAATGTATATTTCAATGGGAAAGAACTCATAAAGCTCTGGCCTTGGACCCATGCAGGTCTAGGTTGGAATCCTAGCTTCCTGCTTCCTAATGTGGATTTGACCAAATTGGTTAAATTTTCTTGAGACTCATTTTCCTCAATTGTGAAATGGAAATAATAATGCTTACTTCACTGGAGGAATATGAGTTCAATGAGAACATTTATGAAATACAGCCATTGAGAGCTTTTAGTTCCTTTCCTTCTTTCCTTATCCTTTAAGGTTTATAACCTCTAATTATCATATCTCTTATAAGTAGCCATGTGTATGTGTATGTATGATTATCTAGTTTGGGTAAGGTGGGGAGAAGGAATGGCAAAGAAATACATGTGAACTCTCTCAAGGAATCTGCAGTTTACTTAGAGAGTTAGAGCAAATGTACCTAGGATGAAAACAACAATAAAACAAGCAATCTACCATTGTCATGTGTACAGTCCCAGTTAAGCACATAAGTGGGACGGGCTTGAGTAAACAGGTCTGTGAACACTGGCAGACAGAGTGTAAATAGATCTATATCAAGCAGTGTTAGATTTAGGCTCTTTGGGGACTTAAAGGTCACTGGCCTCTCTGATGTTGATGTAAAACTTTCCAGAAGGCTTTACACTTTCAGGGTGATTTAAGGAGATACAGATTAGAGTTTAAGTGTCTTTGCTCATTCATTCATTCATCAAACACTTGTTGAATGCCTATTCTGTGCTGGCTCCTCTATTATACAATTTCTTTGCTACTCTTCCATGGGACATGGGTAATTCTCCTCTTCTTGAATCAGGCATGGCCCTAGGGACTTGATGATCAATAAAGAAAGTGAACTATGGGAGCATCCATAGATAGGTTCTCAGAAGCTTTGCCGCCTCCTCCTGACTTTCTTGGCATACTCTAGGGGAAGCCAACCACCACATAAAATCATGTGCTGGTAACCTGGATCTCTGGGGGTTGGGAAATCCCCCTGATTTTCACTATTTACCAGTTTTCATGATATAAATATTCCATCCCACCATGGCTGATTTAAAGCCACCAGTGTGACAGCACTGAAAGCAAGAGTTGGAAAGAAATACATAGAATCAATTCTTACAAGTTCGTACAAGCCAGCCCCGGTGCGTGACTGCTGGTGACTCTGAGACCATTACACCGTGAGAAAGCCCAGGCTAACTACATGGAGAGGCCCCATGGAGAGAAACCCTACCTGCTCCAGATTTTCCAGCCATCCACACTTAGGTTACAGGAAAAAAACTCTCAGATGGCTCCAGACTCAGCCACTGTCTGACTACATTGTATAGGAGACCCTGAGGGAGAGCCTGTCAGCTCAGCCCACTCACCCCACCGCGTCCTGAGAGATGTGACAATTCGTATCCTCTGAGTTTAGAGGTGTTTGTTACACAGCAAAAATAACTGGAACAAGGTGGTATGTATTCTTGCTTATGCAGAAGCCAGCCTAGGTTAAGCCTCCAAGAGTGTTAGAGGTCTAGAGGGGTCTATCCAGAGAATTCTTTGTCCATGTGTAGTCTCAGGCCTCTGCCTGGAGAATCCCAGGGACGGGGGAGCCTGGTGGGCTGCCGTCTCTGGGGTCTCACAGACTCGGACATTACTAAAGCGACTTGGCGGCAGCAGCAATAGTCTCAGGCCTCAGATCACTAAGGGAGAAAACATTTTGATTTAAAAGGCCTGAGAGGATTTCCCTGGTGGTCCAGTGGTTAAGAATCCACCTGCCAATGTAGGGGATATGTGTTCAATCCTTGATTCGAGAAGATTCCATATGCCACGGGACACCCATGCCCATTCACCACAACTACTGAACTCGTGTGACCTAGAGCCTGTACTCTGCAACAAGAGAAACCACCGCAATGAGAAGCCTGTTTACTGCAACTAAGGAGCAGCCCCTGCTCGCTGAAACTAGAGAAAACCCCTATGTAGCAGTGAAGACCCAGGGAAGCCAAAAATAAATCAAATAAATCAAATAAAAATTTAGCATATTATTTTTTAAAAGCTTGCCAAAGAGACTCAGTTACTTTACTACCTAGTTTTGCCCTTATAGCCAAATCAGTGAAAGAACTCTGTCTCTCTCTCTCCTCTTGCCATCTGCCCCATCACTTCTGCATCTAACTCCACGCATGCAAAGCTCTGCTGGAAGCGCTCCCTCACCTGCTCTTTGAGCTCTGCTGAATCCTCCACCTGGAATTTGCTGGGAGAAACAGGCAGAAAAAACGTGAAGTTGAGAAAATGCCCAGAACCCTGGGGGAAAGCAAGTGAGACCCTTAGAAAAGGGCAACCAAGAGGAGGATTTAAAAACACGCTCTTGTCTGGAGACAGGGATGAGTAGTCAAAGCACGGGTTTCGAAATCACGTGACCTGGGTTTCAATCTGGATTCTGACATTTTCTACTTGGCTGACCTTGGAAAGGATCTAGACATCTCTCTTCTTAGTCCCTTTCTTTCTATTGAAGTACAGTAGTTGATTCATAATTTTGTGTTAGATTCAAGTGTACAGCAAAGTGATTCAGTTATTTCAATATCTATATATGTATCTTCTTTTTCAGAATCTTTTCATTATAGGTTGTTATAAGATACTGAATATAGCTCCCTGTGCTATACAGTAGGACCTTATTGCTTATCTGTTTTATTATATATATAGTAGTGTGTACATGTTAATCCCAAACTCCTGAATTATCCCTCCCTCATCCCCCTTGGTAACCGTAAATTTGTTCTCTACATCAGTGATTCTGTTTCTGTTCTGTAAATAAGTTCACGTCCTTTTCTTAGTTTCCGCATATAAGTGATATCATATGATATTTGTCTTTGTCTGTCTTACTTCACTCAGTAGAATAATCTTTAAGTCTATTCATGTTGCTGCAAATGGCATTGCTTTGTTCTTTTTTATGACTGTCTTCTCTGTTTCTTCTTCTTTAAAAGCTGGATAATAATACCATCTCATAAAGTTCTCGTGATGATTGACTGAGATGATGTTTAATACACGGTGCTGAATGAACAGCAGTCAACCCATCAGTAGTGATAGTGTTGGAGTCCCATGGGTTACTGCTGTCACAAGTCCCAAAGCCACAGGCTCCCCGCAGACCAGAGACTGTCAACCAGCCACACCACAGAAGGCCAGGATAAGTGTTCAATGAGTACTCAATACAGACCAGCTATCTATATTCTGACTATTTAATCTACCACCAATGTTTTTTCTTATTTTCTCCCGAATGTATTTCCAAAGGCTTTAAAAGCATTACTGTGCATTACTTCTCCTGTATCTTAAGCAATATAAGCTAAAATCATATTTTCTTATTTTTCCATGAGTCGTCTTCTGACCTTCTACCGCGTAGAAGTTGAGCAATTCAACAATCAATACATTTTAACTCATTACTCTAAGCATTCTATTTAATAAGTTTGGGTGACTTTGCAGGAATCCTGAGCCCAAGGTGCTACAGAAATGTCAAGACATTTTGCAGATGCCATCACTTTAGTAGGAAAATCAGGGTGAAGGATAACATGATTATTGAGAGCAAAGTGTGAGTGTTAAGTTCTCCTGCTTTATTTATACTTGTGAATAAAATGAAAAAGTGAAAGTGTTAGTTGCTCAGTCATGTCCAGTGCTTTGCGACCCCGTGAACTGTAGCCCAACAGGCCTCTCTGTCCATGAAATTCTCCAGGCAAGATTACCGGACTGGGTTGGCATTCCCTTCTCCAGAGGATCTTCCCAACCCAGGAATACAGTCTCAGGCCTCAGATCACTAAGGGAGAAAACATTTTGATTAAAAAGGCCTGAGAGGATTTCCCTGGTGGTCCAGTGGTTAAGAATCCACCTGCCAATGTAGGGGACATGTGTTCAATCCTTGATTCGAGAAGATTCCATATGCTACGGGACACCCAGGCCCATTCACCACAACTACTGAACTCGTGTGACCTAGAGCCTGTACTCTGCAACAAGAGAAACCACCGCAATGAGAAGCCTGTTTACTGCAACTAAGGAGTAGCCCCTGCTTGCTGAAACTAGAGAAAACCCCTATGTAGCAGTGAAGACCCAGGGAAGCCAAAAATAAATAAAATAAATCAAATAAAAATTTAGCATATTATTTTTTAAAAGCTTGCCAAAGAGACTCAATTACTTTACTACCTAGTTTTGCCCTTATAGCCAAATCAGTGAAGGAACTCTCTCTCTCTCTCCTCTTGCCATCTGCCCCATCACTTCTGCATCTAACTCCACACATGCAAAGCTCTGCTGGAAGCGCTCCCTCACCTGCTCTTTGAGCTCTGCTGGATCCTCCACCTGGAATTTGCTGGGAGAAACAGGCAGAAAAAACATGAAGTTGAGAAAATGCCCAGAACCCTGGGGGAAAGCAAGTGAGACCCTTAGAAAAGAGCAACCAAGAGGAGGATTTAAAAACACGCTTTTGTCTGGAGACAGGGATGAGTAGTCAAAGCACGGGTTTTGAAATCACGTGACCTGGGTTCCAATCTGGATTCTGACATTTTCTACTTGGCTGACCTTGGAAAGGATCTAGACATCTTTCTTCTAAGTCCCTTTCTTTCTATTGAAGTACAGTAGTTGATTCATAATTTTGTGTTAGATTCAAGTGTACAGCAAAGTGATTCAGTTATTTCAATATCTATATATGTATCTTCTTTTTCATAATCTTTTCATTATAGGTTGTTATAAGATACTGAATATAGCTCCCTGTGCTATACAGTAGGACCTTAAAGTCCCTTTCTTTCTATTGAAGTACAGTAGTTGATTCATAATTTTGTGTTAGATTCAAGTGTACAGCAAAGTGATTCAGTTATTTCAATATCTATATATGTATCTTCTTTTTCATAATCTTTTCATTATAGGTTGTTATAAGATACTGAATATAGCTCCCTGTGCTATACAGTAGGACCTTATTGCTTATCTGTTTTATTATATATATAGTAGTGTGTACATGTTAATCCCAAACTCCTGAATTATCCCTCCCTCATCCCTCTTGGTAACCGTAAATTTGTTCTCTACATCAGTGATTCTGTTTCTGTTCTGTAAATAAGTTCACGTCCTTTTCTTAGTTTCCGCATATAAGTGATATCATATGATATTTGTCTTTGTCTGTCTTACTTCACTCAGTAGAATAATCTTTAAGTCTATTCATGTTGCTGCAAATGGCATTGCTTTGTTCTTTTTTATGACTGTCTTCTCTGTTTCTTCTTCTTTAAAAACTGGATAATAATACCATCTCATAAAGTTCTCGTGATGATTGACTGAGATGATGTTTAATACACGGTGCTGAATGAACAGCAGTCAACCCATCAGTAGTGATAGTGTTGGAGTCCCATGGGTTACTGCTGTCACAAGTCCCAAAGCCACAGGCTCCCCGCAGACCAGAGAGTGTCAACCAGCCACACCACAGAAGGCCAGGATAAGTGTTCAGTGAGTACTCAATACAGACCAGCTATCTATATTCTGACTATTTAATCTACCACCAATGTTTTTTCTTATTTTCTCCCGAAGGTATTTCCAAAGGCTTTAAAAGCATTACTGTGCATTACTTCTCCTGTATCTTAAGCAATATAAGCTAAAATCATATTTTCTTATTTTTCCATGAGTCGTCTTCTGACCTTCTACCGCGTAGAAGTTGAGCAATTCAACAATCAATACATTTTAACTCATTACTCTAAGCATTCTATTTAATAAGTTTGGGTGACTTTGCAGGAATCCTGAGCCCAAGGTGCTACAGAAATGTCAAGACATTTTGCAGATGCCATCACTTTAGTAGGAAAATCAGGGTGAAGGATAACATGATTATTGAGAGCAAAGTGTGAGTGTTAAGTTCTCCTGCTTTATTTATACTTGTGAATAAAATGAAAAAGTGAAAGTGTTAGTTGCTCAGTCATGTCCAGTGCTTTGCGACCCCGTGAACTGTAGCCCAACAGGCCTCTCTGTCCATGAAATTCTCCAGGCAAGATTACCGGACTGGGTTGGCATTCCCTTCTCCAGAGGATCTTCCCAACCCAGGAATCGAACCCAGTTCTCCTGCATTGCAGGCAGATTCTTTACCGTCTGAGACACCAGGTAAGCCCTCAGTTCAGTTCAGGTCAGTCGCTCAGTCGTGTCCGACTCTTTGCGACCCCATGAATCGCAGCACGCCAGGCTTCCCTGTCCATCACCAACTCCCGGAGTTCACTCAGACTCACG
>SJYT01059097.1:0-49877 GCA_006410635.1 Cephalophus harveyi
AAGCTGGTTTTAGAAAAGGCAGAGGAACCAGAGATCAAATTGCCAACATCTGCTAGATCATGGAAAAAGCAAGAGAGTTCCAGAAAAACATCTATTTCTGCTTTATTGACTATGCCAAAGCCTTTGACTGAGTGGATCACAATAAACTGTGGAAAATTCTGAAAGAGATGGGAATACCAGACCACCTGACCTGCCTCCTGAGCAACCTATATGCAGGTCAGGAAGCAACAGTTAGAAATGGACATGGAACAACAGACTGGTTCCAAATGGGACAGGGAGTATGTCAAGGCTGTATATTGTCACCCTGCTTATTTAACTTATATGCAGAGTACATCATGAGAAACGCTGGGCTAGAAGAAGCACAAGCTGGAATCAAGATTGCCGGGAGAAATATCAATAACCTCAGATATGCAGATGACACCACCCTTATGGCAGAAAGTGAAGAGGAACTAAAAAGCCTCTTGATGACAGTGAAAGAGGAGAGTGAAAAAGTTGGCTTAAAGCTCAACATTCAGAAAACTGAGATCGTGGCATCTGGTCCCATCACTTCAAGGCAAATAGATGGGGAAACAGTGTCAGACTTTATTTTTCTGGGTTCCAAAATCATTGTGGATGGTGATTGCAGCCATGAAATTAAAAGACGCTTACTCCTTGGAAATAAAGTTATAACCAACCTAGATAGCATATTCAAAAGCAGAGACATTACTTTGCCAACAAAGTTCCATCTAGTCAAGGCTATGGCTTTTCCAGTAGTCATGTATGGATGTGAGAGTTGGACTGTGAAGAAAGCTGAGTGCCGAAGAATTGATGCTTTTGAACTGTGGGGTTGGAGAAGACTCTTTAGAGTTCCGTGGGCTGCAAGGAGATCCAAACAGTCCATTCTAAAGGAGATAATTCCTGGGTGTTTTTTGGAAGGAATGATGCCAAAGGTGAAACTCCAGTACTTTGGCCACCTCATGCGAAGAGTTGTCTCATTGGAAAAGACTCTGATGCTGGGAGGGATTGGGGGCAGGAGGAGAAGGGGACGACCGAGGATGAGATGGCGGATGGCATCACTGACTCAATGGACATGAGTTTGGGTGAACTCCGGGAGTTGGTGATAGACAGGGAGGCCTGGCGTGCTGCAATTTATGGGTCACAGAGTTGGACACGACTGAGTGACTGAACTGAAGTTAAACTAGGGGCTTCCCTGATAGCTCAGTTGGTAAAGCATCCACCTGCATTGCAGGAGACCCTGGTTTGATTCCTGGGTTGGGACGAACTGCTGGAGAAGGGATAGGCTACCCACTCCAGTATTCATGGGCTTCCCTTGTGGCTCAGCTGGTAAAGAATTGCTAAACTTTAAAATGCTGTGATTTATTCTGAATCATCATTAGAATAACATTTTGGAAGACAGGTCCTATAAAATAAAGAGGAGACTATAATGGTTGAATTTAAGCCTCCAATGATTAAGCCACTAGCAACCAGAGCTTCCAAGATAAGGCAGTCCTGAGAACAAGGCTTTTGGTCCTTACCAACATGAAACTACTGAATCTGAAGCTCTTTTGAGTGCAGTGTTTGGCCTTTCTATACTGTTTCTAAACAGACTGGAAGTTACAGTGCTTATGATTTACCAATGGACAATTTGTGCAAGGCCCATTTCAGGCTGAGGGTTGTTTTTACTTTGCCCCACACTTCCTGAACTCTAAGGTGATTTTAATCTAGAATTAAAGAAGTAGGCAACCTAGTGGGGTCTGCTAGGACCTTTCTGACAGTTTTCTCCTTCTCTGGTCCTTTCTCCATGCTAGCACTATCCCCAGGAAGATGTCCTAGTACAAGAAATTTCCCCTTACAAAAATTTACAAAAATAGTACCAGAAAACACAGAAATTTCTCTGGTGGCTCAGATAGTAAAGAATCTGCCTACAACGCAGGAGACCTGGGTTTGATCCCTGGGTTGGGAAGACCCCCTGGAGAAGGAAATGCAAACCACTCCAGTATTCTTGCCTGGAAAATTCCATGACAGAGGAGCCTGGTGGGCTACAATCCATGGTGTTACAGTGTTGGACACAACTGAGCGACTTTCACTCACTCACTCACCAGAAAATACATAATATCCAATAGGCAAGAAAGGGAATGATTAAGTCTCATATATTCTTAGAAGTAACACAAACTGATTTTTAACCTGATATTAACTGAAAAGGAATTTGTAATGTTTAGTAAAGTCTTAAAAACTGCACTCTGTACATCAATCATACCTCAGTGAAAACAAAAAAACGAAACCTGGGAAAAAACCTATGTGCTCCACTTTCAGGAATTTATTCAGGGAAAAATCAACTCTCTTTCTAGTCCAAGCCCTCTTTTTGTTATCTGTGTTTATTAGGTTGATGAATCATTTAACTCTTCTTACTGTGTTCTATATTTTCACAAGACTATAATAAACATATACACCTTTGGCAATCAGAAAGTAAAATATCAGCAGTAAACATAAAACACACATAAACACACCCTGTCTAACACCACTTGCACTCAAAAGTGTTTAGTGTTAAATGTGGGACCCACCTTCAGCAACCAGTTATTCTGAAAAATTCAGTATACATTAATAGTTTTTCCAAAGATTTAGGGTTTGATGATATAATGAACAAGCCTATGTCCACTTCTGTGGCTGTTACTTTCACAGGATGACCTAAATAGAGCTTCAAACCACGACAATGATGTCTTCTCCCTGTGGACCCATGGGCTGTTCCTTCAGGCTTCCACAGACTTACTGGAAATGTGATCCAAGACTAACATGGTAGGTACAGTTCTCCCTTCCAGTGATATCTGGAATTCCATTATCTGATGAGATATTCTTTTCCTTCATTTTACAACAGGAGATATTATCTAAATTCTCCTGGATCAAATGACAGTAGCCCTGAGAACAGAAAGCAAGTTTTAATAGCTCTTTCACCAAACCACACGACTTCTCTGATTCTGTTTACCATACTGTTTGAAGATGTTTTCTGAAGGGTCCACAGAGGCTACATTCAAAACCTTCTGGTCATTGTTTGCTAACTGCTGGGATGGTCTTAATCAGAGAAGAAAC
The DNA here is from genome assembly GCA_006410635.1 of Cephalophus harveyi. NCBI lineage: Eukaryota > Metazoa > Chordata > Mammalia > Artiodactyla > Bovidae > Cephalophus > Cephalophus harveyi. Next base: position 3,064 of record SJYT01059097.1, read on the forward strand.
CAAATTTTCTGCTTTGGTTTTGGAAAAGCTCCTAAAATGTCTTTAAATTGATTTAGGAGAAAATGCTTAACAGAAGAATTATTACTGCCCTGGAATAAATTCATTAGAACTGACATATGTTGTAACCACAGACCAAGAGTACTACATTTTGGGGACACATTACATCCCAAAGACAACTGAAGTTTCTGAATGCTATCATTATCAGACGATAAAAGCTGTTCAACAAGGACCACAGCCTCAATATTCTGGTTAACAATTTATCCTCTTAGAATGTTCTTGGTGTTTGGTATAACCTCTCTAACAGGACCTGCTGCTGCTGCTAAGTCGCTTCAGTCGTGTCCAACTCTGTGTGACCCCAAAGACGGCAGCCCACCAGGCTGCCCCGTCCCCGGGATTCTCCAGGCAAGAACACTGGAGTGGGTTGCCATTTCCTTCTCCAATGCATGAAAGTGAAAAGTGAAAATGAAGTCACTCAGTCGTGTCCGACTCCCAGCGACCTCATGGACTGCAGCCCACCAGGCTCTTCCCTCCATGGGATTTTCCAGGCAAGAGTACTGGAGTGGGGTGCCATTGCCTTCTCCATAACAGGACCTAGTTTTCTCAAAGAAATTTTCTTCAAGAGGTTTTACGTGATAACTCAAAATTTCTAAGGTAAAAGACCTCCCATCACGCCAGTAGACATTTTCCCTTCCCACAATCCTGACTTGAACTAAGTGAAGGGAGTACCTGAATGATGAGGCAATTTAGTTCTAGGTTCCAGAAAAATCCAAGTTTCCCAGTAGCTCAGATCAAACCAGACCATTCCCACACCACCACCCCGGCCCTTAGATTTAGGCAGAACTAATACAAGTGCGTGAATCAGTTCCAGAAGCATCTCATGTCTTACTAAGGTCAATAAACCTCTTCTAGGGAAGGCAGGCTCTTCAGGCCTCAGTTCAGGCCACATTTGGTCAGCCTGTATTTGCATGAGCAAAATGTTTTCTCCCTTTTTAAAAATTCTTACATGATTGATCATGTATAAATTCCTATAATCCTACCCAGAAATAACCCACCATAGCAAAGGTTTCTAAAGTTGATCCCACCCTAGTCTGAGGGGGGATTCAAGTCTCTGAGGATAGGGTCCTTAAGTCCTTTTTAAAAAATGCTCTGAGTGCCTCTGTGTGCTGAAAGATAAGGACTTCTGCAGGAGATCAACTGTAAGAGTAACTGAAAGGGAGACAGAAATCACAGCAAGGAGAGGCAGGCAAGATTTGAACTTGGATTTAATACTATTGGGGGAATACGATTTTTCTTTTTTTAAAAAAGCAGGCCTCTGGGGAGGGATCATGAACACCTCTGCTTCAACATCACCATCTTCAGCTAGGCTGGTTGCATCAGTGTGCTGATACTTTCTTCTATCTCTGAGAGCTTCTTCAGGACTTGATTGACCTTGACCTCATCAAATTCCAAACACAGAAATTCAGATTCCTGGAAAACATAAAAGGATATTTTAGACAAGATCCCCAAAACTATCCAAAGCTCTCCTTCTGGTATGACCTAGCTCCAAAGGCCAGGGCCTCTACCCAGCAAGCCTGACTTAGGTCTCAAAACCTAAATGATATTTTACCCACACAATCCCCTAAATGAAACTACCTCTATGAGATATTTCATAAATGCTAAAGAGAGATACGAAACAATTTTTAAAGTAAGTACTTAAGTATTGGGTTTCCCTGGTGGCTCAGTGGTAAAGAACCTGCCTGTCAGTGCAGGATATGTGGGTTCGATCCCTGGGTCTGGAAGATCCCCTGGAGTAGGAAATGGCAACCGACTCCATTTTTGCCGGGGAAATTCCACGGACAGAGGAGCCTGGTGGGCTATAGTCCATGGGGTTGCAGAGTTGGACATGACTGAGCAACCAAACAACTTAAGTATTGCTGTTTTATAGATGAAGACTCTGGGACACGGGAAGGTTAACATGCACCACAAATTCAGAAAAAGGCAGAGTCAGATTGTGAACTCCCTGCTCTGGCTGACTCCAAAGTCCATGCGGTCTCCATAGCACCCTGTTATAAAAACAATGGAAAGAGGATTTGACTTGACTCTCTGTTTGCCTGGGAATTACGCTCGTCGATTTAGCAGTTATATTAGAAATTATGACAAGCTGTGAACAAGTTGCTTGGGAAGCATCAACCAGATAACTGAAAGATAACCAGATCTTGAAAACAGCCTTAAACATTTCTGAGGCCTTTCCACTTGCTGCAAGCCAGTTCTCCTAAGATTCCCTCAAACACATTCCTTTTAATCACTGTTAGGATCAATCTACCCTGAATTATGTAGATATTAAAGAAAAGTGTGGTGACACTTTGAAGTGTGTGACAGAAGTTTCATGTACACTGGACAAATTCTAGGTCCACTTTGACTTCAGAGACAAGGGAAAAGTATGATTCTGAGTGAACATCTTCAAGGTCCTCAAGATAAATAACCATGTAATTTTACGGCAGTATTTTTAGAGACCAGCTACCTTGTTTTTTAGGTAAACAATTGAGGCTTCAGGCATGTTAAATGACATGCCTATTATCCTCTGTTTGTTGATGCCATAGCCACCGGGTCAAATGTTCTTTTCATTTTCCTTTCTCAACAAACGGCATTTCCCAACCCTGTCCAAAGTGGCAGGGATCCCTCCCTTCAAAGAGAGGAATTCACTCTGTCATCAGCTAGAAGAACCCTCAGGATTTGATTTTGTAAAAGTGCCTTTGTTGTTGGTGAGCAGCTGTGCTGTGTCCATATAAATGGCACTGAACACCCACCAGGAGAAACAAGTACAGAGGGAAGGAAGGATGAGAGTTTTTCGAAGGGAGGAAAGGCAGCTTTCCTTGACCACAAGGAACTTTTCCTCAAACATGTATTTAAATAGGAAAGGGGTATAGTCTCATATGTGAGCTTAGAAACTGTCAGGTTTTCATTTAGTTGAATTTAAAGAACAAGAAAGATGCTTCCTGTGTTTGAGCTACAGGCAGGGTTATCTCCTTTCGGAAATAAAAGCAGACGTATGGCAAACTAGGTACTTGGCTAAATTAAGGACAGGTCTCAGATTTGAAAGCCTCTTATTCTTCATTCACTTTTATGAGAACTTTACTGTTTTTGTTCAGCCGCTAAGTCATGTCTGACTTTGTAACCCCACGGATTGCAGCACGCCAGGCTCCTCTGTCCTCCACTGTCTCCCAGAGTTTGCTCAAACTCATGTCCATTGAGTCGGTGATGCTATCTAACCATCTCATCCTTTGCCGCTCCCTTCTCTTCCTGCTTTCAATTTTTCCCAGCATCAGGGTCTTTTCCAATGAGTTGCTCTACACATCAGGTGGCCAAAGTATTGGAGTTTCAGCTACACAATCAGTCCTTCCAATGGATGTTCAAGGTTGATTTCCTTTAGGATTGACTGGTTTGATCTTGTTACTGTCCAAAGGACTCTCAAGAGTCTTCTCCAAAACCACAATTCTAGAGCATCAAGTTTTGGGTGCTCAGTTTTCTTTATGGTTCAACTTTCACATCTGAACATGACTAATGGTTATAGCTTTCACTATACAGACTTTTGTCAGCAAAGAGATGTCTCTGCTTTTTAATATGCTGTTTAGGTTTTGCCATAGCTTTCCTTCCAAGGAGCAAGTGTCTTTTAATTTCATGGCCATAGTCACCGTCCACAGTGATTTTAGAGCCCAAGAAAAGAAAACCTGTCACTGTTTCCACTTTTTCCTCTTCTATTTGCCATAAAGTCATGGGACCAGATGCCATGATCTTAGTTTTTTGAATGTTGAGTTTCAAGCCAGCCTTTTCACTTTCCTCTTTCACTCTCATCAAGAGGCTCTTTAGTTCCTCTTCACTTTCTGCCATTAGAGAGGTATCATCTGCATATCTGAGGTTGTTGATATTTCTCCTGGTAATCTTGATTTCAGCTTGTCATTCATCCAGCCCAGCATTTCCCATGATATATTCTGCATAAAGTTAAATAAGCAGGGTGACAATATACAGCCTTGACATACTCCTTTCCCAATTTTGAACCAGTCCATTATCCATGTCAGATCTTTAGCCTGACTTTAAAACATCTAAAAATATTTGGTCTTTGAAACAATTGTCTAGGAACTAATAATTACCAGAGTCCAACATATATATTTAAGAACTGGCAGAAGAGATGATGTAACCCATGTTTCACCTCAGTGAGATAAAGCCTGCTACAATAATAAATCACCTGGTTTTCCATTTATATGGGAAGAGCTTATCAAGGACAATGTTCCTAGAGATAGGAAAACCTGAACAAAGTTTAATAAATAGCCAGGATGTTTTCTGACTAAAGATCATTTATTTGTTGTAATTTTCAGTATTCAAATGATCTTTGATTGGACCTCTAAGTATTCATGAAGCTCAGTTCACTTCTAAGGGAAATCAAAAATCAGAGAGAAGAAGCAGGTTAAACAGAGTCCAAATTTAGACAAATATTTCCCATGCACTCTCAAACTTCACCTCTCTTTCCTAGAAACAACAGAGACTAACAGTCTTAAAAAGACACCTATAACCATACATGACTCTTGAAGAAACAGTTTACTTGAAACTGCATTATCAAGGCCTGGCTTCATCTAGTTATGCTACCAAAATATCTTATCAGGAAATCAGGAGCCTTTAAACTGGGGCTTATCAAGTGGAGCTTTGTCCAAATTTTGCATTTTGCTGGGGTGCCTTGCAGAAAATACATCTAAAGCACTTGAAAAATATCTTTAGAAATGCAAATGATGCTTTTCACCAGAGGCAAGAAGTAAAACAGAAATTGGAAACACTTGATTTTTCCTCAGTCATCCATCTTGATCTGGGCCTAACTAGTCATAATAATGAAAGATGATAAGACTAAATTCCTGTATTTAAGTATCTGAATCAAATGTAGAACCTGCTTCTTAGTAGAGTGTAGATACATCAACAGATAGAGTCAGAAAATGGTTCAGTTCAGTTCAGTCACTTAGTCATGTCCGACTCTTTGCGACCCCATGGACTGCAGCATGCCAGGCTTCCCTGTCCATCACCAACTCCCAGAGTTTACTCATACTCATGTCCATCGAGTCAGTGATGCCATCCAACTATCTCATCCTCTGTCGTCCCCTTCTCCTCCCACCTTCCATCTTTCCCATCATCAGGGTCTTTTCCAATGAGTTAGTTCTTTGCAATAGGTGGCCAAAGTATTGGAGTTTTAGCTTCAGCATCAGTCCTTCCAGTGAATATTCAGGACTGATTTCTAGGACTGACTGGTTTGATCTCCTGGCAGTCCAAGGGTTAATGGTTAGCAGGTGAATAAGCAGATGCATCATTAAGAAGATGTACTCTGATCACGAGTACAGCAATGTATTAAACACAAGGGTTCTATTCCAAATTAGAAAAGAAAGCAAAGGTTCAGTTCAGTTCAGTTCAGTCGCTCAGTCGTGTCCGACTCTTTGCGACCCCATGAATCGCAGCACGCCAGGCCTCCCTGTTCATCACCATCTCTCGGAGTTCACTCAGACTCACGTCCATCGAGTCCGTGATGCCATCCAGCCATCTCATCCTCGAGGCAAAGTAATGTCTCTGCTTTTGAAAATGCTATCTAGGTTGGACATAACTTTTCTTCCAAGGAGTAAGCATCTTTTAATTTCATGGCTGCAGTCAAAGGTAACAATATTCAAATATTCTTTCCAAGTACAAAAGCTAAAAAGTCATAAAATCCTAACAAGAGATCCTTGAGGGGCTACTCTCTCCAAACTAACAACAACAAAAAAAACCAAGCTGGCTTTTAATGACATCTAGAAAAGGACATCTTACATGTTCCTAAGGAACTCCTTTCCCAGAAAACTATTCTTTTTTCAGGAAAGTCTTATGTGTCAAGTCTAAATCTTTACTTTTTTAGCTTAAACTCATTTCCCAGCAAGGTCAGAGAATATAACTGATTATTTGTTTATATAATAATTAAAGGCTGTTATTAAGCAAGTGTTTGGTTTCTCAATCTACATACTAAATAACCTTTTTGTTTGTACTATCATTTAAAAGACCTTTTTATCTAGGTCCAGCAGCAAACCCTGACAAATTCTTTGGAAAAACAATACTATAGTGACAAAAAGTGACTTATTAAAAACCTGTGTGCTCATTTGCTTCAGCCATGTCTGACTCCTTGTGACCCTATGGACTGTAGCCCACCAGGCTCCTCTGTCCATGGGATTTTCCAGGCAAGAATATGGGATTGGACTGCCATGCCCTATTAAAAATCTAAGTGGAACCATTTAGAATAAATTCAACATAAAACAAAATAGAAATCTTATAGCCTATATCTTCTATATTATTTCCTGTGCAAAGTTTCCACAAAGATCTATCCCAATTTATTGGTCATATTTAACATTATAATACAACTTTGGAAAATTCTAACATGTTCCAAATTTGGACAGTGGAGGATGAAAGTGGGAAAAGGTGCCTTAAGATCCCGCTAACCAATACTAATTCAGAAGGCTACATTTGGTGACCAGTTTTCATAAGGCTATTCCCCAATTTTTCTTTTGGCTGCATTTACTGACACAAAGAGACTCTTAACTGAGCACAAAGTTTTAGCCATGAAACCTATCCCTCTGTTTAGGCTGTCCTTTCCTAAACTGAAATTAATCCTCTGAGCTGCAGCTCTGCCACTCTGAGTCTTCTGGAAAGAGAAAGAACATTTGGCAAAGGTCAAAACTGGCAATGGTGTCTTGAAGAGGAATCAGATAATAAATAAGGTAGCTAGGGCTTTGAATACTGCCCACCAGTGAAGTTTAAAACAGCTTCATAGGTAAATCTGTGTTCACCACTCATTCTCATACTTTCTGCGGCTTTCTCAGAATTATACCAATACTGCTCCCAACTCCTTCAGGAGACCTGGAAATAGCTTCTCTGTAGCAAAGAATCCTCCAAGTTACTTCATAAGGAACCACTTATCCAAAATTAAATTTTATAATTCTCTGAAAACTGTGCTGATTATTCTCCACTTGTCCTTTTGATGTAGGAGACAGATGGGCTCCAGGTTAGACATTTACAACTGGCCTCCTGTTTATTTCACTGGACACAAAGAAGTGGGCTTCTGGCTGGATACTTAACAACTGTTACCATTTCTTGAGACAAGAAATAGGTGGGCTCCAGTTAAGTAAATCATTTACAATCAGCCTTCTGTTTGCTCTCCAAAATGTAAACAGCCAGGTAAATAGCCAGGGTTTGTTTCTTGTAAACATCTTAAGGTCACAGTCATGGCAAGGACAAAGAGGGGCAAAACCCTGTTTGAGTAAAGGATTAAGGGATCTCTACTTCCCCCTCTTTTGGGACAAGGGAGACACAATACACAAACAGAAAGGCTCCTTGTGAGTCAAAAGGCAAGAGATAAAACCAGGCCATAACTGGTCTTGCTCCTCCCAGAAACCTTCACTTTGAGATCCATCTTGGCTGAGGGGTGCATACACAACCCAGGGAAGGATCCCAGGGTAGGTCAGGTGTGGAAAAAGAAACCAGATAATAGGCCCGAAGGAAGACAAAGAATGGAAGAACTGACCTATATGAGTAGCTTGATCGCCTCTTTACTGAGCTCCTCCTCACTAAGGGGAACACCCACACCCTTTCTCTCTGGGTGTGCATCTCTGCCTTTTTCTGTCTTAACTAAAAAAGCCTATTTCTCTATATGCTCTCCCACTCGGGCTACGTCTCTAATAATCAACTTTGTACCTACATTCACAGTTTCTGCTTCCGTGATAAATGCATTCTTCACTGGGAGCAAAGATCCAGAGGAAAATAACTCCTAGCCTCTAGCCCTTGCTGGTCTGGTGGCTAGGATTCCTGGTTCTCATCCAGGCTACCCACGTTGAATTCCTGGGCAGGGAATTAAGATCTCGTGTCACTTCACGGCTCGCTACTGCCTCGCCGAGATCACTGTCATACCATTCCCCACCTTTCTCTGCCTTGTTCCAAGTTCTCTAAGATTGTGTCACTCTCTTGTTCTCTGGTTTACAGTTGGGTTTTGACAAGAGAAGACAGAGGTCAGGATATTTATTCCCCTACTCCCAACTCCTTCTCCTCTGCTATTTCCAATATTTTCTATGTGTGGGTATCATTTTTTTAATCTCCCACTTTACTTTCTGGCCTTAATCACTACTTCAGTATAGACATTAAGATGATTTTCTTCAGGCTGTTAAGTACATAACCACCAAATACAAACTCCAAAGACAAGCAGGGCAAGAATTTTTATCATGTCTAAGTTGGTAGAAAGGCTGCCCTCCACGTGATAAATGACAGTATGAACCAGCATCAGTATTTAATTTTTTTCTATTGTAATTTGATATTAATGTAATTTTATAAAATAGCACTTTGATATTAAAAAAGAAGAAAAACAACAATAGTAGTAACAACTGTGCAAGGTGACATTTCATTAAGAATCTGCATCAAAGGTCTTGATATCAGACTAATGCCCCATTTTTACAACCTGTCCTTATACCCTAAATCTAAAGCAATGGATAGCTTAGGCGGTAGCTTAAGACAATACTTTCCAAAAGAACATTTGTGATTTATAATGTTTTTGAATCTTTCAACACAGATTTTTAGCAATACATCTTATTAATATAACCAATGGTCTTTACTCAGGCCATTTTTAATCCTGAGGAAATCCTAATTTCAAATATAATAGCTGACAAGTCCTACATTTATTGTGTAAAAAGCAAGCTTTAGCAGTTTTCCAAAAGGGAAAAACATTATACTATAAAGTACAAAGCAAATTATTCTACTGAAGATCAGAAAAGACTAAAATCAGACTCTTTTGGAAGCTAAGCCTGAAACTTAATGACAGAGCAACTAAGTTAAAATGATTTACCCCAAAACTCAATAGATGTCCCCATGTGCTAAGATCAAATATGGGACTAAGATAATGGTAGTTTCAGAACCAGAGCAGCTCCTACAGGAAGTATTTATCTACACTCCCTCGGTCTCCTAAAAGAGGAGAGAGTATTCTTGGTGTAGTATAAAAGCATTAACCATCACTGGATAACAATTACTGAGTTTTCTGATGATATTATTCAGGCATTTCAAAGGACTTCTGTGAGGATGACTTGAAAACAGGAGTTTAAAGTGCTTAAAAATTTTTAAGTCTGCACTCTCACAAATTCTTACTACATTAAAAGATAAATTTTATGAGAAAACATGAATTTTTAATCAGTTAACTAGAAACTCAAGAGAGAAGAGAGACATCGGGTATCCAAGGTGTTTCAGATCTACCACCAATGTAAGCTACTGCTAAACAAATCTAAGGCACCTAATTTCAGCTTTTCAAGTAGTGCACATGGGTTTTACATAAAGTGGCACAATTTTTAAATAAAATAATATCAGATCTTCATTATTCAGAAACTGATTATCTGGGTCTCTGCTGCTTGACTTCCTCCTCCTTTGGGGGGCCATCTTTTAAGTATTTCTACAAAATGGGAAAAGGAAGTGAAACTTAAACTGGTTAATATGACCAAATCAGAGCAGCTCTGCAGGTTTTTTAGAAATGGATATTAGAGCTATTAGGAGGAACTCTGTGACTTCACATAACAACTACTTTGGAAAATTATACTCATAAGGTTGTAATTTAAGCCAGAAAGATCTTCTTATCCCAAATATTTCCCTTCCTCTAGTAACCAGGACTACTGTTCTCAGCTTAATGTCTTTAATACAGAAATACTCCCAGGAGAGGTAATACAAAAAAGTCACTTACACCTTTCTATCACTTAAATTGGGAGATTTATTTTCCCCCAGGAAGAATGCACCCAAGTAGCTTGCCTTAAAACACATGGTACCTACCATTAAGGGGAACTGGGGAAAGTGGGACAAATAGGTAGGGCACGAAACATAAAAGCAGGAAAATGCCAGAAGCAATCCTTCTCATATCAGATGCACAGATCCACAGATGAAGGATCTTAAGCTAGTCTTACCCTAGATACATCCTCTTCATGCCTTTCTAATCACCTGATCACCAGGAAAACCGAGTGAATTTTTATAGGGGGCAGTGTTCTTGCCTGGAGAATCCCAGGGACAGAGGAGCCTGGTAGGAGCCTGGGGTCGCACAGAGTTGGACACGACTGAAGTGACTTAGCAGCAGCAGCAGCAAGATAATCACAATGAAAACCAAAGGCTGAATTTATACACACACACAAACACACACACACACGCACAAACACACGTAGGGTGCTTTCATTTTCATCTGCAAGCTCAGGGCCTGTGATCCAACAAGGCAATGAGATTCCAAGAACACTCACTGTCCACCCAAAGCTGTTTGAATTTCTAAGAAGAGAGAAAGGAGGAGTATACCAAAAATAGGACCCTAAAATTCTTTTGGTTATAGATTTCTTAGCTGGAAAAAAATCTAGAGTTATGACCTAGAAGAAAACTGGACTGTCCTGCCAATGTGTGGTCAAATGGAGCATGTATTTTGACCCAGGCAACCTGACTTGTTTCTGAAAGGGAGAAAATAGTTTTGACCTTACAAGAATGAGAGGTTCTTTCATTGGCCAAACTCCATCCTGCTAAACCAAGACTATCATTATTCATCTTCCCCCAAGATTTCTGAGCAAGCTGGCACTTATCTGCTCATCATCAGTGTATGTGCTTGTGCTCAGGCACATCCAACTCCTTTATGACTCTATGGACCACAGCCTGGCAGGCTCCTCTGTCCATGGGATTTTTCCAGGCTAGAATACTAGAGTGGGTTTCCATTTCCTCCTCCAAGGGATCTTCCCAACCCAGGGATCAAGCCTGCATCTCCTGCATTGGCAGGCGGATTCTTTACCACTGAGCCACCTTGGGACACCTTCATCAGTGTACAGTGAAAGGTAAAGGTACATCAATCTTCATTTTACCACTAAAAACCAAAGAAATCCAAAGACTAGCCTCACTTACATGAAGCCTGAAATTCCCAGCTCTTTGATTCAACCCACTGCCAACTGACACCTATATTTGACCCTCAATTTGGACTCTTTCAAACCTGATTAGTGTACATTTACAGATTAGACTGGAAACTAATTAGGCAGACCCAATTGTCCTGGTGGCTCAGACGGTAAAGCGTCTGCCTGCAATGCAGGAGACCTGGGTTCGATCCCTGGGTCGGGAAGATCCCCTAGAGAAGGAAATGGCAATCCACTCCAGCACTCTTGCCTGGAAAATCCCATGGATGGAGGAGCCTGATAGGCTACAGTCCATGGGGTCGCAAAGAGTCGGACACGACTGAGCGACTTCACTGTCACATAAATACTAAACAACATTTAGTATTTTAGAAACAGCCAACAAAAGAAAATCAATTTGCTGTATGATTCAGGGAACTCAAAAGAGGGCTCTGTAATAACCTAGAGGGGTGGGGACGGGTGGGAGGTGGGAGGGAAATTCAAGAGGGAGGGGACATATGTAAACCTATGGTTGATTCAGGCTCATGTATGACAGAAATCAAATGAATATTGTAAACCAATCATAAATAAATATTAAAAAATCAATGGAACCAAGTTATATAAACAATAAAAGCTCAACACAGTGAGATTATTGGCTGATTTCTACAAAGCACTGTGCTCTACTTCATTTTATAATTTCATTTTCAGCAGGATTTAATACTTAGCTGTTAAGATTTTCTGTATTTTGAAATACTGTGGCTGAAATATATTTTGGTAAAAAACTATTACAAGGTGCTCTTATTTGATCTTTAGGAAATAATACAGAGTTTTGGCTAAGTAGAACTAGTTCTCATGTGACAATGGACAAAGGACCAGAGGATCAACTGTGAAACAGCTGAAAAGGCAAATCACACTGAGAGAAGGAGAAATTTCACTTAAATCTTAGAGAAACCAAATGACAAAACTCTTTAGCACATGAGAAACAGAGTGTTGTTAATTTTACTTTGAAGTTCAACTTGGGGTGTCTCATCATTCCTGATGAGGTACCTTCCAGAGCAAACTCATTTGCAAACAGCTTTGACAAACAAACTAAAATATATTTACATGAAAGGAATAGAGAAGATTTAAAAAAACACCTCATCAAGAGTAGTTTGTTTAGGCGATACCATTAATTAGGCAGGAACAAAGTATGCAATGGCACTTGCTTTCTAAGGGGCTCTTGATAACTTAGAGATTACGATGGGAGAAACACCTTAATACAACCAACAGAAAGACAAGAGTGAAGCAATGAATGACAAACTCCTTGGCCGGAGGAAGACAACTAGAGGATGTTCAATTAGAGCCCAGTTCCATTGCTCTGCCAATAGCACCACCTATCTATTCCCAGCTTCCTCAATGTGGTTTCTTTTAAGTCATTCATGACAGCATGATTAAGCAGAAATAGGCATAGTTAGAAAGCAGCATTTCCCTTCCATTTAGAGGAAGCAAGTGAAGCTATGCAAGGAGGGCAAAGGATGAAATGATGAAGAATAGGGGACTTTTGAATTCAGAAAACACTGATTTGGGGAGAAAGAGTTTGGGATGTGTTTTTTTTTTTTTCCTGGCAAGGCTGTGGAGAGTGGGGACTAATTTTGTTGGACTTCCAACCAACTCCAAATACGGTAACATTCTGAGGCACTGTAGGCTGGAACTGTCATTCTAACATTTGAATTTGTCGGGGACACAATTCACTCCATAATAATCCCCAATGCTTGGAGTGCACTGTGTTATCAGGCATCACCTAAGTGTTTGCAGTTATGATGATGATGATAAGCTCATACGAGTCTAGGCTTCCTATTCACACTTTACAGAAAAGAATTTCTAATAGTCTAGAAACAAGAAAGACACACAAACACATAAAAGCTATCTTCTGACTGCTCAGGTCTGCCAGCCCAGTGTGGCAGAAGCCATATCTGGTCTCCTTACTGAACTTGAGTTTGAAATGTCATTTAATCAGTAAGGGCTGCCTGGATAAGGGCTGGAAAATGGCACCAAAGAAATCTTTCCTAATCCTCACTCCCAGTCCTTATTTAGTACTTCACTGCCATTCTATGTCCCAAAGTCCAGCCCTGAAGACTGACTTGGAATCTGACATAACATTCTGTCAGAGAATATGGGGATGAGGGCAGAAGACAGGCCTTGCAGTCACTGAATGAAGTTAGTCACTATTCTCTAGCTCAAAGAGTCTACTGTGAACTTCTGGAGCTAGCAGAAAGACAGGAGATTGCATCTTTATTGTCGAGGTTGAATCCTGGCATCCCTTAGGTTGCTGGGGCCTTTGTCTGTACGTAATAATCACCCCTCCCATCACCATTGTGTTTACAGTTTAGAAAGCCATTTCCCACGCACGACCTACCTCATTTGACCCTTAGAAATGCCCTGTTACTAGGAAGAAGCCAAGCCAGAGGAAAGGTACTTTGAACTAGAAGGGACAGACCTTGTCCATCTAATCCCAAATCAGATCTTTTCAGCTATATTTGGAAGATTTCATCAGATAATGCAATGGATTTTATGGGTTTTGATATACTTCTGATCCAATTTATGGAGGAAAAGAAAGTAAGGCCTCATTTACTTATTATTGCCCACAGTTTTAGAAACTAGGATTATAAATGCAGTCCTTTGCGAAAGAACAGGCAGGCAGGTCCTAACTGGTGAAGAAAAAGAATTTCTTTCTTTGTCACCGTTCATTCAGCAGGTTTTGGAAGTAATGGAAGGAATAGAAAAGCTTGAGGGAGGTTCAAGGATGATCTCTGAACCCTGGGGGAAAATGAAATGCCTAAAGAAATGAAATGCCTCAATTAAAAAGAAGTCAGCCTGGAAGGCAGAAGTAGGAGAGAATGTGGGAAAAGTATAACAAATCTGAAGACATAAGCAAATGCAAGAAATGTCATTAGAAATGACACTAATGATGATATTAATAGCAGTGATAACTAACAATAGCTAACATTTGTCAAAGACATGTAAAATGCCAGGTATGACACTAAGTGCTTTACATGTACTATTTCACATTGGTGAAAATTTTACCCCATTTTACAGATAAGGAAAGATGAACAATTTGTTTAAGACCACACAGGTAATAAGTGGTAGAACCAGTTTTTAAAAAACCCAAGTCTGGCTTCAGAGTCCAAGCACTTAACCATTTCACGATTCTGACTCACATTCATATATAATAACATAAAAACTAAGTACCCACATATGAAAGTTAGTCTATGACTAACTTTAACAAAGATTCAAAAGGAAGCTGACTGTTGACAGTATGATAACCCAAGGTTAATATGCAGAGATGCATTATAGAGACTAAGTTCTTATTCTGGGGCAAGATGGCCTTTTATTCCCTCTCTCTATCTGTGTATGTGTGGCTGTGAGGGGAGGCAGAGAGGATTGAGTTATATATAGCTACTTGTCCCCATCACCAGGTGTTGAAGACAACATTTATTTTTGCTGTTCTACTGACTGATGTATGGAGCTCCCTGAGACTCCTCCCAGATCACAACCAGTTGAACCAAAATACTTGCTTAAATCTGGGGTTCTTTCCATCTACAATTAGAAGGAATTCCCAATTCTGGCTTGTTATCTAATCAATGAATACCAAATCATTCATCTTGAAAAAAATCACATCAGCATTTATAGGCACTTTTAGAATACACAAAGATAAATATGATCATTTTGCAATACATGAAAATATCAAATCATTATGTTGTACATCTGAAACTGATATAGTGTTATATGGCAGTTATAATCTCATTTTTTTAAAAAAAGGAAAGAGAACTAAAAAGTATTGAAAAAAAAGAAAAATGTGTTAAATTATGAAGTTAAACCTTTGACATCCTTCATATTTTGTTTTCGGTCAGTCGCTAAGTTGTGTCTGACTCTTTGCAACTCCATGAACCGCAGCGCAGCAGGCTTCCCCTGTCCTTTATTATTTCTCGGAGTTTGCTTAAACTCATGTTCATTGCGTCAGTGATGCCATCCAACCGTCTCATCCTCTGCCACCCCCATCTCTTCCTCCCCTCAATCTTTCTTAGCGTCAGGGTCCCCTTCAGTGAGTCCCTTGGACAGCAAGGAGATCAAACCAATCAATCCTAAAGGAAATCAACCAATCAATTCACTGGAAGGACTGATACTAAAGCTGAAGCTCTAATACTTTGAAAGTGAAAGTTGCTCAGTCATGTCTGACTCTTTGTGACCCCATGGACTAAACAGTCCATGGAATTCTCCAGACCAGAATACCGGAGTGGATAGCTTTTCCCTGCTCCAGGGGATCTTCCCAACCCAGGAATCAAACCAGGGTCTCCTGCATTGTAGGTGGATTCTCTACCAACTGAGCTATCAGGGAAGCCCCCACATTTTGGCTACCTTCATATCTGTCCCATATCTATTCTCTGGTGGCTCAGAGGTTAAAGCATCTGTCTGCAATGCAGGAGACCTGGGTTCGATCCCTGGGTTGGGACGATCCTCTGGAGAAGGAAATGGCAACCCACTCCAGTATTCTTGCCTGGAGAATCTCAGGGATGGAGGAGCCTGGTGGGCTACAGCGACTTCACTCATTCTCTGGCCAAGGCAAGGGTAAACAGGACTGGTGGAGTGAAGAAAAACAGTAACCTTGATAATGGACAAAATAGCGTAATTCACTCAGACATAATCAAGGTTTGACTGACAACCACCTAAAACAGAGGCAGTATATGGGGCATTCAGTTCAGTTCAGTCGCTCAGTTGTGTCCGACTCTTTGCAACCCCATGAATAGCAGCACGCCAGGCCTCCCTGTCCATCACCAACTCCTGGAGTTCACTCAAACTCATGTCCATCGAGTCAGTGATGCCATCCAGCCATCTCATCCTCTATCGTCTCCTTCACCTCCTGCCCCCAATCCCTCCCAGCATCAGAATCTAAGAAAATTAACAAACAGTAGTAAAAACAATTTTTATTCTACTTTGTAGTTTATTTCGTTAAAAAGAACACATTTACCACTCCGTCCAAGATTATGTTAGTAAGTCAGAAATATGAACTATCTAAGAGGAGCCAAAGAAATGAGACAAAAATATTAATGAAAACAACTATTTTGAAGAAAAGAGAAATGTCCCCAAAGGAGGTATAAGAAAAAACATCTTGACAGTATAACTTATGCTTCCTCTTTAAAATAACAGTCTATGTTTATCTCCTTAACTTGCTTCCGCAAGTTCTTTGCCAACGGAGGAAGCATGAATGGTCCTCATCTCCTGGCCTAAGTTCTGTTTTGAAGGTTTCTAAAGAATTTTAGCCACATTTATAGAACATAAGGCATTTAAAATTTTTCATTACATAATTTCAAGTATATAAAAAACATGATAAAAATACAACTCTCCTACACTCTTTCCCCAGATTTACCATTATTTAATTATTTACACTTTGGCACATTTGGTTTGTCATTCTCTCTCTCTCACAAACCACTTGAGAGTAAGTAGGGGATGGTCAGGGCCTTTTATCCCTAAAATTTTTAGTATATATTTCCTAAAGAAAAGACATTTTCATACATAGTCATGGTTATATAATACTGATAAACACTATTTAACCCATTCTGTATTCAAATTTTATCAAATACCTCATAATGTCCTCTATGAAGTTTTTTTTTCCCTGTTTCCAAACCAAACGCACAGTCACATATTGATTGCATTTAGATGTCATGCATTCTTAGTCTCCTTTAACCTAGATTAGTTTTTCAGTCAACCCTTCCTGTGTTTCTTGATCTCAATATTTTTGAAGGATATAAGCTAGTTATTTCATGGAATGTCAATTTGTGTTTGTCCGATTTCTTCATCTTTCTTCACGATGAGATTCTGTGTATGTGCAAATGCCTATCTATTCTCTAGCTATCTCCAGTGATTAGTGAACATGGGTTCTGAAGTTATAGAAACCTAAATTCAAACCTAAATTAAAACTTCACTACTTTCTAACTGTGTAGCTGGCTAAGTTTTAAATTCCTAAACTGTAAAATGATGATTGTTAACAGATTTAACGGACCAGGTTACTGTGAAGGTTGAATGAGATAACACTTCCAAAGCAAAGTAACACAGTTTGGAGTGGGGTAAACTGAATATTACACTTCTCTGATTTTACCACAGTATCTCATACCCCAGGAACATTAAAATAATATTGGTTGATTAAGCAGCATCTCTATCAACTCCAGGTTACAGCTGCCAAAAATGTGAACTTGTTTAGGGGACTGCTAGTGAATACTGCCGGAGAAGGCAATGGCAACCCACTCCAGTGTTCTTGCCTGGAGAATCCCAGAGATGGAGGAGCCTGGTGGGCTGCCGTCTATGGGGTCGCACAGAGTCGGACACGACTGAAGTGACTTAGCTGCAGCAGCAGCAGCAGCAGTGAATACTGTGACTAAAAGCAGTGTCAGGAGCTCAGGCTCAAGTCTATCCCTTCCTGTCAAATTGTCTCTGTGAATTCTAAGAAAAAATAGAATACCCAAATCAAGCAATTTTCTTATAGTCAAATTGAGAGATAATTTTAATATTCAACAATAACACTGAAAATCAGGAAGTCCACAGTTAAGATGCCATTCTTACTTCATTTTCATAATTCCCTTGCCCAGAGCGAGATGGTAAGGGAGCCTGAGTACAGAGTATTTCCAATCTATTGGTTCAGCATGATGATCTCATCCTCCCCACTTTCTCTTAGAATACAAAAAAATTATTCTATTTATGTTAAATCACTCCTCTATGTCAGAGATTAAAACCAAACCAAACAAACAAAAAGGAGTATAGTAGCTGAACCAATTCTTCAAAGTATTGAAGATACAGATATACAAATCCACTTTAAATGTTATCGAATTTAAATGTTAAATGGAATCGAATTTAAATGTTATTTTTCTAGGTTATTATCTCAGATATATCTCCATTTTTATGTTTTCCCCTCAATTAGAACTTCAGATGCAAGTTAAATGATCCCTAGGGGAAAAAATGAAGCAAACAAGAAAATTCCTGTGTCCTACATTTCAAACTGTGAGAAGGGGCCTCCAACAAAGCAAAAGGAAAATTTTATGATCTCATCACCATGCTGAAATGAGGGCTTATATCTGTAGTCTGAAATGACAAGAGAAAATTTTTATGTGAAGCCTTTATCTTCATCAGTGAAGAGTAAAAATACTATAGTATGAACACAGAACTTCCAATAATTCTGTTTTTTATTGGACAGAGACCTTCAAGAAATACTCAGATTAAAGTGAACTGTTTTAGAAATGGGAATTCTCAACTGGAGGTTAAGTCTAAATATAAGACAATGATGATGCTATATACCCTGAAGGTCACTATTAACCTCTGTTCTTCAGGACATAATGGCTCATAATTGGACATTTCCAGAAAGTAATAAATACTTTTGTAAACATCTTTAGGGAGAAAAGCACTTGTCAGCCACTCTGCTGCATCACCCATTAAGATCCTACTCAGTGTTATGTTTAAAAGTTCAGTATATTTAAGACACTTTGAAGGTTAGGGTCAGAAAGGAGTATGTAAATACATGTAAACTCTGCTATTTCATACTCTGCTTTCGTCACCCTCTATAGGAAGATCAAGAAATGAGACCTCTCCATGATTACACATGAAACCCAAAGCAATATCATGAAGGGAAAAAATCACTGGTTTGAGAGTTAGACAATTTGCATTTAGACATGGCTCCATTATTAACAGCTGGGTGACCCTGGGAAAGTCATCTAATTTTCCCAAGCTTAGGTTTCCAAATCTAGAAAATGGAAAAATAATAGCTATCTTATAAGGACTCTTGTAAAGACTAAATTAGATAGCACATATGCAAGCACCCAGCACCGTCCAGTGTGAAACAGGCCCTCAGGAAATGTTAGTCTCGGACTTCTCTGGTAGTTCAGCAGTTAAGAATCTGCCTGCCAATGCAGGGATACGGATTCAATCCAAGAGGATTCCACAGGTCAAGGGGCAACCGAGTCCGTGCGCCACGACTACTGAAGACTGTGCGCCTGGAGCTCTTGCTTTGCAACAAGAGAAGCCATCACAATGAACAGCCTGAGCAGGGCATCTAGAGAGTAGACCCTGCTTGCTGCAACTGGAGAAAAGCCTGCACACAGCAACAGAGATCCAGAGAAGCCCAAAATAAATTTAAATAAATTAAAAAATTTTAAACCATAAACAAACAAAAAATGTTAGTGTTTCTTTCTATTGTGTTACACACATCCTGCCCTCTGACACTTTTCAAAGGAGTTCTGCTGAACACTTTAGCTACAGCCCTGTTTTCTTCAGAACAGACACTTCGCTCTCAATAGTGACAAACGGTCATGTGAAAGACTGCAAGGACCTAACACTGTCCTAGAGAAACAAAAAAGTTATCACAGTGGGAAGCAGCACCAACGGCTTCAGGCTATGACAAGCCCCAAACAGTAAATCAACTTCTGCATGTTTTTACAGTGTTACTTAACATCCTGAGAGCCTTGTGCTCTTTCAACAGTTTTTTCTCCCTGCAAGGATCAGGCACATGATTTGTTCTCTTTTGCCTTCTTAATAGAGGTCTTTATTCAACATGACCACTCAATGGATTCAAATATTAGGACTTAGCAAAAGTCAAGCTCAACTATGAAGAAACTGGCAAAGCCTCAGGACTAAACAGTAAGCCCTTCTTAACTTTTCAGAATCTCAACTTTTACGCTTTCTGTTTTTGGAAATAGCAGACTTGCTGATGCACTGGTTCAAACATGTCTGTGTATTTCCCTCGCCTGCATTATCACAAAACTCTTACCATGTAGAAGACTTCTCGCTAAAGTTCAGGACCTTAAAATCTGCTTGTAATCCAATAGAGCAACACTTCCCAGCCTCTGCCGCTTCGTAGCAATAGACAGACCTTAACACAGGACATTTCTGAACTAAAGGGACTTGAAAGTATTGATGGCCCCAAAGGGCGAAATACAAGCAGTAATGAGAAAAAAGGTATACAAATATAAACCTATTTGCCACTTGACTCTTTCCCCTGGAGTGAAAGTGAAAGTGAAGTCGTGTCTGACTCTTTACGACCCCATGGACTGTAGCCTACCAGGCTGCTCCCTCCATGGGATTCTCCAGGCAAGAGTACTGGAGTGGGTTGCCATTGCCTTCTCCAGGGGATCTTCCCGACCCAGGGATCGAACCTGGGTCTCCTGCATTCCAGGCAGACGCTTTAACCTCTGAGCCAACAGGGAAGCAAATGGCAAACCACTCCAGTATTCTTGCCTGGAAAATTCCATGGACAGAGGAGCCTGGTGGGCTGCAGTCCATGAGGTTGCCAAGAGTCAGACATGACTGAGCAATTGAGTGTGCGCGCGCACACACACACACACACACACACACACACACAGACTTTTATCACATAAAATTCTTTGTTTTAACTCCAAGCTGCTCTAGGTCAATGTCCACACTCCTTCATAAGGCTGACCACCCATGTCAGACCTAAAGGGTAAATTTAATGTCAGAAAAACAACCAACATTTGATGCGGAGCAACAGGTTCTGAATGTAAAGATCATAAAACACTAAGTAAGTGAATCAGACATCAGATACTTATTAACTGTCTCATATCTGCTAGGTATAGTTCTAAACAGAGGAGTCAATGGTAAGCCAGATGGAACCTCTGCCCTTGAAGAGCTAACGTTCTAACAGGAAAAAAAAGCAATAAATTAAAACAATTTAAAAAGCAATTTCACCAGATCATATAGGTCAATGTTTTTGATGTACAACAGACACGTAGATCAAGACTTCTGACATTCAGAATTCCTTGGAGATCCAATGGTTAGAACTCCATGCTTTCACTTCAGAGGGTCCCAGTTCAATCCTGGGTTGGGAAATTAAGATCCCCCAAGCCGTGCGGTGTAGGGGGAAAAAAGACTCTTGACATTCTAAGAAAACTGCTAGTCACTTTCCAGGTAGTTTACTCAAGGAAGAAAGAAGACTGAATAAATTATAAGATGCTGATGCTGTACTGTACTGTGCTCAGTCGCGTCTGACTCTTTGCAACCCCATTACTGTAGCTTGCCAGGCTCCTCTGTACATGGAATTTTCCAGGCAAGAATAATGAAATGGGTTGCCATTTTCTTCTCCAGGGGGTATTCCTGACCCAGAGATCAAACCAGCGTCTCCTGTATTGGCAGGCAGATTCTTTACCACTGTGCCACCTCTGAAGCCCATAAGACACTGACCCAGTTCTAAAATGCAATTCTCACATTATTGTCTCCTTGCCATGGACTTGGCATCATTGCCCTTGTCCTTTGGTAACACATATAAAAGCAGGATGAGATCATTCATAGGGAGATAATGAAGGCCCAGGCAATATAAAATTATAGAGAACAAGACCAGAAATCTCAAGATCAAGGATCTAGTTCCAATTCTATCACTTAACATTCATATGAACTTAGGTAATTCACTCACACTTCCAGAGCTTGACATTCTTCATTTATTGTATCCCACTGTGTAGGGGTTTCAGGAAATTTAAATGAGGTAATATGATAAAAGGACTTATTTAAAACATTGGACAAATATAATTTATTATTGTGTAATCAAAATGTTTTCAGGAAGGCAGATGAGAAAAGGAACAGTAACTATATTCAAGACCAAATGAATCCCTGCTGCTGTTGCTGCTGCTAAGTTGCTTCAGTCGTGTCCGACTCTGTGCAACCCCATAGACGGCAGTCCACTAGGCTCCCCCATCCCTGCGATTCTCCAGGCAAGAACACTGGAGTGGGTTGCCATTTTCTTCTCCAATGCATGAAAGTGAAAAGTGAAAGTGAAGTCACTCAGTCAAATCCGACTCTTAGCAACCCCATGGACAGCAGCCCACCAGGCTCCTCCGCCCATGGGATTTTCCAGGCAAGAGTACTGGAGTACGTTGCCATTGCCTTCTCTGAAATGAATCCCTACTCCTGTATATTAGCTGTTCTGAAATTTTGCTTCCACTGTTGTCCCAAAGGGCTCACCTTTTGGAGGTAATAGATCCTAAAAAGCAATGTCAAGTCTCAAGACAGCCTTCTTAGTGACTATTCCTTACTCTAAGCTAAGATCAGAACATTACTTTCTGAAGGGTATTTGATTTCTTCGTAATTTACCCCATGATTAAACATCCTTACTTTATGAGTTATTTTCACTAATTATTACTAATTAGGAGGTAAGAAATAAATATGAAGTCACCTCTCTTAGCTGTTAAGACAAAGACTATCAAAGACCTTGATAATCTCTCTTTTCTTTTTGGAATACTCTACTTGGGTATCTCCATAACCATTATCTTAAATTCAGTTGCCTACGGGGCAGAGGGCCAAGTAGAGAGCCAAAGGAGCCTAGGGGGAGAGAATGAGGAGTGGTAGAAGCAAAGTAGTAAATACAAGTATCATTTAAAACGATAATAATTTCTCAGCTTTAACCTATTATTTGTAGAAAAGTGGGCCAACTGTAGACCAATCTTTGTTATTTCAAAAAATTCAAGAAATTACATTTTTGTGTGACGCTCCTGAGATTTTTACTTGCAAACTGCTCAGTCACCTGGGGTAACTATAAATTCACAGTGTATATGCCTTCTGCCAGTAAAAGGATGAGTCATTTATTTTAAAAGTATTTACTGATGCTGATATATAATTTACATTATTTTGATTTGAGGAAGTAAATATTAAGCTGGGCCTTGCCAGTTAGCGATAGGAGAGAGGACATTTCAACCCAGGCAAACATTATATGCAGAAACACTGAGGGAGAAATATGCCTGGCATGTTGTGGGGAGGAAAGAGAATGGACAGACTTGCTCAGCTAAAAAAGAGAATTCCTTTACTGAACGAACAAGATGCAGATGGGAGAAGACTGAGAAAATCTTGAATTCTGGAGTAAAAAGTTAAGATTTTAATAGATAACCTTTAAAAGATAAAGGCCATGACAAGGAGGGGAAATCATTGTACTTCGTATCTTGCTAAGAGTTATATGTTTCTATTCTTACTAACTTTCACAAAATAGAGGATAAGGCTGAATGCTGACCCATACAACTTGGGAGTCCTGAAAAATTCCCAAATGAATGCCAGTTTAACCAACCACACTATAAATCAATTCTGTTGGCACTGAATTGTTGGTCAAAGCTTTCAAAGCAAAAATTAAATGATCTCTGAAGGGTTATTTCTTTCTGATCAATAAAAACATTTAGAATTTAAAATGGAAAGTAAGGGTTACTGGACACTTTGGCAACATTGTCCGGTTAATGATCAGACAAAGCTCTCATTAGACTTGCCTGTCATCTGGCAAGAAGTTGGATAGGAGAGCCTGGGCTCACAGTTTCCCACCAGGAGCCCTAGACCCTGAACGCACCACTATTCATTTACATTCAACATATAGAGAGACGTCTCTGGCAGCTCATGTTTCAGCCTCAGACCCATTTACCTTTTCTTCTGCAACAAATGATTATGGGGCTCCCAGTCCAACTGATATTATCAATAAAGTTCCTGGAGACAAATGGCCAAAAGAATAGAACTATGGACTTTTACCATGATCTGAGATACTAAAATACCAAACTAACAGGCTTTGTTCTTTTGGACAAAACATCCTAGAAAACAGTTGAAAAAGATCATATACATATAATTAAGGAAATTAAACCTTATCACAAAGGTAACATGGGAACCATGAATGATTTTTGGTCAAATAAATATCATTATTAGAAAATTTTAAGGAACACTTACCTGGTGGTCTGATCTGAAGAGAAACCAGAGTATTTTACTTTGTCAACAAAGGTCCATCTAGTCAAGGCTATGGTTTTTCCAGTGGTCATGTATGGATGTGAGAGTTGTACTATAAAGAAAGATGAGCGCCGAAGAATTGACGCTTTTGAACTGTGGTGTTGGAGAAGACTCTTGAGAGTCCCTTGGAGGCAAGGAGATCCAACCAGTCCATTCTAAAGGAGAGATCAATCCTGGGTGTTCATTGGAGGAACTGATGTTGAAGCTGAGACTCCAATACTTTGGCCACCTGATGCAAAGAGCTGACTCATTGGAAAAGACTCTGATGCTGGGAGGGATTGAGGGCAGGAGGAGAAGGGGATGACAGAGGATGAGATGGTTGGATGGTATCACCAACTCAATGGATATGGGTTTGGGTGGACTCTGGGAGTTGGTGATGGGCAGGGAGGCCTGGCTTGCTGTGGTTCGTGGGGTCGCAAAGAGTTGGACATGACTGAGCAACTGAACTGAACTGAACTGAACCTGGTGGTACTATTCAAGGTGACCTGAAGTGGGGAAAAAGACCAAAAACAGGTAGACTAACATATGCAAGTGGGCTTCCCTGGTGGCTCAGAGGTTAAAGCGTCTGCCTCCAATATGGGAAACCCGGGTTCGATCCCTGTGTCGGGAAGATCGCCTGGAGAAGGAAATGGCAACCCACTCCAGTATTTTTGCCTGGAGAATCCCATGGACAGAGGAGCTTGGTAGGCTACAGTCCACGGGGTCACAAAGAGTCGGACACGACTGAGTATGCAAATACACAGAGTTGGGAATGAGCATGGTAGGTCTGTAGGACAGTGAGGAAAGCAGATTGGGCCTCTCAATGTTTATGAGACCATTAGGAACAGTTATTATTCTCTCTCACATACAGTCTGTGTGTGCGCAAACTCACACACAGACCCATGCACACATCACCACCCCTCCCAAACACACACACATCTTAGTTCTATTCTCTTCTTTCCAAAAAACAATCCTGTAGTATACACATGACCAATAATTAATACCCTAACACAAGTTCTAGGTGACCTACAATGCTTATCACCATCTGGCAGCTTCTCTACACCAGTAAGTTGAAAATTCTGAAAAAAGTGTCTATCTCAACCCAAAAGCATGGCTCAGGAACAGCCTGTTACACCAAACCCTGTCACCAATACCTGTTTAGGGTTCCCTCTGATCTAATTAACTGAGGGTCAGTGGGTAGGGATGAAAAGCTGGCATGGTTTACTACTCAGTTGTAAACTTGCTTAAACTCATTGCTGAGTTTAAGCAAGCTCAGCAATGACTATAGGAAAAGTAGTTTCTCTTAGGTTAGTTGGCAGGGTAGCACAGACAATGATAGACGTATTTTGCTATAGCTTAGGAAGAGTGGACAATAAGCTACCCTAGGGAAAGCACAGACAACTTTTAAAGCCAAGTGGATGTGATAGCCATTTAAGATTAGCAAACATATAAGATTAACTGGTACCCAATGGAAACAAATTGTTCATATGACTAAATATGATGCCTGTGTATGTGTGCACCACGATTCAAGCATACTACCATTCATGTAAAAAAACACTTTCACACAAGTGAAAAATGATTGTTCATTTTCTAAAGTTTTTAAAATTAGCATTTAAATATAATCCCCTAATGCTGAAAAATTATTAAAATTTTTAAAATTTGATGTTTATGATTTCCTAAGAACTTACATGATTTATCATGAAAAACATTTATTTCTAAAATTATATCTAAGTTTAATAAATTCTACATATTACTATGTAATCTGGAACCCAAAATACAAACCTGAACAAAATTAGCATGGGCAAGGAAAGTGACAGACGAGCAAAGATTTACATATAAATTTAGACTCAAAGCAAGCAATTTAGCCCAGTCAAATAGAAATAGATTTTCTGTATTTCTTAGCATTTTGTACAATTCTTAATCTGATGTAGTGTATATATTTGCTTTCTTTATATGACTTTATGCATCAGAGGATGAGATGGTTGGATGGCATCACTGACTCAATGGACATGAGTTTAAGAAAGCTCCAGGAGATGGTGAAAGACAGAGAAGCCTGGCATGCTGCAGTCCATGGGGTGGCAAAGAGTCAGACATGACTGAGTGACTGAACAACACGAGTACTTTCTGAAACCAGAAAACAGACTGGTTTTACAGTTGTATCTCTAGCACCTAGAACTGTGCCTGGCACAAAGCAGGCACTTACTTCTAAACTATGAAGAGCAGCTGGTGAGAAGAACAGAGGAATGGAACAAATGAGGGTAAATTGTGAATTCTGTCAGCCTGTATTAATGTCCTACAACAATTTCATAGAAATGAATATAGGCGGAACACATGCTTTAAAATTTTAATTGTTTAGAATAGTTTACTATGGATAAAAGAAGAATCCATTTCTAGCTATTAGGCTGGCTCCACAACATCTTCTGGAAAAACCTGTATGAACTTTTTGGCCAATCCAATATATTGGTGATTTCAAGAAACATGTCCAAAGATGGCAATTTTTTTCTGGATATTTAACACCTTATTCTTTCTAGCCAATTTTTAGGAGTAGTAGGAAGATGAATCAATCTGTGAAATTGATCTACTCAACAAATTACAGCATTTCAGTTAAAGCTGAAAGCTAAGACTGCTACATGAAAAGTTATTAAAGCGTGGCTGTGCTCTATGCACAGTCTCCACCGACAGTAAGCTCATGATGCATGAAGGTGACGTATATACACAGTGAACTGCAATTCAAAGTAAAATGTCAAGGACACAATAGAAAGAGGTTTAGCCCAGGTATTACAAATGTATTGGGCGGGCCAAAAAGTTCTTTTGGGTTTCCCATAACATCTTACAGAAAAATCTGAAAGAACCTTTTGGCCAACTCAATATATACAGGAGAGATATTACATCTCACTGAAAGAATTAAGGAGATTCATGAAGGAAATGACTTGGGTATTTAGATTTCTATAGGAAGAAACAGTTATATTTTGAAGTAGCATGTGTGCTTGTATGCATGCACGCTCAGTCGCTTCAGTTGTGTCCGACTCTGTAGCCTGCCAGGCTCCTCTGTCCATGGGATTCTTCAGGCAAGAATACTGGAGTGGGTTGCCATGCCCTCCTTCAGGGGATCTTCCCGACCCAGGGATCAAACCCGCGTCTCCTGAGTCTCCTACACTGCAGGTGAATTCTTTACCACTGAGACACTGGGTAAGCCCATTTTGAAGAAAAGGAAACAGCAAAAGTACAAAAATAGGGGGGAGTTTTCGCATAAAGTTTTAAAGTCTAGTCTGATGGAAGAAGAATCAAGAAGGGATACAGCCATGAGATTTCATAGTAAGGCATATGGACTTAATGCCTAACTCCATCAGGAATGAAAGCCATTCAAGAGGAGTTAAATGGTCAAGTGTATATTTTAAGAAGCAGTGTGAAAGACTAAGACGCAAGAGATTAGAGATGAGTAAAAAGCCTGAGCTAAGGCAATGCCCATGGGAATAAATGGATAGATGGGTACACAAAAAAACTGCAGAGATAAAGGACTAGGTAACCAAATGGATTGGAGGCAAGGGAGAGAAAAGAAATGACAATCACTAATATTTCCAGTGTGATTTGTGTGATGGTGATGCCATTAATCGAAACGGGAAATGAGAAATATGTTTAAAGTAAGAATAACACACATTCATGTATAGAAATTTCTCTATTCAAAAGTTAACAATAGTAATAATCCATACCCCAAATGGATTTTAGATACTAGATATACTATACAGCCTGGAGAACATTTAAGAACAAAATGTTACACTGAGGACATTTAAGTGATAAATATGAAATGACAGTATGTCCATTGTTCTTTGTAATGTCTTAAATGTTTTTGATAAGAGGGACCATCTTTAAATACTTATTAAGCACCCAATAGGAATATTTAAGTTGAGTATGAAATGCACTAACCAGAAGAGACGAAAATTTTCATTTCAGGTTTTTATCTTTTGACTAGAAAAAATTTCAAACTATATTACAATAAAGGACAGAAATGTTATGGACCAAACAGAAGCAGAAGATATTAAGAAGAGGTGGCAAGAATACACAGAAGAACTATACAAAAAAGATCTTCACGACCCAGATAATCATGATGGTGTGATCACTCACACTCACCTAGAGCCAGACATCCTGGAATGTGAAGTCAAGCGAGCCTTAGAAAGCATCACTACAAACAAAGCTAGTGGAGGTGATGGAATTCCAGTTGACCTATTTCAAATCCTAAAAGATGATGCTGTGAAAGTGCTGCACTCAATATACCAGCAAATTTGTAAATCCCGAGTAAGGTAAGTTATGACCAACCTAGACAGCATATTCAAAAACAGAGACATTACTTTGCCAACAAAGGTCTGTTTAGTCAAGGCTATGGTTTTTCCAGTGGTCATGTATGGATGTGAGAGTTAGACTATAAAGAAAGCTGGGCGCCAAAGAATTGATGCTTTTGAACTGTGGTGTTGGAAAAGACTCTTGAGAGTCCCTTGGACAGCAAGGAGCAAGGAGATCCAAGAAGTCCATCCTAAAGGAGATCAGTCCTGGGTGATCATTGGAAGGACTGACGTTGAAGCTGAAACTCCAATACTTTGGCCACCTGATGCAAAGAGCTGACTCATTTGAAAAGACCGTGATGCTGGGAAAGATTGAGGGCAGAAGGAGAAGGGGACGACAGAGGATGAGATGGCTGGATGGCATCACTGACTCAATGGACATGGGTTTGGGTGAACTCTGGGAGTTGGTGATGGGCAGGGAGGCCTGTCGTGCTGCGGTTCATGAGGTCACAAAGAGTCAGACATGACTGAGCAACTGAACTGGAACATTATAATAATCTTTATAGTTCTGAAAAGAACTATTGTGGGCTTAGAGTGCTCTCAAAATATTAAAAAACAGTTTTTAAAATTCATCCCTACTTTTGCCTTTAGCTCCACGTGAAGCACCTCACTAACCTTTCAAAGATCATACACTATCAATACATCTGTAAGTCAGGGTAATAGTATTTTCCCTCCTACTTCAGAGAACATTTCAGAATTATGAGATAATGTTCCCATAGCTCTCTGAACTGCTCAGATCAAAGGCTTTCATTATCAATGATCAGTGGGGTTATTCTGGTATCATTTTTCCTACCTCAGGTTTACCTAAAGTTTGTGCTTATTTAGGAGAGAAGAGATACTCAATTAAATTTCAAAAGTCGGAATTTCAGTAGCCAATCTAACTGAATACTTTGAGTGCAATGTGTCCACTAATGAATGATCAACAGATAGGTATAGCTTCATGAAAACTAAGAACTTCTTTGTCTCCTGTACCTAGAACTATTCTGTCACTCCTTCCTTTCTGGCTATACTTTCTCAAGATGCTAGATCATTCCATAACACTCTATGCCCTAAAAAGCATCTCTCCTTCCTCTCTCTGTAAAATTTGTTTAAAAACTCACCTATGAGCTTGACAAAGATGTCTAAATCTAATCAAATCTTGAGATTTTAATTATCATTTTACAGTTAATAGAGGAGTAGTGACAAAAGCTATACACATTCAAAACTGGGGGGAAAAGCCTTTGTTCTATTCTTCAGCAAAACAGAGAAATAAAGAAATTCAGAATCACAGATCATACATACAAACAACAGACTGTGGTCATTTTTGTAGGGAGAGGATTCTTATATCCAATTCTTAACCTGCTGCTGCTGCTGCTGCTGATGCTAAGTCACTTCAGTCGTGTCCGACTCTGTGCGACCCCATAGACGGCAGCCCACCAGGCTCCTCCATCTCTGGGATTCTCCAGGCAAGAACACTGGAGTGGGTTGCCATTTCCATCTCCAATGCGTGAAAGTGAAGTTGCTCAGTCGTGTCCGACTCTTCGCGACCCCATGGATTGCAGCCTACCAGGCTTCTCTGTCCATGGGATTTTCCAGGCAATAGTACTGGAGTAGATTGCCATTTCCTTCTCCAGGGGATCTTCCCAATCCAGGGATCAAACTCAGTGATAAATTGTATTAAATAAATGGATACAAGGTTACTTTTGAGGTCTAATGATAAGTGTCTCTTTTACACGATAGATTTAAAATTCCTATAACACAAAGAACTTCTAAGTTGATAAATCATAAGCCATCCAATTAAAAAAAAAAAAACAGACATAGGATGTATACAAGCAGTTAATAAGAGATTCCAGACATCTCTATGACATATGACACATGACAACAGACTCACCCTTGCTAGTGGTCACGGAAATACAGAATAAAGCAACAATGGGATACCACTTTTTAAAAATCTAGGATACGAAAAATTAAAGAATGATAACATTCAAGGATGGTAAAGATGAAGGCAAAAAAGAAATATTATGTGTTGCTGCAGAACTGTGAATTATTATCACCTTTAATAAAGTGATCTAGCAATAACTATTAAAAGTTAAGGTACACATGCCTCTTGTAACAAACACTCTACTTTTAGTATTCTCTTACAGAAACAAAAGCACCAGTATATAAGGACATACACACATACATAAGGATATTGTTCTGCTAGATTGTATGTAGTGACAGAAACAGCAATTAAAAACAACAAAGTGGAAATATCTTGAATATCACTAATATTTGAGTAGACTGTGGAGTAAGTACTATGCTTATTTTTTAATAGTGAGCTATTAAAACAAGAGTGATCTGGGACCTCCCTGATTGCCCAGTGGTTAAGAAGCTGCTGAAGGCGACGTCCTCCGTGCCCAAGTCAGAGACCATCCCCTTGATTTCTCAGACGTACGGTGTGCCGTCGTATGGTTTTTTTTCTCTCACTAAATACCAACATAGATGACTGGAACTTTTAATAGGTACTAGATAAATCGTTATTTCGTTGAATCGTCTTATTAAACATAGTATGTCATATTAGGTTAAAACCATTTTTGTGGGTTGATGAGGAGTTTTGGAACATTCATACTAATATAAATTGTTCCTTCTGTTTCACTTTCTTATGATGATAACCGTCTTAACTCCCTATACATTTCAAAATGTATAAAGACATAAAAAAAATATTTAAAACACTAAAAAAACCATTGAAAACTTTACCACGAACTATTTATTTTAAATGACCTCTTCCTTCGAGGAATAAGATAAATCACTGACAAATTTCTCTCCACTCCCAGAAAGGGGTCCCCAGGTTACCGATTCTGTGATAGAGGTTCACGTCCGCCGGGTCCAAATTACAGACCAGTCTCTTGATCTGGGGTGTACGATGTTTATTTGTAAGAAGTACGACGTTGACTTCTAAGACGTACGACGTTACTTCTACCTTCTGGACCGTGGCAGTTTGTTT
This sequence comes from Cephalophus harveyi, assembly GCA_006410635.1. Classification (NCBI taxonomy): domain Eukaryota; kingdom Metazoa; phylum Chordata; class Mammalia; order Artiodactyla; family Bovidae; genus Cephalophus; species Cephalophus harveyi. The sequence goes on from SJYT01059097.1 coordinate 34,023, forward strand.
GTTTATTTTGTCTCAACCCTGATATTTCGCTAGGAGACGACCTGCAGTTATTGTATGTTGGGGCTGATTATGACGACAGTTTAGACATAGACGTTGAAAAGGGACTGGTGTAGGGTCAAAGTAAAACAAGTTGATGTTTTACCCTCAATGTCACGAGTGGACTGGACTGATATTGGTCCTACTTGACTCTACCGTATTTGTCTCCCGACACCCGAAAAAAAGGGAAAATTTGAGTCTCTAAGGAATTTCTGGTTCAACGAGTGACATACGGTTATTTTACGCGTTGGACCTTCTTTACTTATTTAAGAATCTTTCCATGTTAGAGGGTTCTGACTACCAGGAAGAAACAGACAATGTGAACAAACCGATCATCAGCAATGAAATTGGAACTGTGATTTAAAAGCTGCCAACAAACAAAAGTCTAGGACTTGATGGCTTCACAGGTGAATTGTATCAAACATTTAGAGAACAGTTAACACCTACCCTTCTGAAACTGTTTCAAAAAATTGCAGAGGAAGGAAACCTTCCAAACCCATTCTATGAAGCCACCATCACCTGAATACCAAAACCAGACAAAGATACCACAAAAAAAGAAACTCACAGGCCAATACCACTGATGAACACAGATGTAAAAATCCTCAATAAAATACTACCAATCCAAATACAACAGTATATTAAAGATCATACACCAAAATCAGGTGGGATTCATCCCAGGGATGCAAGGATTTTTCAATATCCACAAATCAATCAATGTGATACATCATATCAATAAACTGAAGAATAAAAACCACACGGTCATCTCAATAGATGCAGAAAAAGCTTTTGACAAAATACAGTACAGTTCAGTTCAGTCACTCAGTCATGTCTGACTTTTTGCGACACCATGAACCACAGCAAGCCAGGCCTCCCTGTCCATCACCAACTCCAGGAGTCTACCCAAACCCATGTTCATTGAGTCGGTGATGCCACCCAACCATCTCTTTCTCTGTCATCCCCTTCTCCTCCTGCCTTCAATCCCTCCCAGCATCAGGGTCTTTTCAAACAAGTCAGCTCTTTGCATCAGGTGGCCAAAGTATTGGAGTTTCAGCTTCAACATCAGTCCTTCCAGTGATCACCCAGGACTGGTCTCCTTTAGGATGGACTGGTTGGATCTCCTTGCTGTCCAAGGGACTCTAAAGAGTCTTCTCCAACACCACAGTTCAAAAGCATCAATTCTTCGGTGCTCAGCTTTCTTTATAGTTCAACTCTCACATACACATTTAAGATAAAAATGCTCCAGAAAGTGGGCATAGAGGGAACATACCTCAACATAATAAAGGCCATATATGACAAATCTAGAGCTAACTCTAACTCAATGGTGAAAAGCTGAAAGCATTTACTCTAAAATCAAGAACAAGACAAGGATGTCCACTCTGACCACTTTTATTCAACATAGTTTTGGGAGTTCTAGCTACAGCAATTAGAGAAGAAAAAAAAGTAAAGGGAATCCAAATTGGAAAAGAAGTTAAACTGTCACTGTTTGTAGATGACATGATACTCTACAGAAAAGATTCTAAAGTGCTACCAGAAAACTACTAGAACTCATTTGGTAAAGTTGCAGATTACAAAATTAATACGCAGAAACCTGTTGCATTTCTATATACCAACAACAAAAGATCAGAAAAATTCAGAAAACAGTTCCATTTACATCACAAACAAACAAACAAAAAAACCTAAGAATAAACCTACCTAAGGAGATGAAAGACCTGTACTCTGCAAACTGTTAAGACACTGGTGAAAAAAATTGAAGACGACACAAACAGATAAAAAGATATATACCATGTTTGTGGATTGGAAGGATCAAAATGACTATACTACCCAAGGCAATCTACAGATTCAGTGCAATCCCTAGCAAACTACCAATGTCATTTTTCACAGAATTAGAACAAAAAAAATCTTAAAATTTGTATGGATACATCAAAGATCCCAAACAGCCAAAGCGATTCTGAGAAAGAAAAATGGAGCTGGAAGAATCAGTTTCCCTGACTTCAGGCTATACTACAAAGCTACAGTCATCAAAACAGCATGGTACTGGCACAAAAATAGAAACACAGATCAATGGAATAGGATAGAAAACCCAAAAACAGACTCATGCACCCACAGTCAATTAATCTATGACAAAGGAGGCAAGACTACACAATGTTGGAAAGACCATCTCTTCAACAAATGGTGCTGGGAAAACTGGATAGCTACCTATAAGAAAAAAATGAAATCAGATCATTCTTTAATACCATACCCAAAAACAAAGCTCAAAATGGATTAAAGACCTAAAGGTGAATCCCTAGAGGAAAACACAGGCAGGGCACTCTCTAGCATAAATTACAGTAATATTATTTTGATCTGCCTCCCAGAATGATGGAAGTAAAAACAAAAATAAATAAATGGGACCTACTTAAGCTCAAAAGCTTTTTCACAGCAAAGGAAACAATAAACAATATGAAAAGACAACACACAGACTGGGAGAAAATATTTGCAAATGATGTGACTGACAAATCTCCAAAATTTACAAACAGCTCATGATGCTTAACAGCATCAAACAAACAACCCAATCAACAAATAGGCAGAAGACCTAAATAGATATTTCTCCAAAAAAGACACACAGATGGCCAAAAGGCACAGGAAAAGATGTTCAACATCGCTAATTATTAGAGAACTGCAAATCAAAACTACAATGAGATATCACCTCACACTAGCCAGAATGGCTATTATCAAAATATCCACTTACGATAAATGCTTGAGATGGTGTGGACAGAAGGGAACCCTTCTACATTGTTGGGGGGGAATGTAAATTGGCACAGCTACTATGAAGAAGATTATGCAGGTTCCTTAAAAAACTAAAAATAGAGCTACCATATGACCCTGCAATCCACTCTGGGGCATATATCCAGAGAAAAACATGATCTGAAGGATATATGCACCCTCAGTGTTCATTGCAGCACTGTTTACGACAGCCAAGGCATGGAAGAAACCTAAATGTCCACTGAGAGAGGAATGGATAAAGAAGATGTGTTATATATACTCAATGAAATATTACCCAGCCATTAAAAAGAATGAAATAATGCCATTTGCAGCAACATGGGTAGACCTACAGATTGTTATATTGAGTGAAATAAGTCAGACAGAGAAGGTATCCCTTAAATGCGGAATCCCTTAAATGATATCCCTTAAATGTGGAATTGAAAAGGAAATGATACAAATGAACTTACAAAACAGAAAGACTCACAGACTTAGAAAATGAACTTATAATTGTCAGGGGGAAGGGCCTCTTAGGAAGTATGGGATGGACATGTACACACTGCTATATTCAAAATGGAAAACCAACACGGACCTACTGTATAGCACATGGAACCTCTGCTCAATGTGCCAGCTTGGATGGCAGAGGAGTAAGGGGGAGAATGGACACATGTATATGTATGGCTGAGTCCCTTCACTGTTCACCTGAAGCTATCACAACATTGTTAACTGGCTACACTCTGATAAAAAATAAAGTTTTTTTTTTTTAAATCAAGTTGCTCAATGGAAGTAGGAGGATGAGGGAGGTAAGGATTGTGAGCAACCGCAGAGATTCCTAAACTGCAGCCAAATATTGCTATGTAGGAACACAGGTCAGTGATACATATATTTTTAAACTTTAAGACAAGTTTGAAAGTTCACATTAATGTGAATTCTCCACGTTTTTTTTTCTTTTTTTAAAAAAAACATTGGCATATAATTTAAAAACATTTTTTCAAAGGGTGCACCAATATAACACCTGGTAAAACCTGTGTGTGCACGCTCAGTCACTTCAGTCGTCCCCGATTCTTTGCAACCCTACGGACTGCAGCCCTCCAGACTCCTCTGTCCTTGGGGATTCTCCAGGCAAGAACATAGGAATGGGCTGCCATGCCCTCCTGCAAGAGATCTTTCCAACTCAGGGACTGAACTCCTGTTTCTTATGTCTCCTGCATTGGCAGGTGAGTTCTTTAACACTAGTGCCACCTGGGAAGCCCCTGCTAAAACCTATGTCACCAATTTGCAGTCTATGCCTTAATGGCTCAGAGGGAAGGGAGAAGCAGAGTTCCCTTGCTAGAAGCTTCAAAGACTTGGGGAGAGGGAAAGGTAATGGCTTTGGTTTCATCACTTGATTCCTAGCTTTTCCTGTACTGAGAAAATGATGAGACAAAATAGAGAAGATAAATTGATACCACTGTTGAAAGACAATACCAGAAATAGAGAGTAAAGGGCCTGAATACCTTTTAACTTTCTGGATCCAGAGTGATGTACACTGCAGATATGACTGGTCTTTGTGCCTGGTTCCTGGGAGAGTAACAAAACCCTTGAGATTTCCCCCTTGATAGGAATGTCTTGTTATTCATGGTGGGCTCTTACAGTTTACACTCTAGAGGTGATTCATTGTAGGCCCCTAAATAGCTTATGCTAAAAAGGTGACTCAGAATGGGGTCAAACCAAGCAGGAAAGACTAACCATGTGATCAGAGGGTTGACTTTGAGCCACTTAATATCAGTCCAACTCCCATTAGGGCAAGAGGGCTGGAGACTGAGTTCAATTATGTGGCCAATGGTACAATCAGTCAATGGTTTGGAAATGTGACCCCCAACAAAAACTCTAGACATAGAAGCTCAGTTGAGATTCCTGGTTGATGAACATATCAATGTGCTAGGAGGGAGATGAATTCAGATGCCAAGGGGAGAGGGCATGAAAGTTCTGTGTTTGGAACCCTTTTAGACTTTACCCTATGTGTCTCTTCATTTGGCTGGTCCTGATTCGTATCCTTCATAATTAAGCTGAAATCATAAGTACAGTGCTTTCCTGAGTTCTGTGAGTTGTTCTAGCTAATTATCAAATCTGAGGGGGGCTGTTCCAGGAACCTCCTATATTTGTATCCAGTTGGTCAGAAGTGTAGGTGTTCTGAGTCCTCCCCAAACTTGCAACCAGAGTCAGAAGTGAGGGCAGTCTGTTGGAGGATCATGTCTTTAACTGGGAGATCTGCACTAATTTTGGATGGTTAACATCAGAATTGAACACTGCAGTATTACAAGAGCATGTACTTTTAATTGTAAGATTAAATACAATTAACACATTTTGATAGATCTAAATTGTTGGTGCCAGAGAGAATTCTAATCTCAGGAGTAATCAGGAGCCTAAACTCAATTATAGCCTATATTCAAGAGCTTGTATTTCAGCCACAAGTAATAACGTTACCAAAACAAGTACTAAATGTTACACTAAGAAGACAAAGTCAAATCAAAAATTATCTTTCTTAAAATAGAAAACTAATATTTATTCCCCCTTGAAAACATCTCACAAGTCTGCCAGAAAGAAATACAACCAGTGAGAGTTTGTCTTTCAGGCCCCAGCGATACATATTATTATTTATTTTTATTTAACTTAAATCTTTGCCCTCCCTACTACTCCTACCAGCCCCTTTCCCCTTCATCGGTAAGCTTCCCACTTGAGTTGCTACTTCTAACAAAAACTACCTGAGCTCTAATTATTTTTCTCAAATAAACATCTTGGCCTTAATAAATGAAGGCTGATGTTCTATCATAGATCATTTACTATCAGGTTGTTAAATTATTTTGGCCTTGCTGAAAACCTTCCAATTTCCCATATCTGCCTCTGTTCTTGTTCTGCAAAGTCCAAAAACACAGAATTAATATCATGCTACGGAGGAGCCTGGTAGGCTGCAGTCCATGGGGTCGTTAAGAGTCGGACACAACTGAGCGACGTCACTTTCTTTTTTCTCCTTCATGCACTGGAGAAGGCAATGGCAACCCACTCCAGCACTCTTGCCTGGAGAATCCCAGGGATGGCAGAGCCCTGGTGGGCTGCCGTCTATGGGTTCGCACAGAGTTGGACACGACTGAAGCGACTTAGCAGCAGCACCAAAAAATGTAAAAATAAAACCAGAATATAAATATCTGTCCTATGTTATGGAAAGTCATTTTTCCCCTAAATAACAACTAATACAGCTCTAGACAAAAACTATTTAATAAAGTAGGACTGACAGATTTTGACAATGGTTTTCCTGTTTTCCAAAAAGGTCTGCAGTATCTTTTCAAAGTTAATTAAATTTTATTTCTTAAGGATTTAGCCATGTAGTCAAGAATTTATACAACATATATGTAGGGCTTTAAGAATAATAAAAACACATGATGCCCAATGAAACACCTGAAGAATTAACACAATGTCAATACCTTTGAAGCCACAGTATCCCCCCTCTTCCCAACTGCGTTCTCTAGTAGTCCTATTGGAGGTAACCACTATATTTGCATTAAATTCTGGGAGTCACTTTTAATTCCAAATGTTCCTTTGCTCCTATTTCTTAAAAAGACCATCCTTTCTCCATTAAATCACCTTTGCATTTTTACTGAAATCAACTGACCATGTATATGGTACTCTATAGTTGGACTCTATTCTACGACCAGGAACAAATGACTTGGATGTCTATTTACAGTATGACCAGTGTGCTTCTAACTGGGATTTTGAGATAGCAGTCAGCATCCTGTAAGTAGAATGTGGGACTAAGAATCAGTAGAAATTAATTCTAACACAAGTCCTATCATCAATGAAGACTCCATGTGTCCAGAGGATAACACCTACTACATGGGATTGTTGACAGTCAAGAGAGAAAACATATGGGAAAATGCCTTGAATGGGCCACACAATTAAAATATTTTCTCTAATTTTTCATTTAGGAGTCTAATTTTAAGTACTCATGAAATTCCATCCTTTTCTCCACATTTGAATATGGAAACTTGAACCTAGGACTTTAACAGTAACAAATAGCCTATTAAAACTATATACACTTAGTTCTGATTTGCATCCCTGATAGTCATTCCAGGAGTGAAGCAGTTGTAATCAAAATTTCCCCTCATTGTCCCCTCATTGTAAATGAGAATTTAGGCATTTTCATACACATGTTTCACCCTTTTCTCCCTCAAACTATAGTATAAGTACTAAAATGCTAAACAAAGATAATCTTAAGAGAGCACAACAGTTAAGAAAAAAGAGAGGTTGGGGAGTTCTTTTCTATTTGTAATTTTCAGGAAACAATTATTAGATTAGAAATGATAATTCAAGAATCCAGCTGTCCTCCCTCCAACTTAATCTTAAAAAAAAAAAAAAAAAGTCAGAGTGAAGTAAGCCAGAAAGAAAAACATCAATACAGTATACTAATGCATATATATGGAATTTAGAAAGATGGTAACGATAACCCTATATGCAAGAAAGCAAAAGAGACACAGATGTATAGAACAGTCTTTTGGACTCTGTGAGAGAGGGCAAGGGTGGCATGATTTGGGAGAATGGCATTGAAACATGTATAATATCATATATGAAACGAATCGCCAGTCCAGGTTTGATGCATGATACAGGATGCTCGGGGCTGGTGCAATGGGATGACCTAGAGGGATGGTATGGGGAGGGAGGTGGGAGGGGGGTTCAGGATGGGGAACACGTGTACACCCGTGGGGGATTCATGTTGATGTATGGGAAAACCAATACAATATTGTAAAGCAATTAGCTTCCAATTAAAATAAATAAATTTATATTTTAAAAAAAGGGAACAAGAGCCTTAGTAAATTCAAATTAAATCTGAATGTCAGTTTCACTTCCTAAAACCAGCAAAACTGAGTGGGAAACATCACTGTTAACTCTGCTGCACTTCTACTAGAGCAGTAATTGGGAAACCCGACCACCACACAAAGACCCAAACACCACTGGGTTGGTCATATACTTCCTCCCTGGTGGACTAGCCACTTCTCATTCTTCAGTTCAGTTCAATTCATTCGCTCAGTCGTGTCTGACTCTTTGCGACCCCATGAATCGCAGCATGCGAGGCCTCCCTGTCCATCACCATCTCCCAGAGTTCACCCAGACTCACGTCCATTGAGTCCGCGATGCCATCCAGCCATCTCATCCCCGGTCGTCCCTTTCTCCTCCTGCCCCCAATCCCTCCCACCATCAGAGTCTTTTCCAATGAGTCAACTCTTTGCATGAGGTGGCCAAAGTACTGGAGTTTCAGCTTTAGCATCATTCCTTCCAAAGAAATCTCAGGGTTGATCTCCTTCAGAATGGACTGATTGGATCTCCTTGCAGTCCAGGGGACTCTCAAGAGTCTTCTCCAACACCACAGTTCAAAAGCATCAATTCTTCGGCACTCAGCCTTCTTCACAGTCCAACTCTCACATCCATACATGACCACAGGAAAAACCATAGCCTTGACTAGACGGACCTTAGTTGGCAAAGTAATGTGTCTGCTTTTGAATATGCTATCTAGGTTGGACATAACTTTTCTTCCAAGGAGTAAGCGTCTTCTAATTTCATGGCTGCAGTCACTGTCTGCAGTGATTTTGGAAGCCCCAAAAAATAAAGTCTGACACTGTTTCCACTGTTTCCCCATCTATTTCCCATGAAGTGATGGGACCAGATGCCATGATCTTCGTTTTCTGAATGTTGAGCTTTAGGCCAACTTTTTCGCTCTCCTCTTTCACTTTCATCAAGAGGCTTGTTAGCTCCTCTTCTCTGCCATAAGGGTGGTGTCATCTGCATATCTGAGGTTATTGATATTTCTCCCGGCAATCTTGATTCCAGCTTGTGTTTCTCATTCTTATTTCTCTTATTTCCTTTCACAGATTTTCTAACTCTAATTAAATAATCAAATTGCATGACAGAATTTAAATCATCACAAAGAATTTTCCAGTTAAATAGTTTCTCCTCTTCTGAATTATAAAGAAACATCCAGGTTAATTTTTCCCTTGAGCTATAGTCTATCACAAGTTTTACTCAGAAGACTTTTATTAAATATTAGTTTAACAATTATAATAAATACATCCTCAATAGCAGCAGCAGCAGCAATACCTGGAAAATATTATTCTTAAAAGAGTATTTGAAATAAAAATAACAGTTAAATTCCAGGCTCCCCTTAAAGCAAGTGCATATAAAAAGTTACTACTGTAAACTTCTGGGTCATGGTAGCCTGAAGTTACATAATTAGTTTTGATTCATACACTAAAATTTTTTTTTAATTTTTATACAACTTAAAGGTTACTTTCCATTTACAGTTATTACAAAATGTTGGCTATATTCCTTGTGTTGTACACAAATCCTTAATACTATCTTACACTCAGTTGTAGCTCACTCAGTAAAGAATCTGCCTGCAGTGCGGGAGACCAGGGTTCGATCCTTGGGTTGGGAAGATGCCCTGGAGAAGGAAATGGCAACCCACTCCAGTATCCTTGCCTGGAAAATCTCATGGACAGAGGAGCCTGGTGGTCTGTAGTTGGGCACGACTGAGTGACTAACACTTACTTACTTACTATCTTACACTCAGTAGTTTGTGCCTCCCAGACCAGGGTTCGATCCTTGGGTTGGGAAGATGCCCTGGAGAAGGAAATGGCAACCCACTCCAGTATCCTTGCCTGGAAAATCTCATGGACAGAGGAGCCTGGTGGTCTGTAGTTGGGCACGACTGAGTGACTAACACTTACTTACTTACTATCTTACACTCAGTAGTTTGTGCCTCCCCTTCCTTCACCTCTATGCTGTCCATTCCTACCATCTCCTTACTGGTAATCACCAGTTTATTCTCTGTACCTGTGAGTCTGCTTCTTTTTTGTAATATTCACTAGTCTGTTGAATTGTTTAGACTCCACATATAAGAGATATATAGTATTTGTCTTTCTCTGACTTATTTCTCTTAGCATAATGCCCTCCAAGTCCATCCATGTTACAGCAAATGGCAAAATTTGTTATTTTATGTCTGAGTAGTCTTCTGTTGTATATATAGACCACATCTTCTCTATCCATTCAACTGTTGACGGATACTCAGATTGCTTCCATAGCTTGAGTGTTATAAATAACACTGCTTTGAACATTGGGGTACATGTTTCTTTTAAAAATTTTTTTCCATTTAATTTTTAATTTTTTAAATTAATTGACATTATAGTTGCTTTTCAATGTTGTGCTAGTTTCTGCTGTACAGGAAAGTGAATCAGTTATACATATATTTCACTCTTTTTTATATTCCTTTCCCATCTAGGTCACCACAGAGCACTGGGTAGAGCACCCTGTGCTACACTGCAGGTTCTCATTAGTTATCGATTCTAGGAGATCAGTCCTGGGTGTGCTTTGGAAGGACTGATGCTAAAGCTGAAACTCCAGTACTTTGGCCACCTCATGTGAAGAACGGATACTCAGATTGCTTCCATAGCTTGAGTGTTATAAATAACACTGCTTTGAACATTGGGGTACATGTTTCTTTTAAAAATTTTTTTCCATTTAATTTTTAATTTTTTAAATTAATTGACATTATAGTTGCTTTTCAATGTTGTGCTAGTTTCTGCTGTACAGGAAAGTGAATCAGTTATACATATATTTCACTCTTTTTTATATTCCTTTCCCATCTAGGTCACCACAGAGCACTGGGTAGAGCACCCTGTGCTACACTGCAGGTTCTCATTAGTTATCGATTCTAGGAGATCAGTCCTGGGTGTGCTTTGGAAGGACTGATGCTAAAGCTGAAACTCCAGTACTTTGGCCACCTCATGTGAAGAGTTGACTTATTGGAAAAGACCCTGATGCTGGGAGGGATTGGGGGCAGGAGAAAAAGGGGACGACAGAGGAAGAGATGGCTGGATGGCATCACCGACTCGATGAACGTGGGTTTGGGTGAACTCAGGGAGTTGGTGATGGATAGTGAGGCCTGGAATGCTGCAATTCATGGGGTTGCAAAGAGTCAGACACAACTGAGCGACTGAACTGAACTGAACATATAGTAGTGTGTAGATGTAAAATCCTAATCTCCCAATTCACCCCACCCTCCCTTTCACCCTCTTGATAACCATGTTTGTTTTTTTCATCTGTGACTCTGTTTCTCCTCTGCAAATAATTTCATCTGTACCATTTTTCTAGATCAAATATTAACAATATTTTAAAAGGAAGAGAAAAACTTGATTCACATGTTTTGTTTTATATCGGTTCATCCACATAATATTATGCTTTAAAAGAACATCCTAAAGGTCACCATTAAGCAACAATTTCCCACAGGTCTCTAATATTTCTGGATATTTTGTGAGCTGAAGCACTGACTGTATTTGTTCCAGACTATCTTTTCAAAATGTTAGAACAGGGACTTCCCTGGTGATCCAGTGGTTAAGAATTCACCTTCCAGTGCAGGGGGTGATGTGGGTTCAATTCCTGGTCCAAATGAACTAAGAACCCATATGCTATGGGGCAAATAAACCTGCATACTAGAACTACTGAGTCCACATGCTACAACTAGAGTCTGAGTGTCGCAACTATAAAGCTCATGCGCTCTGGAGCCTATGCGCCTCAACTAGAGAGAAGACATCATGCCACAATCAAAGATTGCACATGCCACAACTAAGACCCAAAGCAGTCAAAATAAATAAATAAATATTTTTAAAAATTGCTAGTACAAGCAGCTATGGAAGATAAAGTCATCCTCTGGAGTAGAGGGGAGGTGTGTTTATTGTCCACTATGATAATCTCTCCTTCCAGGCAGGGTTCACTTGACCCACTTTGTATCACTCTGGTAAATAGAGCAAATAGAGTGATATGAAGTGGGCAAATAGTACAATTGCTGGTACTCTGGCTACTACTATTTCTACTACTGCCACCACCACCAGGACTAATAAAGTCCTTTGTCTCTGACCCAGGAATCTGCCAGCATTCATAAAACTGTGGCAGATTAATTTGTCAGCTTGTAAGTAGGGTAAAACCTCAGATTCTTCACAGTTCTTGAGAGACAAGAACCATAGCAATTCATCTTTATTCTTTAGTCTGCACAACACTCTGAGTCAATGGAGACACGCAGTTTAGAGTTCACTAACTCTAAAACAACCCAGCCAACTCTAAGCAACCAATTTATTCAGATATGTATATACTTCTGCTCCAAAATGGTCTTCAGTGGACTTCCAACTCAGTATTACGGGCCTATCAGAGCTCTTCAGCAGGGCCAACCCCAATTTCATTATTTCATTACAAACAGAAAATATTCAAGATTTAAACTCCTTATTCCTGGCTTTCCTTTACCCTTTTGAAGGAAAAAGAAATTTGTAATGTTAGATGCAACGAATGTTAGTGTTTGAAACAATCTTTTTATTCCAAAGGATTTGAGTTGTAAGAACAGGAAAAAATACCACAATGAAAAGCAAAGTGTAAACAATCAAATATATGTGAAAACAGACAAGTTCTAAAACATTTTAGTAGCTAGAAGAGACTTTGCCTCATAAACACATGCCACCAGATACAAGAGAATGTAGAGCAAATTTATACAAGTGTGTGCTTGCTACTGGAATGACAACTCAAACGCCGATCTCAATTGGAATAGTTTATTATCCAGGGATGGTTCAGGTGTGATGTGTTTAATAGTTTCATCTTTACTCAACAGAAGCTGGCTAAACAGGTGTGCCTTTGTTACTAGCTGTGCTGTCTTGTAAACTGAGGACAGCTGGTAGGCAATGTATTCTTTAACTAGGTGATGATGACAGAATAGCAGAGGTAGCAGATGTGTTCTTAGCAGCACCTCACAAGGATGACATCTGAAGACCTTAACAAGTCTCATAAATTGGTAGGCTCCACATGGCCAGAAAATCTAAACATAAACTGCAATATTTTTTGCTGCTGACTTTTGATGTGCCTCAAGTAATTTAAGTCTAAGGAGTAGTAATACAGAGATGAATTTTACTGATATTAACAGTGTCCAAATTTGGAAAGGTGAGACTGTAAGCAACTAGCATGCTATTCTAATTTTCTTCTTGTTCAAGGAGTACTATTTTCCATTAAGTACTACTTTTTATTTTTCATTAAGCTATGTTACTTTTCTATTCTCACAATTCAAATTTTATGTGAAATTTACTCAAAAACATGCTCCAAATACTAACATTAGTTACATAAAACATTTAAAAAACACATTTCATAACACTAGAAGATGTAGGCAAAGCCAAATTAGGATACTGATAAAACTTAAAATATTGTATAGAGACATGTGTTTCTCAGTTTTTTGAAGTAAATAAAAAATTATTTTTGGAATAATAGAAAACCACCTGGTCTATGAAGGAGCTGGACTATAGTTTAGGTCTCCTGATGCCCCACTCACTCTCAGGTTTTCCCCCTCTATCATGTTGCTTTATTTCAAATTTTTAATAATGGATATAAAATATTAATAAGACTATGTCCCTGATGTCTAGAAAGACCAAAGAGAAGAACCTTAAGACACTGCTTGAAGGCCTCTTTCCCCATGTTCTTTTCTAAAAACAACTTGTGGTAACCTTTTTTTTTCTTCTTCTTGAAACCAAAGAAAAATGTTCTACTTCCACTAGTGGTGGAGAATCACAAAAACTGGACAAAACAAAACAGAAACAAAATCTAAAGGCAAAGAAAAAACAACAGACAGAAATTGCTGGGGAGTCAACATCTAGGAGGAGAGAGCAATGGCACCCCACTCCAGTACCCTTGCCTGAAAAATCCCATGGACAGAGGAGCCTCATGGGCTGCCGTCTATGGGTCGCACAGAGTCAGACATGACTGAAGCGACTTATTAGCAGCAGCAGCAGCAGCAGCAGCATCTAGGAACTGTACCAGCTGAGAGAGTTTGTTGCCCCATGCCCTCTTTTAAATTTAAACAGCTTTCTACTAAGGACACACCCCACTATGTGCTGGGTCGACAGCTAAAATACCAAAATCTGCAGTCTTTCTGGCTTGAGGAACCAAGAAAACAGAGTTTGAGGTTACCACAACATCCAGAAATTAAGGAAAAATTCTTGAGACAGACAGAGTATGCCACAGAAAAGAAACTCCACATTCTTCATATGACTTTACTGAAATGTCTGGCTGATAAGTAAATTCTGTACACAAGGGACAGATTCTACACAGCCCAGTAAAATTAAAAGATGTGAACAAAAGTTTCAGCTGCTACCCACTGCAGTTTAGTGTTGGATTCAGTCAAGTTAACTCCCTGAAAACCAACCAAACAAAAAATCAACATTCCTCAGAGAACCAACAGTATCTACAATGCACTATTGTATTATTGGTGGCGCAGTGGTAAGGAATCCACCTGCCAATGCAGGAGACATAAGTGATGCAAGTTTAATCCCTGGGTCAGAAAGATCCCCTGGAGTTGGAAATGGTAAACCGCACAAGTATTCTTGCCTGAAAAATTCCATGGACACAGAGTAACCTGGTAGGTGACAGTCCAAAGGGTCACAAAGAGTCAGACACGACTGAGCAACTGAGCACACACACACACTACACAACAAAAAATTATTAAACATATGAAGAAACAGGAAAATGTGACACATAATCAAATGGATAGAGACTAAATTTGAAATGAACCAATTGTAGGAATTAGCAGATATAGCTATAATTGTTGTTGTTCAGTTTTTAAGACTCTTTCTGACCCTGTGGACTGTAGTCCACCAGGCTCTTTCTGACCCTGTGGACTGTAGTCCACCAGGCTCCTCTGTCCTTGGGATTTCCCAGGCAAGAATACTGGAGTGGGATGCCATTTCCTTTTCCAATAGCTATGATACCTATATTAAAAGATGTTTGAAATAAATGCACAGACAGGAAATCTCAGCAAAGAAATAGAAACTATAAAATAACCAAACGAAAACTCTAAAAAATATAATACCTGAAGTAAAAAATTCAATAAATAGGAAAAACAACATTAGATTGTTAAGATGACAGCAGAGTCACTAAACTTGAAGATACAGAAATTATGCAGTCTGAAGAACAAAGCCGGGGGAGAAAGACCGAAGGGGATGGTGGGAACAGAGACTGAGGAACAGGCGGGACAATATGAAAAGATTCAAGACATGTGTAATTGGATATCTGTAAGAAAAAGTGGTGTATGAAAGGGAGTAAGGCAATAAAAGAGGACTTATGACAACCAAAAGTTTCCCAAATTTGATAGAAGACATAAATGTACAAATTTGAGAATAACAATAAATACCAAGGAGGATACTTACAAAGAAATTCACACCTATGCATGGCATACTCAACCACTGAAAGGCAAACTTCAATAAACAGAAAATTTTGAAAGCAGCCAATTAAAATCGGCACATTACACATAGAATAACATATGTGACTAGACTGCAAGATCAAACTAGTCAATTCTGAAGGAAATCAGTCCTGAATATTCATTGGAAGGACTGATGCTAAAGCTGAAGCTCCAATACTTTGGCCACCTGATGCGAAGAACTGACTCATTGGAAAAGACCCTGATGCTGAGAAAGATTAAAAGCAGGAAGTGAAAGGGACGAAAGAGGATGACATGATTGAATGGTATCACCAACTCGATAGACATGAGTTTGAGCAAACTCCAGGAGTTGGTGATGGACAGGGAAGCCGGACATGCTACAGTCCGTGGGGTCACAAAGAGTCAGATACAACTGACTGCTTGAACTGGAACTAAACTGAACTGAATGTTAGATTGCAAACAATGGAAACAGTGGAACAATACATGTAAAGTCCTGAAAGAAAATTACAGAATTCCAAATTCAGCAAGAATATCCATCAAAAGATGAAATAAAGATATTTTCAGATAACTGAAAACAAAGCAAACTCATTGCCAACATACCTGTACAATAAGAAATGCTATAGAAGATTCCTCAAACTAATGAAAAAACCAAATGGAGAAACAGATCCTCAAAAAGAAAAAAACAGTTCAGTTAAATAAATAAACATAAAAAAATCTATACATTGTATTACTGGTACAGGTAAAAGAAATCAATGGAACTTAAAAATGATAAAAATAATTTTAAAATGAACCAAAAAGCAGTGGAAGTGGTA
>SJYT01059109.1:0-10250 GCA_006410635.1 Cephalophus harveyi
GAGAAGGGGATGACAGAGGATGAGATGGTTGGATGGCATCACTGACTCAATGGACATGAGTTTGAGCAAGCTCCAAGAGACAGTGAAGGACAGAACCTGCTGCAGTATATGGTGTCCCAAAGAGTCAGACACGACTTAGCGACTGAACAACAATAAATTTGAAAATAACCCACATATTTTCAGCACTGAACATAATTTTAAACCTTGTGCACATACACTTGCATTTCTTATTTGGAAGATGAGGCCACGCCCATCTGTACACCCCACTCCCTGGCCCACAGCAGGTGCTCCATGAGTGTCACGTAAACGCCTGAGAAGAGTAAGAAACCACCAGCATCTGGCACTTTCCTTGCAACTCTGAGACCATAAGCTTTTTGAGAGTAGAAACCTTGTCTTATTGTCCTTGTGGTTAATTCTGCCACCATAATGCCTGAAAAGTGCTGTATACCCCCAAACTGTCATTTTGATTAATTGATTAGCTTGAATCTGCCTTCACATTAATTAATATCAGGACAGCATACAGGAAGGAGAAACCAAGTCTGATAAAGTAACACAACTGAAGTTAGGAAAACACCCTCAGTGCTTTCAGTGCCGAGGACCATGCTCCGCTTCCCTCCGCCTCACACTTCACTTGCTGGGGAACGGAGCATGCAGGTGGTGCTCAGAGATCCCCTGCCCACGGTTCAGCTGGTTTTATTCTTAGAATTCCAACCAGTAATTATCCTGCTTCACCCAGGGAAAACCAAACCATCACCGCAAACCCTCTATAGTCATCACGGAGATGCTCTAACCACTGGCCCCGCTGTGCACACACTGTCCTCCCCTTGAGAATTCTCAACCTGGGAACTCCAGCGAATCAGGCCCCTCCAAGGTCTGGGCCACATGTGGCTTTCAGCAAATCGTATTTTCCCTAATATCAGCCTGTCAAGAAGTTAGCTGGTAAGCACGGGTATATTATTGGGTCTCTCCTCTGCTGCTTCCAGAGAGAAAGAGGAAGCAGAGCTCAGCAGTTTCCTTCTTAGGCAATCATTTTTTTTTTTCCATAGAATGTTGAGCTTTTAGTTGTGCTGTAGAGGAAAGAGAAATGTCATCCACTCACGAACTGGTTCAAAGTCACTCTCCTCCTTCCCACCCTGTACACTAGTCACGGTTACATCTCACCATGAAATGAAAAACAGCGTCTCTGTGTCAAATACATGTCTCCTCTCTACCTCGATTTCTCATTACTTTCCATCAGCTAAGACACTGCAAAGGCACTCCCTTCTGCCCACATACGTGCTCTGGAAACAGAGAAACAGTGAAGAGCCTCCTGCCATAAATGAGTAGGAAACCAGCATCTGGAACGATGCACCGCCAGCCTCCTTCCTGGTGCTGTGGGCAGTGCAGATCCAGGGCGCCTCACGCAAACCCACCTGCAAAGGTTCCCAGACGAGTCTCCCATAAGCCCGCACGCGGACAGCAGCCTGTCAGGAGGACTGCTAACAGGCACACTGATTTGAACTCACAGATTCTTTTATCTTCACATTAGATGTTCAGACCTTGTTCTTTCTGAAGCTGAGATGCTCCACTGATGACCCTTCCACTCCACCCCCTGCGCACCACATTTTTATTAATGCAACACAGTTCTTCCCTTGATGATGGTACAGATGTAGGTTATTTTTCCTTTTGATTTTTGACAACTTTCATGAGGCTCTGAGAAGTTAGCACGAGCATTTATGAGCAAGACTGTCATCTAGAAATGGAATAGTACATCATCTCTAAAGGTCTGTTCCAGTGAATTTGAGTCGGGGTTGTGGGGGTTGGTGCATGGGCCCCAGTGAAGTTCAGATTGTGGCCACGGACATGGAAGCAACAACAGCAGCAGATGGTTTTCAATTCATTAGAGAATATTATGTATAATTCAAGGCTAATTAGAAAATCTTGACAGTAGGAAGAACAGCAAAGATTGATGCAGTCATTCACTCTGCACAGATTCATTGAACGTCTGCCGTGCAGGTGCCGAGACTCGGTCCAGATTGCTGAGTGGAAGGAACACTGAACTGTCACGGGGAGCCCAGCTGGCCGAGGGCACACGCAGAGCAGTGCCCAATCCTCTCTGAAGGTGGGTTGCCTCCGGCCCACAGCTCCGGATGCAGCCCCGGGGTCACAGTGAAAGAGCCCTGAGCTAGTTCTCGAGGACGTGGGAGCATCTCGTCACAGGCAGATGCTGCTTGGTCGTGTGTGTGGGATTACAGTCAGAGCGACTCCAGGAAACAAAAAAGCAAACTTCCAGACTCAGCATCATGGGTGACTGCTCACTTATTTTGCAGTAATTGTGGGCAAATCAACCATTTCTTTTCATCTGCTACTTTTCATGAGAGCAGAGCCAACAGGTGGAGGGGAAGTGATGAAAGAAAAAAATGTGTGATGGGAAAGTTCTGCTCCCCAACCCAGCTCTCCTGACTCAGGACAAGACATGGGAACATTCTGTTCGTTAACCCATGCTCTCCTGCAACTCAGGATGAGACACGGGAAAGCTCTGCTCGTTAACCTAAGCTCTCCTGCGACTCAGGATGAGACACTGCTGGTCGTTTCAGCCCGCTCGCCCCGCACATAGGCCCTGCTCTGCGCCTCCTGGGGGCCCTGGCTCCCCGGGACCACACGCACCCCTGCTGGCTAAGCTGTGATGCGTCTGCGGAGGCGGGACCATTCCACCCACAAGAACACGGCCTCGTAAACCTGGAATGTTGGCCCTCCACTGCCCTGACACCAGATCAAACACGATGTCACATTTTATGGTTTTTAAAGACCTTGAACCAATAAGATACACAAAACAGCAGCAGGCAAAGGGAGGGCTTAATTTTCGAAACTTAACATGGTATTCAGCAGTACAGAAGTTGACTAATTGAATTTACTAAACAAAACCAAACTCACTGAAGAAATAGTAACTGAACACATAAGGTGCAACTTGTGCCCAGCAGGGAGCTGGGGCAAGACGCACGTGGCAAATGACAGACCCTCTCCCTGTGTCTCTGAAGCTTAAACTTCAGGACAGGGAACAGGAGCAAACAGTGAGCAGCGGGGCCATGAGAGAGAGGAGTTCGGACCACCCTGGGGAAGGGGCGGGGAGGGAGGGGTGCCAGGCACCACCCCCTTCAGGATGCAAAACCGCATGTACCATATGATGTGCTGCACATGACACAGCACACACGTACAGACAGATGTGCTGCCTACAACATGGCACATGTATGTAGACCTGCATATACACAGGGTATATATATGCACACATACACTCAGTATACACATGTGGATGCCAGGTACCTATGCAGACCTCATGCACACATACCTAACTGTATAGTGTACATGTGCACACATACACACACATGCACATATGTGCATTCCTCTCCTGTCTCCCAGCGGTGGCATCTAAGATCCTATAAATAAAGTCACCTGCTCTGTTATCCACAAGCAGTGGGAGTTCGGACCCAGATTCCAGCCCAGTTCTACTGTACTCCACGACCTGCAAGCTCTGACTCGGCCTCAAAGCTCACTAACACTCATGCTCCCTCTCTAGCTCCTAGCCACCCCCGTCCCTTCCACCCAATGGCTCCGTGATGGTCTCTCCCTGCTTAGGCTGGTCTCGGAAGCCTGGTCAAACTCTGTATCTCTTCCTGACTTTTACTTCCGTCTGTACGTATCACAGCACAGGACACACAGGAGAAGCTACTCTGAGGATGTCGAGGTATCCTACAACATGCGTCAGCGGCCCCTCCCCACCACTCACCCAAGCTCCCTGGACAGTGGTCAGCGAGGAGGGTTCAGAGACGCAGTCTGCACCGCCTCACTCCCTGAGTCTGAACCCACATCTCAGTGAGACCCCTGGTGACCCTCAAGCACACAAGTCTGAGAAGGACTGATCAGCCTGTGTCTTCAACTAAAACAGAAGCCTTTTTAGAGTCGACAGGATTTTTGACACTTAAAATGCACAGTCTTAGTGACAGGTTTACAGGGTGAGCATAAAATTTCCAACACAAACACAATGACTCCCTACATAACCGAGTAGCACGTAAACTGCTATCTCAGCCAGCTGGTTAGACTCACACAGGTGAGACCCAGCATGACAACTCTTGGGAATGCTGACCCTGAGAACAAGGATACTGTTCACCACCGGGATGTGAGTGCCATGGACACAGCCCAGCCGGTGCCCATGGTGGGGACAGGGCTGGAGTGAGGGGTAGACACAACCCTGGCTCTCGGCTCTGTCTCCATCCCTCCTTCCCTAGAAACACGACTCTCCTTGTGGCAGGAGGAGCATCTCCCTGAGGTGGTGGGAAGACAGTCCATCCAAGACGCTTAGATGCATCTCTGTGGGCGCGTTTGGAGCAGCTCAGAGTGGGTGAAGCGCATAGAGGTGAGAAGTCACAAACACCATCAGGGATACCTCGTGGTCTCCTCCATGTTGACAGTAGCATTGCTTACCACGCTCCAGTAACGCAACAGCCTAAATGTCCATCAATGGATGAATGGATCAAAAAGGCATGGTACAGGTTACACACACATACACACACACACGCACACACATTTATACAATGGAACATTACTCAGCGATAAAAAAGGAAATCCAAGCATTTGGAATAACATTGAGGGCATTATGTTAAGTGAAATAAGTCAAACAAATAAGAAAGACAAATACTGTATGATCTCACTTATATCTGGAATCTAAAACATGCATGCACATACGGACATATACCCACAGAAAAGAGATGAGACCTGTCACCAGAGGTGGGGACAGCTGGGGCTTCTGGAGGGGGGAGGCCAAACTCCCAGCTGTGAGATGAATAAGCCCAGGCTGTAACACACCACACGGTGCCTGGAGCTAACACGGCCGTGTGACAAGTGATGGTGAGAGAGTAAGTCTTAAGTGTCTCAACAACAAGAAGAAAATGTTTTTTCCTTTGTTCTTCATTCTTGTCTTTTTACTGTATCCACGTATCCACGTGAGACGAGGCATGTTAGTGAACTTGCTAAAATCATTTCACAATGTGTGTGAATCCAACCACCATGCTGGACACCTTAAACTTATCTGGGGATTTGTCCACCATTTCCCAATAAACCTAGAAAATGGATAAAAGCACTGCAAACCTGAGTCTGGGGTCCCTGATGTCAGTGTGTCTCTGAACAACAGCCAGTTCTGAAGGTTGAGGTCGGGCACCTGCCTGAGGCCTCTCTCCCCCACGCCTGCTCCATGCCCCCGGGAGGCGGAGCCTGGGTGCGCATGGGGAAGCACAGCACGGGCGGCTCTTGTGCGGCCTGGGAGGGTCAGGCGCTGGGAGAACTGGGCGAGTTGGCCTGAGAGCAATTCACCTTCCAGCAACTCCATCCCCCAGGAAGGAGGACCCAGACAGGGGGCTTTCTGATGAATACGCACTGGGGCGAGTGGAAACACGGTGTGTTTCTGGGAACTGCCCTCGAGGAAACAGAGTGGACACAGTTGTCTTGACAAGCACCAGGAGAAATGAGGTGAGGCTCTGCTCAGTGACTAAAGGATGGACACGGCTCTGGAGCGAGACCGGAAGGCGCACAAGAATCCCCCTGGAGCCTTGGGTGCGAGAGGACAGCTCGGAGGGACACGGGGAGGAGAGAGCTGTGGTGCCCGAGGGCAGAGAGCGCGGTGCCCATGGTGTCCACAGGGAGAGAGCACGGTGCCCACAGGGAGAGAGCTGCGGTGCCCACGGGGAGAGAGCCGAGGTGCCCACAGGGAGAGAGCCGAGGTGCCCATGGGGAGAGAGCCGCAGTGCCCACGGGGAGAGAGCCGTGGAGCCCATGAGCGGAGAGCCACGGTGCCCATGGGTGGAAAGCTGTGGTGCCTGGGGCAGAGAGCTGCAGTGACCACAGGGAGAGAGCCACAGTGCCCAGGGCAGAGAGCTGCAGTGCCCACAGTGCCCACAGGGAGAGAGCCACGGTGCCCAGGGCAGAGAGCTGCAGTGCCCACAGTGCCCACAGGGAGAGAGCCACGGTGCCCAGGGCAGAAAGCCACAGTGCCCATGGGGAGAGAGCCACAGTGCCCAGGATGGAGAGCCGTGGTGCCCATGGGGAGAGAGCTGCGGTGCCCATGGGAGAGAGCCATGGTGCCCAGGGCAGAGAGCTGCGGTGTCCACAGGCAGAGCTCCAGGGCCCCTCTGGCTGCCCTCCAGGGGCTCTGTGCTCAGCCTCACCCGCCGGCCCCCCTGGGACAGACTGCAGCCCCCACCCTGCTCCCACATGGTGAGGACATGAGGGTTAATGTGAATAAGATAGGAAGAACCTCCGGGGCCTCGTCCGTCTGCATAGACCAGGCTCCCCCGGGACAGGGCTGTGGTCTGTGGGCCATCAGGCTGTCGAACCTGGGGGGGCGGTCAGCGGGCCCTCCAACACCATGTCCTCTCTCTTCACCAAATGGAGTCTAGCAGCACTTGCTGTCCACACATGCCTTCGCCCTGTGGGGCGTGTGGTCCTCATGCGTCTTGGACACAAACACTTAGCGAAAGTGCGAGCCGCAAACACGTGGGGAGCTTGACTTTTCACTGCAAAGGAGGGGAGAGGGGAGCTTGCTTCCTGGCACTGATCTGATTGAGGCCAGTGAGGGTCTTTAAGGTGGTTTTCCCAAGGTTGCATTGATTTCCTGAAGCCAGCCTTTGAGTCTTCGGACCTGGAGGCCTGAGAAACAGTGTCTGTTCACCGCGACTCTGCCACATGCATGTGTATCTTCACTGCGTTCTTGCACTTCATGCTTCATCCAAAATTTTAACAGTGTCCACCCATGTGTAACGTGTTCTCCCTTTTGCAGTCCTGAAGTCTATGTTTCCAGTAAGTAGGAAAAAAGAAAGTTGCTACACAAATTAACAGCCAAGACATATTACAAAGGAAAAGCTTAATCCTCTCAAACACTGCAATATATTTATTTTCTCATTAAAGCAGGTTCCTGAATGACTTCTATTTAGCCAGGCTTTTTATTATTCCCTCTTAGAGTGAAGACATTAAAATTACATTTCTGTAAAACCACTTAATTGTCCGGAATTATTTTCAGTAATTCAAACAATTGTTTCTGCGTGTCTAACTGAAGGAGATCATCCCTGGGATTTCTTTGGAAGGAATGATGCTAAAGCTGAAACTCCAGTACTTTGGCCACCTCATGAGAAGAGTTGACTCATTGGAAAAGACTCTGATGCTGGGAAGGATTGGGGGCAGGAGGAGAAGGGGACGACCGAGGATGAGATGGCTGGATGGTATCACGGACCCAATGGACATGAGTCTGAGTGAACTCCGGGAGATGGTGATGAACAGGGAGGCCTGGCATGCTGCGATTCATGGGGTCGCAAAGAGTCGGACACGACTGAGCGACTGAACTGAACTGAACTGAACCTGTAATTATCTCGGAGTCTTGCTGTCTCCATGACTTACAGTCCTTCTGAAGTGAACAATCTCAGAATGTGAAATGTCACCTTCAGTCTGTCACTGAATCTGTTCACAAACATCTGAGAAGCAAACCTGATACTCAGGTCTGATGAGAAGCCCACATTCAGCACAAAATCTACACAAAAGCTTCTGGGCTCAAGCAGCATTTTCTGTGTTCAAACAAGCTGAATCACGATTCTGCTGGTTCTCCTGAACTTCACTGGGATCGCTGGAATCTGTTACGCATTTAACCCTCAAGGCAGCGCAGGTCACAACCTGGTCACAGCCAATTATGACATCTGAGCAAAGGCTCAGGGACGCTGAGTCAACGTCCCAGGTCGCGAAGTCGAGCTCAGGCCTGTTGTGGTCCAGGTGAGGCTGTGGATTTGAATCCATACGTGCTGTTGATGGTTCCATGTCCTCTGAGCCGCTCTACCCCTGGCAGAAACCAGTGAGCGCCAACCCAGTGGGCTTCGTGTGAGCAAGGCTTGAAGGAAACCATGGAAGGCCCACACCCTGTCCGAGTCCAGAGGTGCTTGAGCGCTAACAGGTGCTCTGAGAGCAGAAGTTTGACGTGTGGACAGGGTAATTAGTTAAACTAAATGCAAATAAAACAGCAGCAGACCTGTCTGAACCACAGTCCGTATTCTTGAACAGCAGCCACAGCGTGAGCACCCACGTCCTTCTTATTCCTGGCACACGGATGCCCGGTGGTACCCTCGAGGCCTCGACGGTCACTGGCTTGTGTCCAGGTCCAGTGGCCATGGCTTCCTGCTGCTTCCTTAAATGGGCTGAAGGCGCCCCTTGGTCAGTAACCCCCGCGGTGCTCACTGGGCCACGGCGTCCAGCAGAGTGCTCTCAGAGAAGCTTGAATCCATCTGTGGATTAACTGACTGGCTTTGTCACACGGGAAGGCACATGCTAGCTGAAACTATTTTGCAAAATTCACCAGTAAACCAGTAAACAGCCCTCTACCCAAGTGACTGTGTGCCTCAGAAGCATGGCTGGGGAGACTCTGCCTTCACCAGTGGTGACCAGTGTGAGAGTCACTGGGTCTTCAGGGGAGGAAAGCGGGGCGCCCGGCACCCAGCAGCACCCAGGTTCCTGGGGCGGGGGAGGGAGCAGTTCCGTGACTCCTCCCACGGTGACTTCCCAAGTGCTGGTCTAATGAGTTTGCTTCCCTCTGCCCCACGCTGTCCAGCCCCACGCTGTCCACTGATGAGTGCCAGCAAAGCCCAGAAATGCCAACAATGAGAGGAGTGCCGGAGTGAGCTGCCATGCCCTCCTCCAGGGGATCTTCCCAACGCGGGGATCGAAGCCCCGTCTCCTGCACTGGCAGGCGGATTCTTTACCACTGAGCCACCAGGGAAGCCCCCTTTCTCTTCAAATTCCTTCAAATGGTATCATGAATAATGCTTCTGTTAGTCATTAAGACAGCTCAGGCTGTCTTCCCTGAGCCCCACAGTCCAGAATCAGCAGAGGGGAAGCAACTCTCCTTTACGGTGTTGTGTGTGTGGGGAAGGTTAGTGACTATGGAGTCACCCAGTGGTTTGTGATGACGCTTCTCCAAACATGTCATCTGAACAGCCAGCGTCTCAAATGTTAGCAAAGGACCAACTTCACTCCTCCTCACTCTGGAGTCCCAATCTCCACGCAGGTTCCTGCTTTTCAAACATTCATTAGGTGTCATTCTTGCTTTCAACACTGGATGAAGCGTCTGCCCAGGTTTAAACCCTGGGTAAAATGAATTCAAACAGTTTAAAATATTCTACAAGTGACACAAACAAGGCAATCTGTGTGACTAAGAGAATCCGGGGCATCTATATTTGGAGTTTTTTTTTTTTTCTCTAACAGTTTGGAGTGACAAGTTAGTGCTTGCTAAGTAAGGCACATCCCGAGGATGGGCAGGGGACACCCCCAAAGGCTTCCTTGCGTGCGGGGGTGGGGTGCCAATAGCGCAGACGTGGAATCAGAGGGTCCCGGCCACCGCCTGCCGAGGAGAGCTCGCTTGGTCCTGCGGGTGTGGGGCCTGAGTCACAGGCCTGCCCAGAGGGCTCTGAAACCCACGAGGCAGACAGCACAGGAGTCCTACACCATTCCTGCCCCTGCTTTGACGCGACAGGGAATACGTGCCTGTGCTGCTCTGGTGACACAGGATCATCGCTCCCGGAGCCGCCTGGAGCCGCCCACAGCCCAGGGAAGCTCAGCCTTGCCTGTGCGCTCCTGCTCCCCATGGAGGCCCAGGCGCCTGCCGTTTGGTGAGAGGCCCCGTGGGAAGGGTGCTGGGAGGCCTGGGGACACACTTCAGAGACGGCTCCAAGGCTGCTGACGGGTGGTCCAGAAGAGGTGCGAAGCCCCACTGGCCATGTGAGGATGCAGGACAGACACGACCCGACTCCTCCCCACCTGCGCCAAGACCCCAGGCGAGCCCAGCCCCTCAGTGTGCTGCAGATGACAGCTTCTGATCACCCGCACATGTTAACAGGACGCCCCCCTTGTGGTGTGGGTAGGATCAGAGGGACCTCAGTGTCCCTCCCCCAGGAGGAGGAGTCACAGGCCTTCCCTCTCTCAGGCACCCTGAAGCCCAGGTGGGGTCAGGGTTGCGGGAGCAGCCGTCGAGCTCTGACCATGCGTTAGTTGTGCTCACTTGTGAGCTGAGACCATGACCTACTGCATGGAAGCTTTCGGTGGGCACCACCACCTGTCCTCACAGCCTCACCACCCATGGGGCAAAGCTGACCTCAGTTACAATCGAAGGCGTCAACCTGCAGGTGGTCCATACAGGAACTCTGCTGCTGCCCCAGGGTCCCCAGGTTCCCAGATACCCAGCACCAAGG